>VZRM01000606.1:395448-418901 GCA_013397955.1 Grantiella picta
CCCCAGGAAAGCTATTGAAAGTCCATAAGAAAACATCTCCATTCACCTTACACATACAGTGTGTACATATATTTACTCTAAACAAAAGTGGGCACAGACTATAAAATCACACTAGGAAAGAATTAACAAATTGCCATTTGGCCCAAAATGTGTCATTCATGGCATTGTAGATTTCCTCTCAAGTTGAAGGAAGCATCAGCTGAGCAAAGTTGCCATGACAGACATCCTTCTGGTAACATAATTTTTTTTATTCAGTAGGTAAGCCTGTGTTATTTAGAAGAAAAAAATATCCTTGAACACATTTTAAAAAATGTTTAGGGCTTGAAAGTACAATGTTATTTGGTAAAAACTCAACACAGTGAAAGGCTTTGTTGTTTTTTCAGCAAAATGAAGCTACTGTACTTGTTTTAGAGATCAATTTTATCACCTGAGCTCAGGTATGCTGGACTTCCAACAAAGAAAGAGGAAAATCCTTCCTAACATCTTCCATGACCCTAAACAGCCAGAAAACCAAAGGGCTAGCCCATTTTGTTAGCTGAATTACATTACTTCTTTCTCTCTTTGATCCTTCTTAATGTAGAATTCTCTGCCAAAAAAATAAGCCATCTGATTACAAATTGTGGAAATTTTATTGCCCAAGGCAGTTGTTAATTTTTGCCATAGGTCAGACAGGATAGAACCCTAAAGAACCAAGAGCTTCTTAATTGCATGGTGTACCACTAGCTGTTGCCACATCTCAGAGGAGTTATTGCACCTTGCAGATAATGCCCTTTTCCCCTGCAAGCCATGAAATAGGTTCTCCCTACATCGATGTATTAATTAGATTTCAAGACTGTTTCAAAAATTATAGCTGAAGCTGCAGTTCAAATATTTCAGAAGTTCTTAGAAAGACTGTCTGTTGTGGTTTGTTTTGTCCTGGTTTGTTTCTTAATTGAAAAAGAGGAAGATCTAACCTTGAACGCTGTCTTTTTTTTTTCTTTTTTTTTTCCCCCGAATAGGGTGGGGGAAGAAGCCCAACCTGTAAACTCTGCCACATTAAAAGAATATACAAGTTTATAACTTCTGATAGAATTCTAGGTTAATTTTGTCAATTCTGATGTTGTAAAAAGTGAATCAATTGTCACGACCTGTAGAAATCTCAGGAAACATTTGAAATTTCTTCAGCTGGCTGTATATCAAGCATACAGTGAAAAAAGGAAATAGAAGGAAAGTAGAAAAGAAGGGCAAAAGGCGAAATGGTTTGTGTCCATTTAAGAAAAAATCAATAATAGCATAAAATTGATTTAGTGCTTGTCATAAAACATAAGTAAGTGCTGGAAAATAGAGAAAATTGAGTCTCAATTTAATCTGCACAAAAGCCACACTGTACTGATGAAGTGATCTGAGGAGAGAGCTACATAAAACCTAAAGACAGATACTTAATTGTCATATTAAAGACTCTCTTTTCTGCCTGCTGGAGTCAAGGGGTAGGACCCATTAATCATGTGGATAAGGGGCATTGAAATCAAATCTCAATTAAAATCTGTTCAATAATGTCTCTAATATGTTTTTCAAGCATTAATTTTTTCCCATCGATTCTACACCCCATAAATCAGATATGTTGCAGTGCATGTAATAGTTTATGGAGGAGAGGATTATGGTTTTATGAAGTTAATGCAGCAGAACCATTTAATTTACACTGGGTAAAGTTTTATGTCTGTTGATAATTTCTATTGTTTTCTGTGGGTGAAATTTCATTGGGATATAAAACTAAAACTTCCTTTTCTATTTATGTATATGTGTCTGTGCGTCTGTTTCTATACAAACATACATGAAATTTTTATATATACTTATGACCTTACTTACATGGCCCTCTTTGCAAAGATTTTTGAAGAAGATACTTCTTAAAAAATTTTTATTATAGACTGTGCGTTTGGAGAATGAAGATAGTAATCTCTCAGGAAGAAAAAATCTATTTTTTGTACTGACACACTAAGCAATGTCTGGTGAAACACAGACAATAGCAGGGATATTGGCACCTCTGCTTCTGACTTTTAAGTGAATCAAAGATGATGCGATCATGAGCAGTTTTGTATGAGATATAAAATTAGTTTGTGACCTGTTTAGGAAGGAACAGGTTCTTCCACAATTGAAAAAGTGTTAAATTTTGCAAAAATTTCCTTTCAGCAACTATATTCTTCACCTGAATTTCCTGACAGGTACAATTGGCTATATCCTTCTTCATTTCCTGCCATAAATTCTTGTGTAGGTGTTGGTGTATGCTGTTTCAAAGATGACAAATTCTACCTAAGAGTCAGCTGCACTTTGCTAGTTGAATGAATATTGTTTCCTGACTGAATCTACCCTGAATGAAACAAAAATCAAAACTCACTTGTGGTATTTAGGCCCCCATTCATAAATTCTTTTTGAGACTGCTGGACATGCAAGCAGTCCAAAATATTTTCACCCTAAAGAAATATGAGATGCAAATGCCACATAATCACTAGCAAACTATCCTGTGAATAAAAGTGAGTTTTGGCTCAAAAATGTCAGTTCAGAACAGTTAAACTGTTTGATAAGATTCGGTGCAAGGTGCAATTCCTAGTAAGACAAAAGTGGCAATAAACTATGTGCCCCCAGCATTTTGAGTTGGGACTCTGGATCACCTAGTAAGTCACCACAAAAACAACTATTAGCCATAATATTTTCGTATGGGACAAAATACTCATAGAATTGCATTCTAGTAATATTAATATCTCCTGATTATTCTTCCCATCCTAAACCATTCCTGCATCAAACCTGTCTGCTGACTTACGTCCATTTGGGATTTCATTCCATATATTGTAGTTAACTAACTCAAGGGCTGATTCTTAGTTAATGTCCCAGGAGCCATAACACAGGCAATTTTGGGAGCTACAGTCAACATATATTTTAAAAATTGAAACATAATTTATTTTTAAAAAAATTTGAATATTCTCTGTTGGTAGTCTGGTTACACAAAAAAAGGGAACACACTAATTCTGAAAGACAAAGTAAAACAGAAAATTAAATTGTGAATGTGCCACTTCACTCTCTCCTAATAATACATTTCTCTTGGAAAATTATATGGAAAAAGTCACTTCGAAATTGTAAAGTAATTAGACACAGTTTTACTGCAGAAGACCATACATAAGAAGACTTAAGTATTTCTACTGTAAGTTTTTATTATTATTATTATTCTTACCAAATCATTATATTAAGTAAGAAAAGGAGATTGGGTACTAGTTTGTGCCGTAGCTGAAAGTTTCGCCAGCATAGCTGCATCAGAAAAGAGTATGAGGAAGACAAATTAATCAGCACACAGTTCTACTAGGGAAAATTCCTTTGGTTGATACAACTTACATCACTGTTTTCATAACGGAATTCCTGCAGGTTAGCTTTACAAACAAATACTTTTTGGTGTAGACACAGCTATAATTAAAAAAAAACCAAAACATTTTACAAAGAATGTATTTTGGAGTTTCCTGCCTGTTACTTGTTGAGTTTCAAATGTACTTCGTGTATGTAGGATGTATAAGGATGCATTTTAACATGGTACAAAATTAACTTATGGAACTTATTGCTACAAAATTACAATGAATTGAAAAAGTTAAGAAAAAGACTGTAGATTTATCTCAGTCATAAAAAGCTTCCACAGTTGCATCAGGTAGGATAAAAGATTTTTAAAGGGGATATAAACTCTCATGCTTCAGGTCACAAACAACAGAGAAGATTTAGAAATACACCTCCAGCCTATGAGATTATTCTGCTAAGGTGTGCCATACCTTTTCCTGAAAAGTCTGGTGCTGATTGTGCTCAGGATACTGTCTCTTTTGTGCACCACAGTCCTGTGGCCTATCTCTATGGATATTTGAAAATTTTAGTTGCCCTCGCAATTCAGGCAGTTTCCCGGGTTTTTTTGCCTGCCAAAATTTTCTGAGTAATCCTTCTAGCTGTTAATCCACTAGAAGATGACTCTTCCAAGATGACACCCTGAATTATCAGCTTTCGTGTGCTCTCTGCAGCTTACTGGGAAAGCTATTTCTTGAGACTTCAGCTGGGCATATGAGTGGGATGAAAATGGTACTGCTGGTCTGCAGGCCACAGCTCTCCTGGGTGTAAAAAGTCTTTGCCAGCTGCCTCAGTGCTGTTTTTAACACTAGCCACGTGTACTAGTGAGAAGTAAGAAAATATTTTCCCTGTAATTTAAAGTACAGAAGACAACCCCACCCATTATTTTTCAAAGATGAGCTAAGCAAACTACGTTATATATTAATATATCTTAGTGTTGTATCTTAATTCAATTTAAATAGATTCTGTTTCCTCCATCTAAAAAGCTGTCAGGAATCCTACACAGTTGGGAAGATTAGCATAGGCTGGATCACAGCTCAGGGTCCAGGATGTTCTCAGTTACTCTCTGAATATCCATTCAGATCCATAACTTTTCCCTGGTAATTTCCAGCAATTCTAAAACTCAATCCTTAATTAAGATGTCAAACTTTAGCACTTTTCTCAAAGGATTAGTGACTGTCCCTTGCTAATTTTAGAAATATTGATGTCCCTGGGGCATAGCTATGTGGAGCTGTCTCTTGTTAGACAGTAAAAAAAAAATTAGTCATGAATAGTGCACTACATTGTTTATCCCTTCTTTCAAATGGCACGGAGGGATCAAACCTCAGTATCTAGCTTTTCATACATTAAAATACAGTCCTTTCAAACACCTAAATTAATTCTATACTAATATACTAAGGAACACAATGGATGTAGACCACTTCTTATTGTTCATTGAAAGTATAATCACAGAGTTTGGGGAAGTGGGTTTGGGATAAATGATTACTAATCTGGGTTTGACAGACACCATGACAACAGGATAGCTTTCTCTATTATCACATTACACAGTTCCAGAGACCACATTACGCATTATTAAATAGAAACAATAGCTTCTATGTTGATACACAATATACCAAAAAAGGATAGTTCCTGTGGTTTGTGTTTCTCTATTTCTTGTCATACCTTAGTCCTTTTATCTTATCTTTCTTGCATTTGACAATTGAGGAAACAGAAGATTTGCTGAAAGTCCAGCAGCATCTTGTGAGGATGTTTAAGGTGTTGTTTAAGGTGTTAAAGCCAGTAGGATCAGGTATATGGCTGGAAGAAGTTGGCTGAGGCAGGAATGGCAGTGAACAAAGAGGAGGGAGCCACACCAAGCACATCAAGGTCGGAATTAAGGTCAAAATAAGTAACTAAAGCTATGTCATATCAATCTTACTTTTCTGTCCCAGCAGTGACCTCAGGACTTCTCAGCTGTGGTGATTCATGTGGTTATTCCATGATCTCACCTCTGTGGCTGGGGGATGAGCAGGTTGACAGCAGCCCTGCCGAGAAGGCCTTGGGGGTGCTGGTGGGTGAGAGGCTGGACATAGCCCAGCAATTTGCACTCACAGCCCAGAAGACCAACCCCATCCTGGGCTACATCAAAAGCAGCGTGGCCAGCAGGGTGAGGGAGGGGATTCTGTCTCTCTCTTATGGTGAGATCCCACCTGGAGTGCTGCATCCTGCTCTAGGTCCCCAGAACAGGAAGGACATGGAGCAACTCCAGAGGAGGCCACCAAGATGCTTGGAGGGATGGAGCACCTCTCCTACAAGGAAAATCTAAGAGAATTGAGATTGGTTTGGAGAAGAGAAAGCTTTTGGTGACTTAACTGCAGCCTTCCAGTAACTGAAGGGAGCCTAAAAGACTGATGAAGAGGGACTATTTGCAAGAGCCTGTAGTGACAAGACAAGGGGGAATGACTTCAAACTGAAAGAGAGAAGATTTAGGTTAGGTATTAGGAAGAAATTCTTCACTGTGAGGATGGTGAGGCACTGGCACAGGTTTCCCAGTGAAGGTGTGAATGCTCCATCCCTGGAGGTGTTCGAGGCCAGGTTGGATGGGACTTAAACAGCCTGGTCTAGTGAAAGATGTCCCTGCCCATGATAGAGGGATTGGAACGAGATTGTCTTTAAGATCCTTTCCAACCCAAACCATTCTGTGATTGATTCTGTGATTCTATTCCCTCCTTCCCAGACAGCACTGTGTATGTGGTAGGAGTAGCTGAGCTCAGTCTAAGTGTCCTGATAATTAGAGATGAAAGCAGAGTGGTTTTCAAGGGCTTTTTAGCAGTCACAAGCTTAAGTTTTCTTTCTACTCTCTCCCTAGCCCAGCTCCTTCCCCCTTCTATAAACAGGAATTTCTTCAGGACTATGCCCATCTGTCTACCAAAAAATTCTGATGACAAATTTCAGGATGTATGCATTGCATCAATTTAAATCTCCATCCCCCTTTAGGTGAAAGGGATTGATTAGAGATCTGCTGATCACAGTAACTGAATTGGAAAGGCAGGCTAGGTGGTTTTCAACAACAGGTCACTATTCCTAAGGTCTGAGAAGGCTCAAAGACTTACCAAAGGATATCTAACAGTAACCTTGGCAATGCCAAGAATAGCATCCCTGTGCTCAAAATGGACATGTCAGTCACTGGCCACATCACTTTTTTCATGGAAAAAAGCAGCTTAACTACCAAGTCGTAATTCTGCTCTTACTATGTCTTAGCTTTTAGCTGCCCTTATAATTTGTGCTGCCTCTTTTCATGATTCCCAGCCAGGGAAATATTTAAACTGAGTAATACACAGAAAGAAGGAATAAGGAGAAAAGTATTTTTAAAAAGTGCTGCTATCTGTTGCTTTATTCCAAAAGCAAGACATTTGCCTTTTGGAAACATCATCGTAAAATACTGATGAGAGGAGTTCTTTGATGGTGACAGAAAAGAGGGGGGCTGTACTACACCAGAGATGTCAATTTCTTTCTTATTTGTGGTTTTGTTATTCAAAATAAAGACTATGATCTTTGAATTTGTTTGAATTAGAACAATCCTAGAATTAATAAGTGGAATAATACTTTGTATCCCTAAAGGGCTTTCAACTTCCCTGTATAGTTGTCACACTTTCTCTGTCTGAATCAGAGATTTTCCATTTCCCTTGATGATCTGTAGAGTTGGCATACTTAAAAATGTCAGAATTAGGCACCTATTCTATCAATATGAGAGACATTCCCCACACATCTATCCATGCAATACTGCTTGATACTGATTGTCAAAATGGAGCATCCTTTTTAAGTACAGGCACCCTAGATCATCCTGTGAACACGGGCAGAAATGTTCACCAGTCTGGATTTTTGAAACCAGTGCTTCTACATGCATGTTCCCCTTTCTGCTTCCCTTCAACAAAAGTCTCACTAGCATTCACTGCAATAAAACCAATCACAATGGAATAATTTTATGTGTGTGTGACTCTCAAATATAGTTCCCCAAGCCACTGTTCCAAATTAACAACAGTTAAGCACCCATTGATAGAAACTTAAAATAAATTGTTACCCAGTGGACTCCTCCATCGCCACCACTCAGAAGGTGCAGAGAGTTCCATGGGAGCTGTGGCAGAGTTTATGCATTTGGTTGTGTTTAGGTTGTGAAGAAATACCATTTCATGCATAATGATCTCTTTTACAACAGTTTCTCAGCACCAGCAGATTGCATTATCAAACGTAGGCCTCCCTTTAACCTGACTCTTAAAAACTTTTGATGAATATATTGTTTAAGAATTTTCACAATAAGTCACAGAAGCCTTAATTAAATGCAAACTGATTCCTTCAAATCTTTCCTTTGACAATGCAGGCATGAATGGAACACATTTGAGAGCTCACACAGCTCTAGTTTTCATGCAAAAGACTCAAGTCCCACGAGTGAGCCAATTATAAATTATAGTGTAGGTGAACTCATTCTTTTCCATTCACTGGAGCTGATTCTGTGTCATTAATGCTGATATCTAAAAAGGAAGAAAAGACATTTCATATCTCATTAACATTACAGAAGAGAAATGAAACAAATTCTATGATAGATGAGAGCTAAATGCATGGAACTAGTTCAGTTGCCTACATTTTAATAGGTTTTTACAGAAAGCCAGAGCCATATTCACCACCAAAAGGCTTTCTAATCCTCTGTGGTGTCTTGCGCTGACCTCATTGGCATGGACTTGTTATTGGCTGAGGTTCCACCACTGTTAGGCTTAAATCAGCTAGTGTGAAATTTTAGTTGAGTGTGAACTGTGCCAAAATCCATCTTTAGAGCTCTCAACCTTTCACTTCCCAAATGCTGAACAGTGGCACTGTAACAGCAGAATGTGACTTGTGTTATGAATCTATGAAGTTGGAGGCTTAGATCTATATAAAAGGGCCATAATTTACTGGAAAGATATTGTAAAGAAAACATTAGTCTCTCATATCTATTTACAGTTGCACATGCAGTGAAAGAGTCGCCTAATATTGGCTGGATGATGCTCAGAGGCAGAAGAATAACATATTTTCTTAAAAAAACCTACATATTGTCAAACTTGGAAGCTGGCCATATCTGTCCTTGATTCATTTAGTGTAGAAAGCTATTTATTAGTATTGAAGTCCATCTGCCACAAACACATTTATCTACTGTACTCCTCTTTTGGCCTGGACTAACACAGCCACATATAGATAAACTTACCTATATGCTCCATGTGCCAGAGGCAGTAAAGCAAATATTTCTCAACACTGATGATGTGCTGATACTCAGAGCTGCTCTTTGCCACATCCGTTTCCTGTTGTGTTGTTGATTTTTTCTTTTTTTATTATGTCTGGCTATTAATGAAGAGCGTTGTGTAACAGGAGTGACCCTGAGGCTGTTCTAGACTATATTCAAATCCAAAGTCTGATGAATTCTAGCAGCCTGCAACTGTTGTTCAGAAGAGCTGGTAATACCTTTTTCTCCAGCAGACATGAGCATGTTGTGACACAAGAAATGAAAGATCAGAAAAACTACCAATTATCAAGGACAGGAATAAAAAAAATACACAGCTTTAAATTATAGATGTTCAACATCAGCATTTTCACTTCAGCATTCTTTGTCTCTTAAAAAAGGCTCTAAGAATATATTTTATAACTTTTCCTCATTAAAAAACCTATTCATCATGTAGTCCCTTGGTAAAAAATGTTTTGTGAATATTTCCATTGAGACTTCATATCATAAATGCATCTTGCTTATAACAGTTTTTAGGGTTTACTTGCTCAAGACTGAGTTACTTAATGATAGTTGAGTTAATTAGTTAATTAAAATGATGTGATTTGTCTTTTTCCTCTTCCTTTTTTTTCCCCCAAACTATTTCCTTTTCTTTCTGAAAATGTTAAAAACTGCAAGCCCAAAAAAAGCGTAAATGCCACTATACAGGGGAACTCTTTCATTGTTATGAAAATGTTATTGTTAATTTTGTTTTGCAGGGATTACTGATAGTCATTCTGAAAATAGAGCACACTATTATGATACCTGATTTGTACTACCAGGAAATTTCTCTCAAAGCAGTCAAACAAACTGTTGATTTGGCAAAAGTTGGAGTGAGACACTATCTAGAGCTAGATAAGGGCAGGAAGAAAATGTGTGACTTAGAAGAGAGGGGCCAGAGCACCTTACAAAGAAAATAAACCCCCCTACTATTAGTGGTGAAAATGTGTATTTATAATTCAGTGGGAAAACAAAGCAACAATTTGCAAGGATACACTCACCGATTTCCTCTTACTTTGTGCCACAAGGAATATTTGATCTGACACAGTTCACCCAAGAATTAACAGACTCGGAAAGATTTTAATTTTTGTTAAGTACAACATAAAATTTAACATATTTTCTGGGGAGAAAAGCAAGGTAAAAAAACCAATGTCACAGTGGATTATGAAATGGTTTCCAGAATTGACATGCTTAGAGTTAGAAAAATTTGCTCTCTAATACTGTGATTTTTAGTTTTTTGGGGATGACCCAAAAAGATGCTGAAGCACCAAAACACTGTCAACTTTCTGTTATTCAGGATATTTTAGGGATGGGAATGAGAACTGAAGGATCCCAAATTATGGAAAACAATTTGATAGAAGGTATATGTGGCTGTGCAGAAACTGCAGTAACTGGGTCAGCTCAAGTATACTGGTGCTTATTAGCTCCATCTTAATAATTGTCTTTGCAAAGCCACTGGAACATCTTGGTATTCACTATATGGAAGGCATTCAGCATGGCTAATGATTTGATAGTTTACCAAACATATGCATATAGGTTTGCATCTGTATTATTTACAAACACATGCAGCTTTTGAATGTACTTATTTGCACAGAAATTTTGCCAGTACTATGTAAAACATGAGCAATGCATAATTTACAGGTTATTTAAAATGAAGGTAATGTATAAATGTGCAGCATTGTACTGTTAAACTACAGCAATGGTTTTCTAGTTTTGCCATTGTTCTTCTGGACCTTTGCAAAGTAATACTTCAGGTGAGAGCATCCACAAACTTTGTGTAGGGTATCAGATGCTATCTGATATTATCGAGCACTTGGGAAAAGGTGTTCCATTGTCTAAAGCTGAAAACACTGGAGTATCATTATAAATATGTACATATAACCATTGCTAACTGTCAAGTACAGTAACTCTTTAAGCTCTTTAGTTTCTTCTATCCCTGCTGAGCAGCTGTTTGAAAAAAAGGCAGTGGTCCTATTTCTTCCCTACTAGTATGGATGTCAAAGTTCAGTTAAACCCAGCAGAAACTGAGCTAGAAAATTGTATATAAATTCTCACTGAGCTGTTTGTTCCAAGTAAGACATGCTTTTTTTTTTTTTTTTTTTGCTTTCTTTCTTTTTTTCTACAGGAATCCTTTATCGAGATAAACATATCCTACAAATCTTGAAAGATAACAAACATTCTCCTAAAAGCAGACTGTAAAACAGTTGTTTTCCAGAACGTCATGCTCTTATAATGGTTCTTTTTTGCAGGACTCAGCTCCGCTAAGCTCCCTGCTACAATATCTCAGCTTGTTCTATTTGACGGCTGTTCCCCTGTCATCACTCATTTTCAGTGGGCAAGGGGGAGCAATTGCTGGGCATCAAATCATCATCAAGTAAACCAGCCTTGACACTAGTTAAAAAGGGAGATGGATGGTCAGTTGGCTTCTACAGAAAATATTCTCCTAAGTATCCTAGCAAGGTCCCTTGATACCAGCCTAGTGCTTTTCTTTCTTTCTTTTGCTTTTTTTCTTTGTCTTTTCCTTTTTTTTTTTTTTAATGGGAGCAGACCAATCACCCATATTTCTTCTGGGTCATCACTTGATGGCAGGTTTCCTCAGGGGAGGAGCACAGGGGTTAGGTGAGTAAGCTCTGTGTTCAACAATTAAACAGCAGAAATAAAAGCTGTGAAGGAAACAAACCTCCTTGCACTTGCTTTCCTTGCCTGTAATGGGAAATGAAAACATCCCCACATTCTGCGTCTTCAGGAATGCCAAACACATTTCATTGTACCATCCATCTCTCATTTGTTTGTTCCTGCCCATCCCATAACTTTAGACATATCTTTCAATTCATAACAAAAGGTGCACAAATAGCCTGAAAATTAAAAGACAGATTGTAAAATTGACCATGAAGGTGCTGGCATTGGTCCTTTAGACTGTTGCTTAAAATTATGGGGAAAATAACTCCAGAATTTGCTCAATTTGTTTGCAGAATAAATAAATAAATTGTAAATATTAGAAACTGCTACTAAAGTTTTGGAAGAGAGAAATAACAACAAGTGTATATATACATATGGCTTTTGGGTAGTGAATTTGTATTGCATATTGTCCCACACTAGGAACACCTTTAGACACTTGCTGTACTTTTGCAGATTCAGGAGACATCACGTTTCTAACACCAGCAAAGGAAACAGCACAAATGTTTTCCCAAAGCATGAATCTTTTGTTCGAATAAAGATATACAGGTGAACACTTTGGAATAAAGGACCATAAGTTTTTCTCTTCTCATTACCATTGTGTCTGTAAGTCTCTCTCTCTCTCTCTGTCATCCCCCACACCTCATCCCTCCCCACAAATAAAAGAAAAAAAAATAGAAGCAAAAAAGGAAAGAAAAAAATCTCTCAGAACAGCAGCCAAAAAAATAACCCCAAGCTATGTCAGAATTTGGAACTGAAAAAAGAAATTAGGAAAAAAAGCAGTGAACATGCAGTGATTGTCTCTGAGCAGGACTTTTTGTGCTATCACAATATTATTACTACAATACAGAAAAAGCAATTTTGATAATAATTTTACAAGGGTGGTACAGAAGTTCCCAAAAGCATAACCCTTCTCAGATTTATCTGTCTACTGAGCTCTCATTAAAGTCAATGAGAATTTGGAGACTCTCTAATGGAGGAAAAGCCAGTACAAAGCATAAATGTTCAGGCAGTGCCTCGAGGTCCTTACTCCAGCAAAATTCTTATGTAAATCAGTGGAAATTTTGTCTCAGGGGGAAAATCAGAACTGAGCCTCATTTTGTTTGTAGAAACTGAAATATTTAAAATGCTAAACCAGCAATAATTGTTCCTATGCTCTTACCCTAATTGTTTAAAAAAAATGTATAGTGGTCAATCCTGAAAAATCCTGACATCTCTGGGAGTTTTTGTAAGCTAAAGCAAGCTCTTAATGCTGAGCAAAGGGGAAAGGATCTCTGCATTTCTGCTTCCCAAACACAGCATGGTCCCAGCTGAGGCAGAATGGGAAGCTGAGACCAGCCGGTGACAGCTTGATTGAGGAAGAGGAACAATGTAGTTGAGTGCCTTCTGATTTTAATTCACATGATGCTTTTTATTACCCTTAGGGATAAGAGGTACTATTTGAAATTCCTTTTAACACTATTTATTTAAAATATATTTTACTGGCATATGACCTATGTTTAAACAAGTCATAGAATGTATAGTGTCCTGGGGGAGTCCTGGGGTTAGATATTTATGGGGACAAAAATACAGAGGAAAATTAATAATAAGCAGAGTTAAGGTTTGAAAATCTCTTTTTTACAGAAATTATTTTATTTTCTGTTAGGAATTAATATTTCATATATAAATAACTTTACAGCAATTTAGTGATAGGTAAGCCATTATTGACTAGTTATTGACTAGAACTGTTTCTCTGTTCACTGTTGTATGGGATGGGATTTTCTAAAGATGCAAATTTACAGTTTGTGTATTCACTGGAATGTGAAGGTCTACATAGAAAAACTCAAACTCAAAACTCTTTAACAAAAAAAAGCTTTATTATTAATACAAGAGGAGTCAGAATATGCAGGCAGAAATAGACTGAGTTTCTTATTTTCCTGATTCACATCCATGATACTTGTGCAGTTATGTATATTACAGTTTCACAGGGCTTACTTTTTTAATTCATTACAGAGTGAAATACAGAAAAGGATTATTCTTAATGTATGTTTTTCATGGGGGAAGCAAAATAAAAAGAAAAAAAACATGCAGTTATTCTGAGATTTTGTGGAGTGTGTAAACTGATTCAGGGAACTTACATACTCTCTGTTATTAAAAATAAACATTGTTATAGAGTAGAATTTCTCCTGGCTAAAATTAAAAATAATATCCATATTTTCCATTTTTTATGTTTTAAGGTTTATAATGAAACTCTGTGTTGAGACTCTATGAAAAAATGCTTTTTGTGAATTCTGACAAGTTACAAATCTTCAGAGGTGTGAGCTGTCAAATAGCACTATGAAGCACAGAGAGCAACTGAGGTTGATGGACAGCTCTGTTAGCTTATATCTGCAGATTACCTGGTGAGGCATTTAAGTCTTCTGTCTCAAGGCCTATCTGAGCTTAAAAAGTCAGTGCATTTCCTCCTATTTGGGTATGATTCCATGTCACAAATTTTCAGGCAGCCTTGCAGGTTTGAAGGTAGATGTCCACCACTGCACTTCCTCTCCTCAAACACCAGCACACTCTCAGCAGTGCCACTTTGCACAGTCATATGATAAACCTGCCCTTTGAAATTGCCTGGTTTTTTTAAATCTTCCAAAAAAAATTTTTGTGTAGGTCTGAATTAGAGCATGGGACAGCTCAGAGGTGAATAGCCATAAGTGAAGAGCGAAACTGCAAAATGGGCAACGCGAGGGTCAGCAAGAGAGGAAATTAACTCCACAGCTGAAGGATTACTGGAATCAAATCCTATCCTTGGTGAAAGCTGACTCAACCAAAAGACATCAACACATCCGTCATCATTGTGTGTGGACTGATCACAAGCTCTTCATTCTAGTTCTGCTTGTTGGAAGAATTGTGTGTGCCCATGGTAGCAAACCTGGGGTAGTGTTTTATAGGAACAGCCACATTTCTGTGTTAATACAGACCAACACCAACAGACCCTATGCACCAACTGATGGATTTTACAAGAAGAGACATATACATTACAGTAGTGTGATATTGAAATTCATGTGGCCTCCAGACATTTCAGTCAGACTCAGGACTCAATAGTACTTAATAATTGATATATATGAGAAAAGCAATAAAGTTTGAGAGATTTTTATAAAATATTTGTTTCTGTTATAGCTAACATAAAAGACAAATGCAAATTTGTTGATAGTTAAAAGTTGTTCGAACTAATCAATGCTACTTAATTTAAATATTTTAAAATATTGATGCAAGAGAAATAGCTTTATTTGACAGCTATTTATCTCAATGTTACTCAGACTGAAAAAAATATGCAATCAAACAATTTCTCCTTTACTGAATTAAGGGGAATAATAATGTAATACTTCTAATAATAATATTCCCATTCAGCTTTGTTCAGTAACACTCCTTATATATCCTTACTGTACCAGTGTTTTTCATTTTACTTGTATAAAGACAGATTAAAAAAAAGAATCCAAAAGCAAGCAAGAGGAGGTATTTTCATAGAGCAGTATTAAATTATTGACAAGAGGACAAATGAATAACACAGGTGGAACATGGACATTCTCAGTAGTTTTATAGAAAAATGCCTGAAATGGGAAACAAGGGACATGAGGCACTAAATGATGAAAAACTGACATCTTCCTTAAACACTGAGTTTTATGTTCTTCTGGGATTTACGTTCTCTGCTTTGGCCTTTATCCCTCTTGCTGACAAATAGCTTTAACAAGATTTTGTCCTATTGTCATCTAAAAATCTGTCTTAGTATTCTCTTTGGGCCTGATTCTCTTCTTACCAGCCTCAGTGTAAATCAGAGGTCAAGAAAATCAGCACTGTTGAAATGACCTTCAAATGAAACTTCACAGTAATATCTTTTCTGTGAAGTTTGATATTTCTGTGTGCATATTCCAAATCGAGTATATGAAGACCTGTATATAAAATTTCTTACTACTGAGTTAACTTATTTTATCTTGGTTGGTTTTTTACCCATTAAAACCCTTCAGGCATCTCAGTGACTTCAGATTTACACTGAAGGTTAATACGAAGAACTGCATGCTCTTGGTGTTTGTTTTGTTTGCTATGTTTTTATAGTGCTTTCAAGTTAATACAAATTTCCTCAGAGAGTAATTAACTCCCAAGCCTTTTTTAACATAAGACACCTATTACTGAATTGGTACTATAACTTGTCAAATCCTTGTCTCTAGGCACTGAAGTCAGTGAGGTTATATTTGTAATATGAGACAGAGGAACACATTGTCATCCCTGGGTCTATGCTCTGTCTGACATATTCTGATGCCATTCCAATAAACCTCAACTATGATTTTATTTTCCATGAGAAAGAAGATGTGGAACATGTAATCCAAAGGTATTTGACATTATAATGAGATTAAATGCAAAATTTTTCCGATTTCTGCTATGACGTTCAAGTGGATTAGAGAGAAGTGAGGGTATCTCTATTCCACAGACACAATGGGATTGTAGTTTTAAGTGTCAAGGAGAGCAAGATTACAAAATTGATACTTTTCACTAATAGTAGATTGTTGTGGATGGTGGAGTTAAGAAGATGATTCACTTCCACATATAAAGGTCTGGTCACCAAGGCCAGCTGGGCATGAAATGGAGTAGCCATGCACAAGAATGCTTAAGCAGATTACTGACTTGGTGTTGCTTGGGTATGCAGAGAAGTGCTGTAATGGCTCTATTGTTCTTGGTACCTGTAGTTATGATTAAAAATACTTTATGTGAATCTTAGTTGCAGTTATATTTGTACTGGAACAAAAGGCATACCCTGGGAGGCATAGCTCCTTTCCAAAGCTCATCCTGGGATGTCAGAGTTTTATGTTGTCTATCTGAGTTTGAAGGTTCAGGCTTGCCCTAAAGGATTATAACATTTGCTAAACTGTCATTTTCCTTAAACAGTAGCTGAAGAGTGTGTTTACATTAGCATGCGGTTTTAAGCCAATGCAGCTGAGTTCACTGATACGTTTGACTGACAGTTGGCAACTTGTGCTTAGTATTCAATTTTGAAACATCTTAAAACCTTCATTTAATAAAAGCATTTGAATTTCAAATTCTATGAAATACTTCATTCAGGCTGCAAGGTAATACATCTTGCTTAACGTGTTTTCTTTATGAATGCCTTATTTGGTTATTAATTTTACAAATATTTGATCAGATTCCTACTGGGATTCTGCTTCTATGCCTTTTGCTTCTTTACAGTGATGGAGAGACAATTCATATGGAAGCTTTAACATTGACTGCCATTTTATGCACCCTAAACAGCAAGAGTTTACATCTCTGTCTCAGGCCAGGGAAACGTGTTTCCTAATCAATACAATGAATTCAGACAAAACTTTTCACTGGGAGTGAAAACGGAAATTTGTATGAATCAGCAGTCAGTTTGACAAATGTAGACATCCCTGGCATGTACTGTTACAGTGGTTCTGTTTAAATCTATCCATGACAGCTCTGAATGGCTGCTACCCTAGTTACTAAAGTAGAGTGCCTAGACATTTGTTGTCCAAGCTCAGAAGAGCCCAACTATGCATACGGTTGGCGTGTTGTCAAAACTCTGCAATGTTGCTGAATTTGAAGTAGTTCCTGCTCTTTTATATATGGAGAAACCGCCTCAGATCAAAGCTCCTGGATTCTTAGCGTGAAAGTGTTGACTGCTTACTCACCAGGTTAGCTGTTAACTCCCCCTCTAAAAGCAGCACTTGTTGCTTTTCATTCATATTTGTCAGGTTGGTTGTTCCCGGGGGGAAAGCCCTGCTATTTGTTCCCACTAGCTGCTCTTGTCATTAGCTCCTTCCATTAGCTTTTCATATCAGCCGTTCTCAATAGCAGTTTTCTGTGCTAGCTGTTCCCATTAACTTGTTCCCCACTAATCACTTCCATTAGTTGTGCCTTCTGACCCACTCCATCAGCCAGGCTCCTGCCCTGCCCTGCAGATGCCTGAGCTGCTTGCCAATGCTTTTCTAAAAGTTTCAAAGGTAAACAGGGTCTTTGCAGCAAAGACAGAGAACAGGCTCTGAATTCACCTGGTCTCTTTATTACCTTTTAAAAAGAATTTTTAGCATCCTCTTTGATCACAGTTTCTATGCAAGTGCAGTGGTTGGAGTAAACCTTGGTCTCTAGGTATGTCAGGCTTAGCTGTGTTTTCAACATTTCTACCATCATGACTATAAACCTTTTGTGTTCTTCAACTTAAAAACTTTCCTGTTCTTAATAGGAATGTTCCAAAATATTGCAAAACATGTCTTGGCACATACTGGTTGAGACTGTTATGTTACAGAATTAAATTAAATTCACTGGGTTGGTTGATATTCAAATCAATCTTCCATGTTCTTTAACAATAAAATAAACATTTCCAAAGCCAAAGAAAAAAATTTACTTAAAGAATGAAATCATGTTTCTCTATTCATTTATGCACTGAATGAAGGCAACCAAGATTTTGCCATGAGGCTTTTTCTGGGTTCCAAAGACTTCATGAAGACTAAACAAGTATTCCAATCAGAAACCTCTCCACAATTACTAAGGTGCACATATTGATATGGCTTGCATCTAGGATACCCAGAACAACACCTAAAACTCTGGAATGAGTATTTGTCTGTCAGCCTGGTTTCCAAAGAAAATGAGAGACTCCTTACTTTAGGTATTTTTGTGTGGAAAAGGAAGTTTTCTTAGAAACCAGTTCAAGTACAAAAAGAATGTATTTGGATTTAAGGACCCATCATAAATCTTGCCATGATATGACTCACATTAAGGGTATAAAGTTCGAAACATACCTTTTTGAGATGGAATTACCTGCTATATATGGTGATTGTATGTCTGAACACAAAGAGTACTTTCATGTGTAACTCCAAAATGATGCTGGCAGCTTCTGTGGATGAAAACCAAAATAAAGCCTTATAATACTGTGACTTTCAAACTCCCCAGATCTCATACCTCTAAATATTCATTCCACTACTTGGTAATGAATGTGTATTTTTAAAAATCTGTGTCAGCACTTCTATCAAAAATTTTTCCTATAGGGAGAGAAAAGGAAAAATGCTAATTTTTGAAGTGTTAAGGTGCTTATCTCTTCAGCTGGACATGAAATCAAGACACTGTAGTCATGATCCCAGCACATGAGCCCAAGTGAAAAAGAATGGAGCTGGTGGCCAGCAGTGGGTTTAATTCTGTAGCTTTGTGGAAAAGGGCTGAGTGATAAAATTACTTTGAAAATAAAACTAAGAGGAGATTGGAATCCAGAATAGTTTGGGAACAAAGGTCATAGTTGTGATGTAAGGGCTGTTTTGACTTCCTGTTCCAGTGCAATGAAATTGAAGTAAATTTTGCCCAATAAATTGCTTTCTCAGTCTTATACTCAGATCACATTAATTTATCCATGTACTTTGTAAATTCTCCTTTTTCCTTGTCAAAAAACTTCTCAACTGGTCTCTTTTTTTTCCATAGGTTGTGATATGCTACTCAAAAGTGAAGTATATCTGTGAGTGTATGCATATAAAACTATGATCATATGTATTTAGTAGATGTATACATAGACGACAAGCTAGATGTTCATCTAGGATTTTTTTTTCTTCTCACCTTAAATTTGCTGCTGTGGTAACAAAGTTTTGCCATTTCATTTCAGTTTGTGTAATGATCCTTTAAATATTGTCATTATTTAAATTGTGATGTATATTTTATATATAAATGTCACAAGCTTATGTATTTGGACATTACTAGGGAGACAGAAATGCTGTTTGCTTCTAGTATGAAGGAAATTCTCCTGGGAAAGGGTCAATATTACCCCTTGTCGGGATTTAAACCTGGCTATACGCCAGGCACCTCAACTCTCTCCTGCTGCAGATGTACAGGGGAGGGGAAAGGAAAAAAACTGTAAAAACACACACCAATCTCATGAGTTAAATGAGATAGGACACTGGTAGGAGGACGCATAGAAGAAAGGGCAGACAGGCTCCAAACTTAAAGTTCCAAAGTGATTTAATTACCTAACAGAGTTGGAGGATAAATGCAAGGCAAAAATAAACTTTTCATACACTATTTTGTTCAGTCACCCCCTCCCTCTTACAAAATCATTTTTATTCACCCCCATTCCTCTTTTTAACCAACAAGCTCGGGAAGGGGGGCAGGGTGTGGGTATTTTCTCAGTCCACAGAGCAGGTCCATAAATCTATTCATCACCACAATTCTCCTGCTACAAATACTCTTTATCTCTACTTATCTCTCTCTCTTTCTCCAGACAGTTTCTCTGCTCTCACCCCCTCCCTTCTTAAGAAGCCATTTCTCTGCTCACCCCCCTTCTCTCTTTCCAAACCAACAACACGGGCAGGGGGCAGGGTGAGGGGTGTTCTCTCGTCAGTCCAATCAGGGAGAGGGGTTCTCAGCCAAAGGGTCCCTCCCACGAGAGAAAGTCCTCTGGNTACTTTATTCACCACAGCTAGCAGAGGGTTTTCAGCTCTGGCGCCTGGAGCACCTCCTCCCCCACCTTCTCCACTGACCTTGGCGTCTCCATGCTGTTCTCCCTTCACATATTTTCACCTCCTCCTTCCCCTCCTCCTCCTCCAACTACAAAGAAGTGCGGGCCTACCTTGTTTTGATTTTTTCTTAAATATGTTTTCACAGAGGCGTAACCAGCACCTCTAATTGGCCCAAACTTGGCCGGCAGCATGTCCATCACCTTCAGAGCCATCAGAGATTGGCTCTGCTGGACTTCATGTAAAAACTTCCAGGACTTACTCTCAGGACACACAGGAGCCATCTTTGTGCCACTCCCCACCCCTCAGACACCTCTCCAGGCCTACCACAACAGCTTCTGAGGGGTCCAAATTTCCCCTAGATGTTAAAAAATACTTTACTGATGTTTTGGGCCAATCAAAACCACCACACCCCTCTAACCCACTAACATCTATAATAATAAAATGCTGCGCAACAAATTTACATTGCCTTTCTTAAAACAATCACTTCTGGCTACTACCATTTCTTTGCTTAAAAAATGTAAAATTACATAACTATTAGAAGCTAGTTCTGTCTAATCAATTCCGAATTAGACACACTGAACCATTTTTCAGATTGCCCAATGGGATTTTTTTATTTGGATTTTGTTTATTGGTTAATTCTATCATTTTTCATTTATCTGTGCGGTTATGCTATACACTAGGCTAGGAAAACTTCATCACAGACTGAGACAAAAATATGTGTTCACCTTTACTTGGACTCTATGGCCTGGATTTGTGGTTGTTTTTACCTTCCTTACAAATAAGGAGCTTCTGGTGCAGCAACCTGCACATGACGTCTCCCTAATAAATTCACATGACAGTCATGAAACGCTCCTATAATCAGTGACATGGGATGATTTTCTGCTCCTGACAAGCCCTTGTATTGAGTATGATAACAGTTACTTTGTCTTCATCCACTGCTGGAGTATAATATCAATCCGTTTGATGATCCAGCAAACGAAGCCCAACACTTCTGTATCAATCTTCATAGAGTGCTGCCTGTTGTCTAACAAAAAGCCTGAAATGAGATCATTCAATCACTTTGCTGGCTAGCGTAGGCTTCTCTTACTGAAGTGGTTTTAACTCCCTGTCACTTTCTTTCCCTTTCCTTTACACAATGAAGCCAGGGAATCTAATTGAAATAAAAATTACTTGTGTCCCTTCATAATTTTAGGACAACTTTACAAAGCAAACAAGGGAGAGAAAAATGGTTAATAGAGATCTCTATTCCTATATTTGTTAAAGAAAGGGAGTTTTCTGTGAGTTGAGAAGACTGAAGTGTTCATTTATTTCACAGGTAGTTGATAGGAATTCGCTTATTCTGTAGGTATAACTTTCAGTAATTTTAAGGACTATATTCAGATCTCACATGTAGCTTGTTTATTCCAGCAATTTCATTACCTCTGTCACTTTAGCAGCGAAACAGACAAAAATTATTAGCCCTCTGTGATTAGACTTTTCTTTACTGAAATTCAGAAAAAAATACCTTACCTATTCATACTGAATGCATCAATTTCTAAGATTAAAACAGAAATACTGTAAGGACAATATCAATACTTTTAAACATCCATAATTGGGAAGTAGTCACTTACTTGAGAAGTAAAAATCATTCTTCAGATTGAATTCTTGAGACAAGGAAGTATATCTTTTACTGACTTTGTTCCTGAAATAATGTAGGTAGAATATACTGACAGCAGTAAAACAGTTCTAATTTGGACTTCATACAAATATTTACATTTTTAAATGTTTACTTCATACAAATATTTCTGTAGTTCAGAAAAAAGATAACAAAAACCTCCACTACAAAATTTGCATTAAACTGATTTCCTTTTTCTGAGTTCAACTATGATTATGAAACATTAACTATTTGTAGAAGAAATATTTTTCTTACTGATACTTTTATAAATCTGAAGGGCCTAGATTATTTTGTCTTTGCTATGGTAAGTAATTTCAAATTCCAATTAATGTTTTTGAGTGAATTTGGTTATTAAATTCCTATTGAGTATGGGCACAGGAAGATTTCTTTCTTGTGATTTCAAAGTGATGTCATAAGAAATTAATGGAATAAGATGTATAATTCAATTCAATTCAATTCTCTTCTTGCTATATTTGCAAAAAAAAATAGATATTGCAGGGTATACCTGAGTCTAAGTCATTAGGTCTGAATAATGGGTAGAACAGTGGGAAATTCATTGAAATCCTTAATTTTTAATTACCAGATGATGTAGTGTTTGGATTTAAGAAATACAGATTTCATGAGAGAAAACATAAATCTGCTTTTAGGTGATTTCCAGATTGCACAGATTGCTACTTACCTTTTCCTCATCTCTCATTTTCATGTTGGTGAATTTCTTTTTTTTTTTTTGAAAGGTTTCCTAAAATTGCTCATGTCTTCTGACATTCAGAGTGTATTTACCTCCCAGCAAGACCATAAGATAGACCTCCCGATAGTTAATCTTGCTGTACCCAGGAGAAAACTGTATCAGTCTGTCACTGAACATACCTAGAAGGAGCTTGAGGGAAGGAAGTATTTCCTTACTCACATACCCTGTACTGACCACCAATACATTTAATCTGCATCCTCACCCCTTTCACTGAGGTTTCCAAGGCAGTGCTCATGCATTTCCATTCCTGTTTCACTAGAATTCCTCTCACAAATTTGGTAGCCAGGATGCGTGCAGGCATTCCCTAAGTCTGGCTGATCTATCTCTCAAGTCTACTGCTGACTTACTGTGCTTTCTTCTACTATATCCCTTCCATATTTCTCCTCCCTGCTCTTCCACATCCCTGAATCGACATACAGAGGCAGCAATAAATCAGTGTCTATTCAGAAGCTTTAAAATTAAACTATTAAATGTTTATAAGTAAGCCACATGGAAGCAAAACAGAACATCTACTGGGTCTAGTGAAGGAATCACCAAAAGTAACCCAAATATTTTGTTTCTTCTATTAGAGAACAAAATAAAGTCTGCTGAAGGAATCTTGGTAGACAAAAATACAGAGCTCTGACTCCTGTTGCTTTTGTCCATTTGATCTCAAGAATCCAGCAATAGTACTTAATTTAAGCTTATGTATGCTAAGAAAGTGAAATGGTATCCAGAAGTTGAACTGGTTTTTGTAATGTTAATTCCTTTTCCGTTGCATGGTTAGCACACCATGACTGCTCCTCCATTCTTTGCTGTCAAGGACTTTCCATCTACTTCCCATATTCATAATGGAAATGCTGCTGAAGTGTGGGATGTGATAGAAGAATTTCAGACTAATTAGGAGTTTTTTTGTTTGTTTTTTTTTCTAATTTGGTTTTTTTTTTTGTCTGTATTTGCATGCTAAAAATGGGGATTTTATAGTATTCTTACAATGGAATGGAATGGCCAATTGCTCCCAATTGTAAAATGACTGATTATTGTTATGCTTAAATGCCTTAGGAAGATCCCTCCCCCACCCCCCTTTTTTTCCCCAGCCAATAATGGCAGTCATAAAATTTCAATTCAATACCTTGCAGAAAAACAAGAACTTGTGCTGGATGTTGGTGCAGTAGTCTCAGTGGGCCTGGATGTCATTCCAGAGCTCCAAAATGCCTGCAGTGACATGCCATTCCCACCCTTCTCTCTGTTCAGAGGAGCTGCCTCCGGAGACAAGGCATTTGATGCACTTTGAGGCAGACATTTAAC
>VZRM01000606.1:418979-433327 GCA_013397955.1 Grantiella picta
TTTTTTTTTTTTTTACTACAAACTCCATAAATGTAAGCCGAAAGCTCATGCTTAAGAGAATTCCTGACACATATCTGTGGAGTAACAGAAATTTACACATCATTTTTCATGAGAGTCTTCTCTCTTCTCTTTCCTGTTTTACTTTCTGTAGACTACAAAAGAATAATATTGCTTTTCAAGGGAGTTTAACTTATTATTATTATTATTATTTTAAGATTGTCATACAATTAGAGATAAATAAAATAGGACTTTCAGACTTATATGAAAGAGGTGTGGGGATGTGACAGAGATTGGGAGATGCCTAAAATGCAGCTGGATGTCAAAAAAAGACAAAATATTTCCTTGAAAAAAATGAAGCTCTGTTAGGACATAGGACTAATGTGTCAGTCCATTAAGATTTAGCATTTGGGGTCCTATTATTTTTATTTTAGGCATGAGAAAATTAATTGCAAATTCATTAATGATTGATCCATAAACCATTACTGAGTGCCTTGAAAAGGCACGTGAACAGGATTAGTATCTCTTGATATCCACTGCCACTCCCGGAGATCAGTGTTGAGCAAGAGAGGTGTTTTGCTCTTGAAAATCTAACGACCAGTTTTGCAATGTCACCAATTTTTTTCAATCATCCAAATACCACCAATTCAATTAAGCTCATAAACTTCCTACCCATAGTTCTCCAGGATAAGCAGCTCCATTTAAAAGTGAATGCGGACGAGCTTGTGCTGTCCATGTGAAATATTGTTCAATCAACAGCCAAAGTTTTACTTGTCAGTTTTGATATATCCGATAATAGCTGTAGGTTGTTTTGCAATGTCCAATGTTCTGTGAAGATGGGCTTTTCATATTCTTTATTGTTTTTTTCTGACAAAATGTTGCCTGGACTTTTGCAGTTTTGTGAAATGAAACAACAGTAAAAACAATATATAATTTAACCCTCGTAGACCTAGCTGGACTGCAGATAAGCATCTTTCCCAGGCTTATGGCTAGTTTTGGCCAGGATATAATGAGTTCCTGTTCATTGATCCCATAGAAGCATCCTCAATGATTGAACATAACCCCATGCACAGCAGGCAGTCATTCATTTGTGCCCCTTTTCAACTCCATTTTAATCAGCATTTGACACTGTTGAAGATCAAATCCATAATTAAGCTTCACAGACAGTCAGAGTTTTGGCAAATGAAAGCCAAAAAAAGCAAAAATTTGAGATATTTTTGTAGTCAAGCATCTGTAAAAATTCTGCATTAGGTACTCTTGGTGCCCAATGATTTATTTGCACTTAATGGCTCTTTGTTTCTTTTTTTCTCATTTTCTCTGCTGAGGTTATTACCCTGCATTATTAACACACTCATGTGTGACTCTATTTATTTTTTACTGGTGGGAATACACTTTTTTAGAAACAGCTGTTTATTGTATATATGGGTTTAAAGTAAAGGTACACAAACACACTCACAAATCAACTTAATAAGCACCCTGATAAATAGCACGGCTGCTTAATTGGGACAATTGCTAGGGAACAGATTCAATGACCCCAATCAGTGAATTAATGGCACACCTAGTTGTGAAAAGTCCATTTAAATGATATGCTTGGTGTTGTCTGCTGCCTAGTCACAGTAGTTAACAGGTGTGAATTGGTGTTCATAGCATAAATTTCCTGCTGCTTGACCCTTTGTGCACTTCAGGTTGCTTCTCTACTCTTTCATAGTTGCTAAGTGAATGGAAATTACTGGATTTATCTTAAATTTATCAGATGTTATTAACGCCTTTATAACAGCCAATTTTAAAAGTAAGAATATTTAGAAAGAGGTCTCTGTGGGAACCTTTCTAATTATTTACTGGGAAGGTAAAATGAGGCCCATTTTCCATGCCATATTTGGCCACATGCTTTTAAAGTATGTAAGTTCTAGAATAACTAATAAACTGCATTTTAGACAGAACCTTGACTTATTAATCTGTTTTTTGTGGGACTGAACCGTTTCTGTGAACTTTGCTAATTCCCTGATTAAGGGCTCTGTAGGAACAGCTAGTGTAATATCTAAACTGTCTGGTGCCACTCTCCAGAAGTGGACGTCACTGACTCCCGAAATCCACAAAGAGCAGTGGGGGTCTGCATCCCACAGGCCAGTGTGCTGATTTGTCCGCTCAGTGTTTATTTTCTGAGTGTGGTAAAGAACAGTCTGCAGAGTTGATAGGGCTAGATTTAAAAACAGCACGGCAAAACTATTTTCCCCTCTATGTTTGTGTTATCTGGAGGTTGCTAGATAAGTATTGGGTTCTTTTGTTTTATATTTCCTTTCTCATCCTTAGGAAATTTATCTCTTATGGAAACAATGCAAAGGAACAGAAACATAAAAAATTGACTGAAGTAAATAAACATGTTCTTTTCTCTTCCTGAATGAATCTGTCACCTTAAGTTGCACTGTGTCTCTAATGAGAGTTTGTCAGCTAAATAAAACTGTTCAGCTGCATTCTCTAAGTCGCCATGAAGCAAATCTGACCAGATATGAAAGAGCTACCCTGTCATAAAGTTTTATGAGTATAGTTGAAAGATTTATAGATGCAATCATATTAAAAACCTTCTTTTGTCAAAGAAGAAGATGAAAAAAGAGGAATCCATGAAGTTCATAACTGGTCTCTGAAGTGCTCACATACAGGATGTATGCTACTGAAAACCTTGATGTAGTGTCTTATGTTTCAACACACTACAAAATTGAAAACGTGCTTATACATCTTGGGAGTTTGATGTGTGAGGAAAGAGAAGGAATACATGATCTATGGCTGCCATATGACATTCAGTAGGCAGTTCAACACTTCACTGGCTCAGCTGATAGCCCTGGTAGAGTATGTCAAAGCTAAAGATCCATCTCCAATGCTAGCCATCCAGAGCATGCTACAACTTCAAGGCAAACTCAAGACACTAAAACTGTCAGTGTAGTGGTAAGGGAGATGGAATAAGTGGGTGGGACGGCATAAAAAAAGGGCTTTTACTCAATCCATATCACTTTTTCACTTTAGTCACATTCAGTCTTTTCTGAGGCCTCTGAATCAACTTGCATTGCCAATAAGTAACCAAAGAGAGAGAGAGAGAGCAATACCTTTTTCATTTTAAAGAAACCAACGCCTCTTTTAGAAAATAGCATAGAAACTTTAAAAATTTAGTTTTGTTTGGAAATCTTTTAAAATGAAAGGCCTCCTGGACAACAGTTAACGGCAAGATTAATAAAATGGCAGGGTGTGGCACTATAAGTTCTGGCACGGTGAAAGAAAGTGTGCTGCAGCAGGTGTATAAGAGAATTGGGAACACTGGCAGAAAAAGTTTTAAAGTCCAATTCCACTCCTGATGGCAACAGCTAATTGAACAGACCTTAAGCTGTAGTTCCACCAAGGAAGGAAAGCAACCTATTAAGACACTTTGTTGTGCATGTGTAGGCTCAGCTATAGGCATCTTAATAATAAGAAAGCAGCAGATAGGGAATAGACCACAGAATTTTTTTTTTAAATTTTTTTAAAAAACTTTACTTTCTTTCATTGTACATGTTCCTCTCTGTCAACTCTTTGACTGTAATTACCTGAAATAGCAAGAAGAACTGTATCAGCTTACTGCCCTATTTAGGAAACATTGAACTGATGACACTTGTTCATTTCTTTTAATATATCTACTTTTCCTCCTTTGTTTTGGCGTTTCATTTCCAAGCAAGAACACCTTCAAATGGCTAAAGACAAGCTTTAATTGAAAACTTGAACACACGCTGAATGTGTCAGAGTGCTTGGACAGTCACTGTACACAAACATTTATATTCAATGAAAGGAAAGTCCCACTAACCAAACCCAGCTTGATTGGAATCTGAGACTTCCAAGCAGTATTTGTCAGGCCTAACTACAGCACAGAGGCAGTAATACACTGTTTTCAGCCAGACGGATGTAGGGAGGTCAACAAGGGACCTAAGGACTGCCTGGCTGGTGGTATTGCAAATGTTGTAGAAAATGTTTTGCAAAACATTTTACTCTGGACAATGGAAAATAGCTAGTAATTGTTCTTCTCATGGAGATTCTGTCAATAACAGCTAAAATACTTTTAATTTTTTTTTTAATTTCAAATTCTCTGCTAGTTCAGTATAGATTGATAGCCACAGAAATCACATAAAACCATGAGAGCAGTGAGGATGCACGCAATAGTGTAAAGCATCAATTAAAACTAAATACACATGCTGTATGAGGACATCAAATTATTTATATATTTTTATCTCTAACATTCCAGAGGATGCATTCCTTACATAAGTGTGTTTTTGGTTATTTGCTTAGACCACATACTCATTATACCAAATATAGGCTGTTCTCTAAATTTTTTAAGAACATTGATATTTAGTGTGAAATAAAGTGACTGACGTGAAGATACCTTGCACAGTGTGGCAGAGATCTTGTTAAATTATCCGTGGTATTGGGAACTTGCAGGTCGTTGACTACACCAATTTAATCTGGCTAGTATAGGACATTTCTAATAATTAATACTGTAATAACACTTAATGATCTGCACTCATGCAATCTGAAAAACCAGCTAATGGTGCAGTTTTTAGCGACTGCAGAAACAGCAAGTTTTAAATTTGTCAAATGCTGCTATTTCAGCATCACACACAGTCATGCAGAAGACCCTGCCTATGGGGCTATCACTGATCCAGTCACTAGATACTTGGCCACGATGTAGCAAGAAGTGGAGGACTTGGTCTCAAGGGGAATGTTCCTTTGGAATTAAAAATGGGAGCACCATGTTCACAAATACTTCTCATTTCCCTCTTGTTCCAGGGCTGTGAGCAGAAGGGATAAGAGGAAAGAGGAAAAAGGAAGATCAGAATAAAAAATTCCAATCTGTTTACTTATCTCATAGTGGTTTGTTAATTTTAGAACTAAATTCTCTTTGAACTTCTTAGTCACAGTCCTTACATGAAATGGTCTGGTTGATATAAAAGTAGGCTTCATTCTGTAGTCAGGTCAATATGGTCATTGGCACTGGTTTGTGTACTGCAAGGTAGTAGAGTTTAACCTTCTGAAAGAGTAGATGGACATTGTCCATCTAGATGGACATCTACTTCAAAAATTTTTTCATGGTGAAGGATTTAGGGAAGATTCCCATTGGTCTGTAATGGAAATTACTTTTGAAATGAACAAATAAAAGAAAATCAACAAATTTCATTTCTCTCCCAGAACTATAGCCTATGCTTGAGAATGCACACAAGTTGGTGCTATAAATACTATTTGTCCAGGAAATAGAGCAGGGCATTCTTTTAAAAAGCAGAATTTCACAAAAGACTCTAGTCCAAATACGAGCACTAAGTTATACTTTGCTAACCCACACTTTAAGATTATGAAGCTGCTTTTTGTTAGACTGTGGGCCTTGCTTTAGGAAGTGTTTTATTGACAAAAAATGATTCAAATAAAGTGAGAAGGTGAACATTGCACCCTTTTCTGCCTGCAGGAAGGAAAGCTTAGGAAGGAAAATGGTTAACTACCCAGTAACTGAATGAGAGTAGAGAAACATCTCATTTTGACTGAAGGACCTCATGTGAGTTTACAGAGGAATCTACATGAACAAGATAGTGAAACAGCTTAGATTTTGAGGCAATGAAAAGAGGTTTATCCTCTTCCCATAGTTTAAATAAAGATCATGGACTTCTCAATTAAATCAGGACTGCATGAAGATTTATTAAAGAAAAAAAAGCTTTATTTTGTACATTTCAGGATTGCTTTTATCTTTGGACTTTTAAAATTCAGATATTTTTTATATTTTATTTATTTGTTCCTGTGCTTAGCACTGGAAGCCACCAACCAAGAAAAACAGACCAAACTGCTTGAGCAATCCAGCAAAAGAGGATGGGCATTTGTGCTTTCTCTTCACAATCTTTTGATATGTACAAATCAATAAAATCCATTCTTGTAACTAATTTGCTGGTATATGGACTCTGATGGAGGAAGAACTAATTTTTAAAATCTTGAGGTTTTTTCAAGACAGTTTTAAGAAGAGAATAGGAATGTACAGAGAAGTTTCAAATCGCTCTTCTCCCAAAGGCTCCTTCAATTAGGTTTTAATGTCAGAATTATACTGGGTTGATATTTTACTGAGATGGATATATGCCTTTTATCTCCAGCTGTAAAAGAAAATGTTCATTCCTCATAGAAGGTTAGTCACTTTAGGCCATAGTTAGTTCAGTTTATCTGGTTGTAGAGACTGTTGTAATCAGAGACATGCTTCTTACATGCAGCATCAGAGCCTCATCTGTAATGATGATTGAACTGGGAGAACTCAAAAGTAAAGGACTACCAGTCAAAATGAAGCTCACATGATAATTTTCAAAACTGTTGAAAAACCCCATTGTTCTTGTCTGGCAGCATAGTCCTGGCTCTAGTAATTTCAAGAGAAAAAAAAACCCATTGTTTTTAGTGGATGTAGTCTCATCCCGTATATGTTTTATAAATACACCAATATACCCCATATTTTAGCTTAGAGTTTATTACTGCTTTTCTCTTGTTTGTTGTTCACCCAGAAATCAGTAGCATTTATTGATCTAGAGAGGTCTGAGTGGAATGCAAATAAGATTTCAAATCCCAAACTTCAAGTTTCAAATCTGTTAAAAAAGGCACATAATTAGTCCAAACCATTTCATATTTTCCACAGCAGAATAAATTAGCAACCCACAGGAATTTTTTTTCAGTTTGTTTCTCTTTGAATCCCATTACAACATTCCATTGCAATAAGATATCAGGAGATGCACAAGGCTAATAAAAAAAAACCAACATAGAAACAAACAGCTCAATAAAGTTTTTCGGGCCTTTAAATATGAAAGTATATGGCCTTTCTCTGCTTGTTTAAAGATGGCAGTCAAAGAAATAAGCAAGAGAGAAGTAAAATGTTTGGAAAACTTTTATGTGTAGTTTTGACGGATGCAGATTCATACATTGGCATGTGTTTTCATACATTGTTAAAAAAGATTACTGAGTCTAGAAACTTAATTTAGACATTTATTTCAACTCTCTAGTGATAATAATACCAATCATGACTCCTGTCTGGAATAACTGGATTATCTACAATAACAAACATATTTCATTTCTGGGTTTGTTTTATTTTATTCATTTTTCCTTTCTGTTTTTTTTTCCCCCCCTCTTTCTTATTTTTCTTTTTTTCCAGACTATATATCTTTTTAATTTGTAAATATACTTAAGCATAACTCCTCCCTATATGCCTGAAGCAAATATGGCTAAGCAGATGCTGGCCATTTCACCTCACAAAGAAAACACCTTTTCTTGCCAGGACATGAGCCAAAACCTCTCTGAGACAAAACATGAATCAGCAGATCACCAGAGTATGCTTAAAACCCCAAAGCATAAATGACTGGGAGAAAACAAGAGTATGTCATTGGTATAAATAATTTTAGTCACCAGCTTGTGTTGAAGATGAACTCTTTTGCACTGTTTTGTTTATTCACAAGAAATAATTTGTCAGAAATATCACCCAATTTGTTTTTTTCTAGCTTGAGGAAATAAAAGGCAGTTCCAGTCTGCAGTAAAACACTGGAGAATTAATGCAACTGAAAAATCTAATTCATCTTTTTCCGAGTTTTTCTGTCCCTACTCTTGAAAGCTGTATTCATAGCTGAAAATGATGTAAGCTTTATTTCCCACTACACCAAACTTGAAGAATGTCCAAGTTTAATATCAGTCTCAAAAAATATCTGCAGACAAGTAAACTAATGTCAAGCAATATTCTTAATTCCTACAGAAGTCAAAGAACAATGGTTATTTGGAATTTTCAGGTATTCAAAACTGTCTGTAGAAAAGAAAATTAAAACTATCAGAAGTCTTTTTCTATATGGAATAAATGACATTCAGCAGAAGAGAAAAATCGTGTATGAGACAATAGTGTTCTGTTCTAGTAAAACACACCTTGTCTTTTATTCAATTAAGTGATGAATAGAGATCCAAACCCTTTAGGCCCACTCAAGAAAACATATGGACAGTACTTTCTTAACTCAGGCACCCCCAGTTACAGTCTAGAAGTCTTCTTAACTACAATTGTTCAATCTATTTTAGGATCTGGCACAGAGCTTGTACCACATGTATTTCAGCATCATCTGGCAATTTTATTTGACCATTTTTCCTAACAGAGAGAACTGGTTTTAAAAAATGTTTTGAATTGAACCAACATATTTAATGTTCTATCTGAAATTCTATGATTTTCCAAAAAGACATGCTATGGTCATCTGTGTCACTTTACTCAACTAGCTCCCTTATGGTACTATTGCATTTACAGTTTGTTATCACAGTCCTAGTTTTTCTGTAACAATCATTGAAATGACTCAGGCATTCAATCCTGGCAAGCCACAGACTATTCGGCACTTTGAAATTCATAGATTTAACAGCATAGTGTCAGATCATTTTTCATAACCCTTGTTTCCTTGTCAGCATGTCATAGCCAGTAAAGAGCTGCTAGATTAGTACAAATATATAAATCTTTTCTCAGCTTCACTTCACTGCTGTTTAATACTACTTTACTACACCACTGTGCTTACTAGTTTAAAATACCTTCTGTTTGGAGAAACACATATTTATTATTATTATTGGGGAGTTTTTGTGCAATTTCCCTGAGCACAGGCTGACAGCTGCATAGCACTTTGTCATTTATCATTGTACACAAGATCTGTCAACTTGGGAAACAATTTCAATAAAAAAAAATCTGCATGGAATTACTTTGTGAGAGGAAAAAAAAAATGCTCCAGTTCTGTCTATTGTATGTGCAATTCTGTGGCTCTGTTTATTTATTTATTTTTGCCTACTTCTCTCCTCTTTTTTTTTTAATTTTGGCTGTGAAAGGTACTTAATGTACCAAAAACAATTTGTAAAAGCATTATTTCACCAATTGGAAGTGTGTACGCCTTGCTGAGGTCTCCCTTATCTAACTGTTGCTAATACATTTTCATGCTGTGCTCTTATGGCTTCATTTTACAGTTGACGAGATCACCCACTCCATGCTGTGTTGGAAATGGGACCCTCGTCACTCTAGTCCACAGAGTGCACTGAACATGTGAACAACAAAAAGTTACTGCTTTAAAACATCTTCTTCATCCCTTTATTCCTTTGTTGGAAACTTAGCCTTGCTTTTATGGCTTATTTTAATAAACTAAAGCAAAATACCATGTAAATCAGAAATCCCATACCTATCAAAATAGGAGGATTTACTCACCTGTAGATTCTGTTGAGCTAACCTTAGAAGAGGTCAATAACACTCTGCAGGTTCTTCTAAAACATATAGCAGTCATCCTCTGCTAACCTCATCCTCCTCAAAATTTACAGCAGGAGAATTTTTTTCATGACACAGCACTTAATTTTTTTTTTAATTTCTTAGACAACTTGCCCTGTAACTAGATCAACATCTATGGCCCACAGTTAATAAAACCAACTGGGGCAATAATTGCTGTGAAATTATGTTCTGGACAGCTGAAATGAGGGATCAGTATTAGAGTCTCTTGTTTTCCACCCTGTCAGTTTTTTCTCCAGCTATGGATTTGTTGTCATCAGCGCCTGATGATTCTGCTGACACCTCTGTCAGAAAATGAATTTTTCACTCCCCTCTTGATTGACTCCATTCGTAGCATATAATTCTGTCAAAAAGGGCCACTCTCAAGCTCACTCACTCATGTGTTTGTGTTTTCAGCACCAATGCTGAGTGGACAGACAGACACATAAAACCATGAAATATTCAGAAGGCATATTTCACCCTTAATTTATAGTTCTTTATTATCCTTATGAAATGCCATGTGTTCTTCTTTGGGTTTGCTTTAAATCACTTGCTTTCAAAAATATTTCTTTTGGAGGAAGGAGTTTTGCAGATTCTGTACTTGAATTAAAGCACAGATGCTAAATTCAGCTGAATTTCTTGATGAAACTAATATTTGAATGTATGTTGTTAATGCCACTCAGTTTCAAATACTACTATTGATAAAAATATGCCTTTCATAGAAGACTAAGTTTTGTTAAAATGACTGGTATCTTCAAAACTTGCTCCTTAGAAATGACTCAGTATTAGTGTAAAAAGTAATAATTGGAGGATCTTCTATATCCTGAATTATTCAGACTAAATGATTACAGTGAGAATTCTTGTTTGTGAGGAACCAATCAGCCTTTAGTGGCTGTTGCTGGACATTGCATTAAAATGCACGAAACCGCCTACAGGTGACCTACTTCCAAGATGCAAAAATCACAAAGCTTTTTAAGTGTGAGCAGAAAGTGCTTGCATACCACAGTGAATGGGATCCCAAGAGGTCACCTCCATAGCAGGCCCAACTTTTTTGAGAAATCACTTCATTATACAAGGAGTAGACTAGAGTAGTTGCTAGAGTACAGCAAGTTTGATAAAAACATACACAAAATAGTTTGTGGCACCACAAGGACTGCACGTGTATTGTTACTAAGATGCTGATAAAAAATTAAGAGCTATTGGAAGAAAAATGGTATCAACAAAATGAAGAGAAAAGCTGCTAGTAACTTTTTTTGACACTGGAACAGTATTCTCAGAATCTGTTCTTATCCACACTTACACTGGCATCAATAAGACATGGCTCAGTTGAAGTTAATGAAGTCATACAGGTGCTAAGAGCAATTATTCAAAAAGTTATCATATTGAGAAAAAGATAAGCACACGTAAACTGCCCAGTCTATCCCAGTCTCAATCAACAAGGCTTTGCATCTGACATCAATAAAGGCAAATTTTACAACTGATATGTTTTTCACTAAATGATGTTATCACCAGCTGTAAGCAGGCTAGTAACCAAATATAAAATCAGCAGATGCTGTCCTCAGAAAGCTGTTGGACTTTTTCAGGTGATTGATGTTTTCCACAGTATTTTCATTTTAAAAGTGCAAGAAAAGTTGAGAGAAGGCAGAGGACAGCAGTACAAACCCCCCACAATTTAAAATTACTTTAGATTTAGCACCAATAGCAAAGGTTTTTCAAATGCATTATTGTCAATCATTTTGATATAATTATCCTGACATGAATTTAGTTTTTCAGTACATGGTTATTTATTGGAACAACATCTTTTAAAAGAAGTTATGGTCATTTTGGTTTCAGAATAATTATTTCAAAGAATCTGTCAATTTATTTTTTAACTGTAAAGTCTTCTATCGTGAAGAAAATAGCAAGTTTATTGTCTCTCTTTTTGCTTTAATCTCTGGGATTTGGTTCCGGCAGGCAAATTTTTTCCTCCAAGACAATTATAATTATAAAAACAAATGAAATGTAATTACCTTTTTATTGAAACATTAAAAGGAAATAAATAGCATAACCAGCAGTTGATGCTTTCCTCAAAGGTGTTGCTTTCATACGCACTATTATTAGCTAACCAGATTCAGCGAAATGGGAGAAAGTGGTGCGAAGAGGGCTGTCATGAAAGAGTATGGAGTCACTGATTTCATGCATAAAAGGAGTATTTCTAACACACTCTGTTAAAGGAACATCTGATTGAATTGAATTGAAAGATGTAGGACAAAATTTTCTTATCGAATTTTATATATCATTGCATTTCACCTTAATGTACAATATTTCATAGCTTTACAATTGTGCTCCCCATGGGCTTCATACTTGCATTGTTTGGGAGCAAAAAATCCTGAAGACCTAAATAAACAGTCTCTACTAATGATACCACTGGACCTGGAGTTTTAATAAACTATGTGTACAGATGTTACTTGCAGTCTCCAGGTAAAGAAAGACATCACGACTGAGTGATCAATTTTCTATGACAGAAACGGAAAATGATCAACCTTTTAAGAAATGATCTGTGAGAAAAAGTAAGTTGTTGATCTTGAAGAGCTTTGATACATAGTACATGTATTTTTTTAACCAACCTTCTGGACAGTAATCTCCAGTTTGAATGACAACATTTTTTGTACTTTGACAGATAGGCTTAAGTCCACAAAGATGATTTTTTGATGGAAATATAGAAAGAGAAGGGTCTCATAATGCTTAAATTTTATCAACCTATTGCTAAAAGGAAAAAAAATCCCCTTTCTAAATAACTAGTAAAAAATTATCACAGGGCAGTAAAAATCACAGAGAAATTAAAACAATTACCATTTACTTTAGGAAATGAATGCTCAGTAATGTCTGCTGAGAATTTGACAGAAGTGGTGCCAGTGTCTCAACAACATTTTGGATGAAGTTACAAACACATAGAGGAGCAGTCAGAACATTTGATCCAAAAAATTACAGATCAAGGATCTGATACACACAGGGGTTATTTGAAAAATGACTGTCTAGAGCTGGAGCAGAGTGTCTCACAAACATTATTGCTATAAAAAGAAGAGATAAGGAGAAGGAAGGACAAAAGAATGAAGAAGAGACCTAAATGTCAATAGTGGGAACTTCTATGACCTTTTTTTTCTAGTTTGAAGTAAATGAAGAGTCATGATTAAACACAAGAGTGAAAAAGGTAGAAAAGTTCTGCAAGTCTACTTAAACTAATTGTTTCCTCTTGATTGTTATTTATTACAACCCAAGTGTACAACCTAGTGTCACCCCACTCAGGTGGAAATGTGAGCATGTGGGCTATTTAATATAGTAATTTGCCTAATGTAGCACAATTACAGAAATGCGCTGAGTAACTTTGGGCTGATTCCCCAGGAAAGAATTCTTTATGGAGTTTCTACAAGGTACACCTGTGCCTCATTACCTGAATCGATATTTTTGCCATGTTGATTTGAAGGACAAAATAGACTTCGGAGATTCTACTTCCATAATTACAAAGAACATAAAGAAGTGACATTAAAACTGGCAGGAAAACTTAAGAACCTGCCACACAGTACAAGAGGATGGCAAAAATACAAGTCTAGCTCTAACTTTGCACCTAGGAGCCTCTGAATAGCAAACAATTCCATTTTGTTAACAAGCCACAAGCGTACACTTAAGAAGCAGGTGAACAAATGTAATTGTGAGAAGTACAATGATGCTTCTAAGTCTAAATTGTGTTCCTCTCAAGGCACATGTGTTCATCCATTACATAGTATTTTTTGTGCAGTTTTATCTTTCTCCTCTATTTTAAAACAAATTAATGGCTTTCCCTTAATGACCTAAAAGAGCTTAAGGTGTAAACCTTAAAGGATTTCTTTTAAAATCTGTCCCATCTCCTCTTTCTGTATTATTAAAATAAAGCAATCATCATCCTTTTCTCTCTCTCTCTCTCTCTCTCTCTATTCCTGGCTTTGGTCCGGCCTGTAAGGTCAGTACAGACTAAAGGCCATTAATATCTGATAACTGCAAAGGACTCGTACTAAACACTGATACTCCCATTATGATCTCTGGTGAATAGGTTTCCATATCAGAAAAACACCATTAGAGTTATCAGCAGCTGGCACAGTTTTAACCTCAGCAGAGGCCAAGGAACAAACAAACAGAGACTGAAATACCCCATTATCTCTAGAGTCACTTACTACTACTCTGAGCGCAGGTAGATTGGTGAGGTACCAGGGGGTAAATTTGCCCTCTGTCTGCTCCTGCCATACCCATTCCTCGCACAGATGTAACCTCCATGACTGACAATCTGACCAGTGTGACTAGCTTTTCATTCAGTTTATTTGCTCCTAAGCCTTCTTAGCAGACCCCCTTTATTCTAGAGAATCAAATACACTGGATTTGTGTTCAAACAGCTTCAAAGGTAAGGCTATGCAGAAATTGGTACTGAAAGCAGGACTTTTAACCTTTCACACTTTGATGGCTGAAATTAGATTCCACATTTAAAAATCTTATTTTTCATACATAATTTCATTCTCAGTAATTTATGAGTGTGTTTTGTATGGGAGAAGATCCACACACTGTGGCAGTACAAACACATAAAATGAATGCTTCATAAAGCCCTCAAGATGATACCGCTTCAATCTCTAGCAGTTGACCCATATTTACATATTTACCATGTGCTCTTCTGCACAAGTGTGGTGGTTTTGATTGGCCCAAAACATCAGTAAAGTATTTTTAACATCCAGGAGAAATTTGGACCCCTCAGAAGCTGTTGTGGTAGGCCTGGAGAGGTGTCTGAGGGGTGGGGAGTGGCACAAAGATGGCTCCTGTGTGTCCTGAGAGTAAGTCCTGGAAGTTTTTACATCAAGTCCAGCAGGGCCAGTCTCTGATGGCTCTGAAGGTGATGGACATGCTGCTGGCCAAGTTTGGGCCAATTAGAGGTGCTAGTTACGCCTCTGTGAAAACATATTTAAGAAGAAATCAAAACAAGGCAGATGTGCACTTCTTTCACTTCTTTGTAGTTGGAGGAGGAGGAGGTGGAGGTGAAAATATGTGGAGGGAAAACAGCATGGAT
>VZRM01000606.1:433428-469193 GCA_013397955.1 Grantiella picta
CCCTGATTGGACTGACCAGAAAACCCCTCAACCTGCCCCCTGTCTGTGTTGCCAGTTTAGAAAGAGAGAAGTGGGGGGTGAGTGCAGAGATTGCTTCTTAAGAGGGTAGGGGTGAGAGCAGAAGAACTGTCTTGAGAGAGAGAGACAAGTAGAGACGAAGAGTGTTTGTAGTGGAAGAATTGTAGTGATGAACAGATTTAAGAACCTGCTCTGTAGACTGAAAAAATACCCCACATTCTGCCCCTACCTGGGTTTGTTGGTTATAAAAGAAGAAAGGGGGTGAATACTATAGGTTCGTAAGAGGGAGGGGGGAGAGTGAACAAAATAATGTATGAAAAGTGCATTTTTGCCTTGCATTTATCTTCTAATTCTGTTAGGTAATTAAATCACTTTTTTGCAACTTTAAGCTTAGAGCCTGTTTGCCCTTTTATTTTTCTGTGCGTCCTCCTACCAACCAGTGTCCTATCTCATGTGACTCATGAGATTGGTGTGTTTTTGTTTTTAAGTGGTTTTTTTTTCTGTAGCAAGAGAGAGTCGAGGTGCCTGGCATTTAGTCAGGTTCAAACCTTGACAACAAGCCACCTCAGATGCAAATGGCTTTTGTGATTTAAGCCTTAGAGTCAGAAACCATTTCAGAGTGACACAGAAATTCCTGTGGACTGCTGAGGACTCCTGGTCACTTCCTTTTCCAAATACTGCTCTCTGCATAAGGTGATGTGTGTGTCTGGCTAACTGGTACTGAAACTGGCAGTCTGTGGATGTTACTTGTCTGTGGGTGGTATGGAATATACTTGTCTGTGGGTGTTAAGATTGGGATGTAGGAGGGTGCATAAGGAGAATTTTGTCTGGAGGTGAATCTGGATTTAACCAATCAATTCTGGATTTTTAGCAGTGGCATTCACAGTAAATGCTCAAGGGAGCATAAAAATTGAAGAAAAGCTAACTGTGAGGGTGGTGAGGCACAAATGGTTGTCCAGAGAAGCTGGGGTTGCTCCATCACTGGAAGTGTGCAAGGCCATGTTGGAAGGGGCCCTGAGCAACCTGGTCAAGTGGGAGGTGTCCCTGCCTGTGGCAGTGGTTTTGGAATGAGGTGATATTTAATATCCCTTTCAATGCAAACCATTCTGTTCCATGATTCTGTCACATTGCAATCATCATCCCCTTAAATAGTGAAGAGGGTTTAATGAGAAAGCTCTGCAGTAATCACATGCAGAGTCAATGCCACTGTACTTGTTGCTTGTTGCCTGGAAAAGAACATGTGTCCTTATATGCACGGTGGAAAAGCAAAAAATCTGAAGGCTTAATCTAAACAAGCTTCTACTTACCCATGTCTTCCATTTTCACTCCTCATCCGGCCCTCAGAAGGTAAAAATAAATTGCTGGAGTGTTTGCAGACCATGAACACTTGCTGATGGCGTGGCACCTGGAATCAGAAAAAAAAATCTGCTTTATGTCTCTGTTGACTGGAAATTCCTTTGTATATATATGCTACAAATCACTATCTCCACCAACTGCTTGATATGGAAAGAAGAAAATGATGGTAGTAATGTATGACCCTGAGAGTACAGGAATTGTAGCTATTTACATCAGTTGTCAGCAACCTGCTGCTTGTTTGTGGTGTTGCTGCATGGATATAGATAACCTCTCTGAAACATTAGCTGAGACAAAGCAAGTAATTCTTTGTTGACACATTGTCAGTTTCTAATTTGTTCTCAAACTGTGAGGTAAATCCTCCATCTCCACTGGAAAAAGGACCGCTCTATCTCCCATCAGTCTTTCTGCCCTTTTCACTTTCTATTCTCAGCTGGAAATGCAGTCGAAAAGGAGTTTCCTGCCCGGAAACTGATAAAACGTACCAACAAAATTATCTGGAGAGTTTAACCTTAGCTGCGGTCCCTTTACATCACCCTGAATAAAAACACAGAGCAATGCAGAAGGAAAACCGTGATCCTTATTACAGCAGCATCAGAAATCAGGAGGGCTGCAGTTGCAGGGGACAGAGGTTATCCCTTGAACTTGAAAAATGTGGCTTTAGCTACAGAAATAAATGCCTCAGAGCCAGGTCTTGGTGAGCGAAAATGAAAAGCTGAGAAAGAAAACCAGAATGATGGCTCTTCATGAAACATCGTTATGCCCAGAAGAAATGGTGAATACTGTGGCAAGGGCTTCATCCTCTTTCCACTCCTACTTCTTGGTAGCTTTGGAGAGTCTGCAGTAGGAATACAGTAAAATGTGATGTGCTAGAAATTTCCTTGTAGAGAGATTGACCTGATTACATTTCACTGGGCATAGGACCTCATTTTTCTTTCTGACTGCTGCTCAGATAGAAGACTGACAGCTCGACTCCATCACTTGGATTAATGGGTTAAAAGCTGACATCTTTTTAGTATTTTGGACTTTATTTTCTTTATCAGCTTGGCTTTCATGCTCAGAGTGCTCTTGTCACAATATTCTTTTAAAAGTACACTTGTCAGGGTCCATTTGCTACTAGGTACCTTGATGGTGACATCAGCGATGGCTGCGGTTTACCTTTTGACCTTAGAGAGGCAGCAGATGGGCCCAGTAATAAATCCCGATTATTAGTGAAGGAGCCAATAGCTTGGAAAGACAGAAATAAAAGTCCAGCAGTTTTACACTGCAGTTCTTGTTATTTGCTTTGATATGGAGTTGTGGGCCGTATCAGGGACGATGTTGAGCAGCCTGGGCTGCCCGCAGCCCTCCGATCCCGGGAGGCTGTGTATGCCACGCCTCCTGCCTCCTCTTTCTGCTCTCCCCACAGCAGCCCAAACTGCATTCACACGTGAATCCACTTCAGCTTTCGACTCCATGACCCAAATGGCAGGTGGAAGGGTATGAGCTCCCAGGGTAGCCATGAGGCATCCAGGGCTGGGTCCTTCTCCGCAGGCTGATGTGGGAATGGCTGATCCGTGCCATGCAAGCCCTCGAGGAGAGTGCACAGGGATCAAGAGCTGTCAGAAAGAGGCCTCAACACAGCCCAAGTCTGGCAATGGACAAAGGAACTTCATCATGGTGTTTTTACAGTGTTTTAAAAAGGAACCATAGAAGCCCAAAAACCAAGGCCAATCTCCTAGAGCATCAGTTTTGTGTTCCCTACGCTGGGGCTTGCAGGCAGGGTGGCTGAGGGCTGGCTGGGGCTACCTACAGTGCCTTGGTCAGGCCTTGGGTACAGAGAATGCTGAATGGCTCCCGTCAGACAAATATTTTCCATTTTTGGAATAAAGATGTTGATGTTTTAGTCTTGCCTGGTTAGGGTTTTTTTCCCAATGTGTATAGTTTGATGGAAGAATTTTCTTAATTGTTTCTGGGGTTGTTATGTAGTTTATGTACTCAAATCCTGGAGCAAAACTGTGGTTTTGCATGACTAAAGACGGTAAGATTTTTTCTCTTTTTATAAACACAAAACAGCTCAGCTGCATAAATCAAGTTTCCAAAATCCCTTTGTACCCACATGTACTCACAACATGGATATTCACAAGCCTTATTATATGTCATCATGGTACAAGAGAAGGATGAAGAAATTATTGCTTTACTTAATTATTAAGTATAAATCACCCAGGAATAATACATACTAAGATTTTTTTTCTTTGAAATTTCTATGTATGGTTTTTGTAATTTTAATTTTTTTTTTTCCAGGAAATGTGCTAGGGCAAAACGTTTTTAGCATCCTTGCTGTAAGTATGTCATAAAATAAAAAGATAAATAATTTTATTTTCTTCTCACCCTGAGTTTTTGTTATGTTTTGGAACATCCAGGAAGTGCTTTTTTCCTCAACAGATATAGAAGCTATCTTAAAAAAAAACAAAAAAAAACCCAAAATACAACAACAACAACAACAGCAACAAACCAAACAAACAAAACAATGAAAAAAAAACCAAAAAAAGAAAAACTAAAAAGAAAAACAAGTGCCAATTTTTACTGGAGACCCAATCCCCTCTCCTTTTACCTCTGTGAACATTGTGGGCATTGTGAACACACTACAACTTTTATAGCAAATCAAAGAAAATGTCACAGTTTTCTTGTCCTGAAAACTTTCCCATTAATTTACTTGTAGGAATAACTTTACGTTGTCCTGTCTTAATTCACAAACTAATAATAAACTATTGGTTTTGTAGAAAGTGATTTCCAAATGAGCAGCAGTTTTTTGGTTTCCCACAAATCAGTCATTTAAAATTTACAGTGAGTTATCAAGCAATCCTTTGCCCACAAACGTATGCATGACGATCAGGATATTATTGATTCCTGGCTAAATTTACTTCAGGAATATGATGGGGGAAAAGGTCTTTTTGCATCAGGAAGTTCTATAATTATTTTTCAAAAATGGAAATCCTTTCTAGGAGGAAAACAATTTTTTGATTTTTTAAATATAATTTTCATAAATGTTTTTCATTTACCTGAGTAGATTTTTTTTGTGAAAATATTTGATAGTAGTTTGATGTGCAGAGCTACAATCTTTGTTAACAGTATTAATAGAAAAGTCAATTTTAGATGCCTTTTTTTGTCTCTGTGTAGTGTCAATGAAGAATATACATAGGAATCGGGCCCTTTTTTAATATAACAACAGACACAAGCTTACTGTGCAATTATTAACAGCTAGTGGTTTTACTTCATCAGTTGTTAGTTATATCAATCATTTCTGTGCCAGCATGGAAACAGAAGCTCTACTGTTTTGGAGAAGAAAGCGTATGTGTATGTTGTGTGTGTTCCATATAAATTACCCAGGTGTTTTAACACATCCAGGTGGTTTTTTATTCCTTTTGGAAAAACAGAAAGGAAACTACCCAAGGGCTAATGTTCTAATTATCAGTGGTTGTGCAAGCCTCCAAAAAGCATGTATTCTATAACCCCTGGAAAAATTCTGACATGTTATAAACTGGCTAAATTAGCTTCAATCAGTAAACAAACAAATTGGTGCCAGCACAATAGTACAATAATGCAGTGCATACTAAGTGACTTATTTTTCTAATGCCAAAAATAGCTACATAAGCCAATGTGAAATAGCTTTGATTTTTCTTTATATAATCTGAGTTAGGAATCGTAAAAAGTCATGATTCCTGACTTTAAGTAAGAACAGTAGGACTAGAACATCTCTTTTCTCAGAGATTTCTGTAAAATTCTTTCTTGGCTTTGGCTTGCAACCCAAATCACATATGATTTAAAATGTTAAAAATGAAACATATTTAATTCCACTGCTGTGGTAACTCTGGAAGCTCAGGTGCATGACTTTTTCTACTTTAGCATTGAAAGAGAAAGCCAAAATCTTCAGGGCAGATCATATTGGGCTAAACTAAGTAATACTGACATAGGATTGCTTATGTAGGAGAAGATCATAAAAACCTGTAAGGAAAAGTTAAAGTACTCCAAAGTGGGCTTTGGAATCAATGTTACGGCATGAAAATGAAAAAGCATAATTTTTAGTTCTCTAATTCCTCATGGCTCTTTATCTAATTTTTGGTTCCATAGTGGAAGATACTGTGAATATGTGAATTTTCTCTATGGTCATATCTGATTGCAGAAGTGTGGAGAAAATGTTGCAGGAGTCATTTATTTCATTGTTGTGCATATTATTTTTTTTCATCCTTTTTTGCTGAAATGTGAATATACTGACTCTCCTGAGTAGGTAAACTCTTCTCAACTTTGTTTTTCTTTTATGACAAAATAATGTCATGTAAGTTATCAAAATGTTGTATACATGTTTTTACCTTCTTTTGACTACTCAACACATAGATTTTATTATCTGTGCTGGGATACAGATTATTACATTTATGAATTCATGTGAAATCAAAGCAGCATGTCTCAAGAACTTCCCTCTTTCCAAATCCAAAATGCTTTTTCATAAGTGATATGGAAGATATATGCCTTTGAAAATTACACAGACACACAGACAGACACTAAGCTGTAGAAGAAAAGCTATGTAGGTTACTAAATACCTTATTTTCTGCCTCTGTCAATAACATACCTATTTTGACCAGTCAGTGGTACCAGAAGTTGCATATTTGCTGACAAAAGTGAACTAGGCCTATGCACATTAATTTATGCTTTAAATTAGAAACACTTTGTTTTAAGTGTTGTGTTCTCTCCTGTCTTCATTTAGCTACACTAACGTATTTCTCCATGTGAAACTGAATAATTAATTGTCCCAATGGTACCATCAGGAAAGTGTTTTCAATTGCTGTTTCTGGAGACTCCATTGCTACTCAGCTCCCATGAACATGTCGATAAACATACATGGTTGACTAAAACAGAATATATTTCTTTTACACACTTAACAGTCTTTTTCTGAGAATATAAGAGACCTAGATATTTAAACTCCTGGTGTTCTTTGTGCAGGAACAGAGTCCTTAAGTCTGAACAGTTGCTTTTCTAAACTGCAATCAATACATTGAAAAAGGAAAATAACTACTGGTAGCCTTATTAAAACCCATTTGTACTTAGAAAGAACTCTAATAGTGTAAAAAAAACATTTGTTGATCTTGGTAAAAAGCAGACTTACAGCTGTTATTTGTCTGTCTGTTTGTTTGTTTGTTTGTTTTAACCAGGAATTTTGATAATGTTTCCTCAATTTTTTTGCTGCTTTTGCAGAATCATGCTTTATAACTTTTTTGAGAAAACATCTCACATATTTATTGCAATTGACCTTCTTTTGAATTGATCAGGAGTATATACAGATATTTTTTCATAATAATTATTCCACATGCAGTTTTTTATCTTTTTCACAGTAGCTTCACACATTATACAGTATGCATCACAGCTACAATCATGAGTAGTTTATCCTGGGTTTCCCTTGTCTTCTAAAGGCTCTAATGAATGCTAAAAAATATATGATGAATCTATCCATCTCTCACAAAGTATTAAGCTCCATTAGGAATTACCATCTATAGTCAGTCTCCTTCCTGTTACTCAAACTATGACTCCAGAGAAATTACTCCACACTAAATAACAAGACTATGCTCTTGCTATGGGATCCCACGTGTCTGCACAGCAATGACATCTCTTCTGGGATTTGTCCATTGCTATACATCTGACCCTAATTTCATAGCATACTATTTTGCAGCTCAAAATTCTCTGGTCTTGGTTGTGCCACTGAGATGGTGCATTCCATACTGCTGGTTCAGTAACAATGCTCCATTAGAATTATCACATCTTGTAAATTCCCTGTATGCCTCCTACATGCTCTCAGCACTCAGGGCCATTGACTGTGACTGTTCTTTGTTGTATGGAAGCAAAGATTCTTCTCATTGCCATTAGTATTTTGATCCATTCACGCTTGGGGGACCAAGCAGAAAGTGAATTTTTATTTCTGTGTCTATTTTTGTGTTAACCATCTGACTTTTCTGCTCTTCCAGAGTACACAAGCTTTTCTGCTCTTCCAGAGTATACATCCACTGGCCTTCTTCCATGAACAGTTTTTGATGACAAGTTTTGAGAGACACACAGAGACACAGACATTTCTTTTTATGTGTTGCATCTATTGTGTTCTGTTTAAATATAAATTGGCAGAGATTTTCTGCTGAGTTAACAGTTGACTTTTGCAGGAAAAACTGGGAAGGATTCCCCATCCCACAGCCCTTTGAGAAATTCAGCAGTTGGGAACAGGAACCAGATGAGTTCAGACTAAAAGCTGTGCGATTATTTTTAACAGCGAGGACAGGTATAACTGACACAGCTATTGCAGATTCTTTCTAAATGTGCAATCGCTACAAATACTTAGTTATGAAAAATTTTGTATAACTTAATACATGAAATGGATGACATGCATTCAATAACCTGGTATTTATATTACTTATGTCTTTGTTATGTGTGATTGTCCCTCTCTGTTTATGATTATAATCCACCTGATAATAAGTGTCAGGTAATATTTTTATAAATGTGTTTTGCTGCTGTATGGATTGTTTCTTCTTAGAGATGTAATTATCCCTTCTATGTGTTCTGCTGTACCCATCATTTTAGAAAAATCATTTATTTTTATCACATTGCAAGAGTCTTTTGTTAAATCCACACAAAATTTTATCCTTTTCTTCACGATTACACCTCTAAAAGCAAAATTATTAATTCAAACTGTTAGATCACAATCTGCCACAGACTTTCAATTCTTGCCCACTCCACAGAGACAATGATATAACCCACAATCTTCTAATCGCTTTCCATTTTGTGTTGGGAATTAAATTTTCCAACATTTGATCCTTGTGTGGTCAAAGCCCAGCTTCTTTATTTAGAAAATGACTCAGTATCCTACTTGCCTAGCCTAGGTCTCCTGCAGTATGGTATGGAAAGTTCATTCTGAATCAAAAAAATATTACTAATTTTCATAAAGAAAATTATGATTTTTTAAAAAACATTCATTGCTGTGTTTAAAAGAGTCAAATAAGTCAGAATGGAAGTGTAAAGTAGTATGTAAAGATGCAAGTTTTAAGGCTCAAAATACCACTACTAATTCAATATCAAGGTTTAGAAGATTACTTAAAAAGCAAATTCTTAGGTGATCAAACTCAATTGATGATACTATTCATAAATCATATTCATATGTGACTTGAAAATAAACTCTGCCTAGTGTTTGCATTAACTCCATCATTTTAGAAGAATCAGGCTCACCTGTTTCATTTTACCTAGTAGGGTCTGAATTAGTCTGTTTTCTGGTGGGCTGGATGAATGAGTTGGTTGGTTTTTTTGATTGCAACCTTTAATTCTCCAAAATTAATCCACATTATTTATGTTTCAGAGATGCATGTTTTCTACTGTTTGCAGGTTACCTATCATGACATGTCCCTATGTTGCTCAGAGCCTGCAACAGTAGCAATGACAGACATAATTTCTGTTGCTACTCTCCCAAATCTAAGGGAATCCAATAAATGGCAATATTACAAAGGCAAAACAATGTTCAGGACAAAGTACATCTCCAAATAACTTTTAATTTCTTCTTGATTAAACTAGCCACTGAAGCAGAATAACAATGTGGAAAATATGAAAATAATAATGTTATTTTGTTCTACCCTTATTTCTGGTCTGAGTCAGAATTCCTACACATGAAGGTGAGATGGTCTTCAGCATGTTTAGGTACTCTCAACTACATTTGCATCTAAAGACTTGAACATTTCATAGTAACTATGAATAGGCCAGTATTGTTCTCACACTATGAAAAATGAAACACCATAAATATTATCTAACAGAAGGAGGGAGAAATTTGCCCAGAATAGAAGGCAACAAATTGTCAGCTCTATTTGGACAAGAACTTTAATTTTCAACTAAGCAATCCCATGTACTAGGAAAAGAAAATCTTTTCAATTTGGAGGACTTTGACAAATATTAATATATCACAGTTGCAATGGGATTCATTTGTGCTGTGGAATCTAAGAGGTCAGTACATCTGTAAAGACTTATAGTACTTAAGAGATGATCGTACAAGACATATGGTTTAATCATGATGTATTTAAGCCTTTTTTATCTGCTTAAGAATTCAATGTTTTTCTTTCTCTAATTTAAGAAACCATTTGTGATTCCTCTCAACAACCAAAACAGTATTAATACAGCAGCCAGAGTGTATTAAAAATGGACTGAGAAAAGTCAAAATTATGTAACTATAACTGATTACAACTATGATTAAAATATAGGTATAATGATTTTAGTGTTAATCCTTATAGGCTTGACATCACACTATAAATTGTTATATATGGGTGAATTTCCTATAGAATCTCATTTATAGCACAGTAAATCCTCAGAGGAAGATAATGAAAATGTGGAAGGACCCTGTGATTTATATCTCAGCATTAATATGTTTATGTCACTAAAGCTGTCTTCGAACAGCAGTTTACTTTTCTAAAACCATGCCCTCCCAATAATGATCATAACCATTGTTTTATTTTTAGAATGCTAACACACGCACATCCAGTGTTGCATGAGACATGGTGGAAAAAGCCTGCCAGGGTTTTAGGTATCTGCTTGTCATCGTGGCCCAACTTGCCCTTCATCATGGTTAGAATGCATTTGCTCCCCCCATTCTCCCTGATGGCCAGACCTTGGTAAAAGAATGTAGTTATCATAAGTTGCAAAATTTTTCCCTGTGCCAAAATTATGGGAAGTTTTCACACAGAAGTACCTAATCCAAAGAGATCACAGCCTTTTCAAATTGCACCTATTGAAGGTGGCCTGCTTGTGGTGCGACTTGGAACTGAACTCTGAAATCTGTAAGTGCAGATCAAGTGTGCAGGCAGCCACACGAAACAGGCTATTGAAAGGGTGCATGGCTACAGCAGCCCCACATGGAAATATGACTCTCCTGTAAACTCAGCCACCAAGTATCGCCTTTCAGGAATGTTTTTCTATTTTGTGTTCTCCTTGGTCTTATTATTTAACAAAACCACAGTATCCAAATACTTGTATGTCGTCTATCCGGCAGTAGAACAGACTATATAGAGCACACACAGGACATGAAATATATTCCTTTTATCATCCAAACAAGGGTTAATATTAAAGGTCATTAGAAAAAAAATCCTAAAATTAAAAGTTATTAAACAGTCCTGCTCATAGATTATCTGCTTATGGACTAGGAAAAAATGCAAGTTAAAAGTTAATTCAAGAGTATTAACTTGCACAGTCTTAAACATAGGGTTTAGTCTTTAATAATAATCAAGCCTACAAAGAAAACCAAGGGAAAAAGATATAATCTTGGTACAGAACACCCATATGTTAATTCATAGTGTAGACAGGAAGCTGCAGTTTAATTTTACCTTGTTCAGGCAGTTCCTATCAAGTACACCAGGATTTACTTTTATCTGTAAACACAATGATCTTTCATACTGTTCATTGACATATGTTGAAAACATGTCATTTTCTAAAGGAAGAGAAGATTAGCTGTAATACATATAGAAGTTTTAAATCTGTGATTTAAAATGGGACTAGGCTTCTAAAATCTGTAGTCTAAGATCTGAGCATAACCATGCTCAGTAACACATTTCTAGCACTATGACACATCTCAAAAAAGATTAAACACAGGAAGATGGGCAGCATTATATAGCAGGAATCTAGTGACTGCAAAGTCTACAAAAGAGAATAATTTGATAATTTGTTCATCAGAAATTTTAGAACACAATATATACCTCAGCGGGGTTCCTAATCAAAGATGAACTCTGTCAATGCCTGAGCTTTGGTGTTTTGGCTTGATCTAGAAGACATAAGAATTTCATTTGGCAAAGATTTGGTTGTAGATGGAGGCTGCTCTGGGTAGCACTCTATTGGTTGTCCTTGAGGAAGTACAGTGAGCTTGTAAGATAAGATGCAAGTTTTTAACTATCGTTATCTCACACGGCATTAAAAGGATTTAAGGGCAGCAGTAACCTTATTAAATAAGGTTTAAATAGCTGTTGTATTCAGTGAGGGCACCACCCTACCTTCCTTTTAAAAATAAGTAAATATTTATTCTAGGTGAAAGGTACATTTATCCTGTGGGATAAAATTTGCCCTAGTGATAATATGAAATACCTTAGAATTTATGCTCCACACGAATGCCAAATCTCAAAACGATTCTGCAGCATTTTCTTAGCAGATATCTTCCACATGTGGCTATGGCAGAAGCTCATGTGATACTGGCAGTGCTCTGAGTCTGCTGTACATGGATTTGGATAGACAAAGTATTTGGATCTAATACTTAGGGTCTATTAACAGTGAGCATCACAGAAATGGACTCAGGAACAGCAAAGAAAAGAAATTATATTATCGTTTGTGCAAAACCTGAAATGATGCACCAATCATTTTTTAGAAAAATCATGTTTTGCCATGCTTAAGTTGTCCTTCATGGTTTTTTTATTGACAAGCTGCTTTGAAACAGATTTTATTGGAATCTTGCTTTTTAATTACATTGCATGTTGGTACTAAGCAGCCATTTTTTTCATTAATAACAAATGCTGTCATGGTCATATAAGAGATTTTTTTCAATCTAAAAAGCCCTGGTCATTTTATGTTCAGACTATCAGCAGCCAGACACTGTTTACTTTTAGTGACTGCAGCATGTTTATGTATGTCTACTTCAACAATTAAAAACAAATAGCCCTGAAAGGATGTACTCATACTATCTAAGTAAATAATGGAGATGGATAAATGCAAGTTACTAAATCAAGATGAAATACATTTCTAAAGGTGTGTCAGCTGTGCTTTCAGGCCCAAAGAAAACAGAATTGATCACCTGGTCACAGTCCAAGGTCAAAGGTCAGAAACAGAGACTGCTGACACTTAGGTAAAGGACATGTTTAAAATAATAAAAGTTTTTGTCTAAAAGGGAAAAGGAGCAAGGAATACATGTACATAGAGCAGTGTGGCATTCAGAGATATGTAAAGACTTTTATCTGTTATTTTCTTCTTCTGAAATGATTAGGAATGAAAATCCATCTGAAATCAACGGGATCCTTTTGCTGATTCATGAAGTTCCAGCTTTCATAACACCTGTCCAACTATGTTCTGTACTCCAGTACTGAAGGGAAAAGTCAGCTTTAAAATGTTAGGGTTTTTTTCCTCAGATTGTGTTTTTTTTCTTAAAGTGTTAGAAGCAGCATGTTCTTAAGACTGCTAATTAATAATCATTCTAAAATGTTTGTAAAATATTAAGAATAATGTAATCTATACAATCATGTTTCATGCCATGAAATTAAAAAAATAAAAAAAAAAGTAAATCACTATTGCAGAAAACTACTCCATGGAATTTTGGAGGTTTTGATACTTCATAAATGCATAAGACCCAGCTCTGTTTGAGGGAGTATTAGTGGCATCACAAAAAGTTTTACAGGGGGATGACTTGTTAATAAGGTTTTCCAAGGGCTGCCACACTGGATATATTATTTTCTTTAGCACAGGGTCTATTTGATATCAATTTTGCACAGCAAAAACTAACACTGTATTGGTACTGTAGCAAAACAGACAAAATAAGTCTTATTTCCAGAAGAAATCAGGAGGCATGAGATAAACAATCTTTTCCTCAAGATTAACTAAGGATTATAATCCAACCCAAGTTTTGATTGTAGTCTGCTCAGATAGCAGTGCAAATTCCTGATGAAATGCTGATAGAAATGAGGTTGTCAGCAGTCTAAACTAACAATTGATCCTTTCAGTCAGACAAAGGGATATCACTATAATTAATAATTATTTCATTTTTACTTGTGCCTTAGTCCAGATAAAGCAGAGTGACTGCATTTTCAGAAACTGTTACTGTTCCGTCTAAGATGGTTACTGCATCACCTCCAGTCAGAATAAAACATATACAAAACTCTGTTGTGTATCAGGATTCATCACCCAGCTGAGCTAGAATTCCCTGTTTGCTCTGAAATTGTTGTCTCCTACATGACAGTAAAATTTGTGAAGTCCCATCTCCAGGTTGCCCTGACATTTATTAAATATTTTAGCCAGAAAGAAACATTAAGGAGGCCTACAGACTAGGAAGACAATTGAAAAACCTCTAAGAAAGGAAATATCTTATTAATTCATTAAGTCAAACTGCTTGTATCTACACTTGTATGACTAGAATTATGGTTCATTAACTTCATTTCTTTATATGAGTTAATTAGCTCAGAGGAGGCCAGAAATTAATTACCAGCTTATATAGTTTGTGCAGAATGGCATTCTGTTTATTTAGTTTCTCCTATTAACTTTTAATCTCTTCAAACAATAAAAGAGGTAATTAGTATTTTATAAACAAAAATGAATGCAACAAAGGCAAATAATTTGCCAAATAGTGAGGCTCCTGTGTGGAACCTGATAGTTGTGTGGTTCAAGTTACAGACCTTTTCACTGTTAAGTATAAGCAAAAGGAGATTGAAAATATAGGTAGTCTTCAGGCAGAGCCATGCAATCCATCATGAAAGAAGAGCTACCTACTAATACCTCACAGAGCAGAAAAACGAACCTTAAAAAGTTTCCAGCTGTTTGAAAATAATTGCCCATGTATTCAGCTACAGTAACAGTTGTAGCCAGCTTTACTAAGGTATGGGAACAGAGCGGAACAAAGTGGGAAAACAAAAAGAAACCTCTTTCATTTAGGTAAAAGAAGACGCAACAAATCATCTGAATGAATATATATGCACATAAATGAGTATACTATCAATGCAGACTATACAATTGTGATACAAACAAATCAAAAGTCGCCAGTGCCTAGTGTTTAACTAAGGTTTCTTCACTAATTATAACGTGTTAAATCTATTTAGCAACTTACAAGACAAAACCTTACATTTTGGGGAACATGTATTGAACTTTGCTTCATTTTCTCCCTCTCCAGAGACTGCATATGTGACATTCTTTGCAAATTTTTGGTAATTTTAATAAGTGCATATTAAATGTACAAAAATACATCACAGAGTGGATATTCATCACCATATTTTTTGTGTACATGACAAAATAAAAGCAAATATGTGTCAAGCATTTTACGGAGGAAATATTTCAGGAAATTCTTGATGAGTGTTTAAGATTTTTATTAGCACTAGTTATTCACTTCCCTACATCTGCAAAACCAGGTGCCTTTGTCCAACTCAACAAAACCCAGAGAGAGCCATAAAAGCCCTCTTTAAAAAACCTAAAGCCACCATGAATTTAAAGTCTGTAACCTTGAGCCATTCATGCGCTAAAAAACATAGTGGGTTTCATTGAAGGGTGAGCCCATGCTCTTTCCACTGGTATCTATTTAAATTTCCAGTTATATATTTCGTATTTTGAGACTGACAACTGCTAATGTTTCTGTGTACAAGAAAGCTGTTTTAAGTGGTATAATCTTACCCTTTCTTAGCCTTTGGTTGTGAAAAATTTGTGGAAGCAAATAGATAAAATACTGTGTGGTGGATTGTTTTGTCTGTGTGAGGCTTCTTGAAGAGTGGGGTGAGTCTCAAAATAAATTGATTGCAAGACACTGGCTAGCTGTCCTTGGCAGAGAGACATTTTAATAATATGGTTCTATAATTCATCATTTACCCATAAAATTAACAGTCACTCCATACAGTGTTGCTTTGGGGTAAGGAAGGAAAAGGTACAGTGAGTATATTAACTATTTATCAGTATGGCTTAATAGTGTTTTTTTTTTCTAGAATAAAATAATATTCGTTAATATATTAATAAAATGACATCCAGTGCAGTCTTTAGATGGTGAGCATTTGAACAAGAATCCCCTGGATAGTGGTGTTGAATTTGTGTCATAAAACCAGTGTAAGAAAACCTTGTTGGAGTTGATCAAATCCAAAAAAACACAGCACAGGTCTTCCTCATGCATAGTGGGGTAAGTTTAGGCTCAGCTGAAGACAACAGAAAAACCTTACTGACTGCAAAGAGAGAAGTATTTCCTCCACTGAAATCCTACACTTCAGAACTCTTTCCAACTTCCTTTTCATCTAAGCTAAAAAATAGACGTGTCCTTTCTCATGGTTGGTCTTATTATCATATCAGCACATGATATAAACAAAGAAACACTTGGAATAAATCAAAGAAACCTTCAGCTAGAATTAATAAACTTCCTTTAAATGACAGAAAGGTAATATCCAAGGGCCTTTATTCTTGTATAACTCTAACAATAAAAGTCAAAATAATTAATGCCATTTTGAAGGCTGTTGCAACAAAGGATGAAATGGCAACTTTCTCCAACATGCTAGAGACTTTGAAAAGTAAAGGAATTTGAAAGGATTTCAAGGCATTCAGTGAGACTTGAAGTTGATTGTATCAATGCTTCATCAATGAAATACAATATTCCCCACTATCTCTTCAGCCTACACAAAGGTCTTCATTGGAATTGTTTAAATCATCACGATTAATTTTAGACTCTGACAAAGAACAGAATTTTCTTTTCTTATTCTGTCTTGTATTTTATTCTTCTTTTGTCTTAAAATCCTCTTGATGTGAAACAGCTGCCATCTTCAACCTGATTAACAGATAGACATGGGTTCTTTATTGCCAGCATTAGCTTTACAGCACAAATCACATGGCTTCAAAAGGCTGGGGAAACGATCAAACTGCTCATGACTATTACAAATGATTTCAAGCAATTCACCACTCCTAACTGGTGCTGCCTTTGCATGTGATTTTTCCCAGATAATTCCTGAATATGCAGACATGCCGTGGCAAGTTGATTTCTACAGTTCTGACGACAAACAAAACAAAAGCTCTCATCTGAACACAGTTCTGGACAACTGAACATGTTATATATGTTTGTTTTGGTTTTTGTTTCTTTTTAAATTTGCCCCTATTATTCAACCTAGAGACATCACTAACCTCTATGTGTATAGAGGTGAGATGAAAGAAAGTGGTAAATTTTTAATTTTCCCATTAATTTTGACTTTAATGGTAAAATGGCATTGCCATTATGAAGAAATAGAGATAAATCTGGTGTAGCACTTTAGGAACTTTAACATATTTGTACAAATATTCCTGTTGCATTCAAAACAAGTGAGAATTTTTAACGTTCTCGTGTTGTCAATTCAATGTTTTCTGTATTTTCATCTTTATTTACAATTTCTACTTCCAGTACACTATTCTTTAAATCATTTTAAAAGGAATTTTATCTATTCCCAGGATAGCCTGCAAATAATATATTTAATTACTTATAATTTGTATAAATAGGAAAGTTCTCATCCCTTCCACAACCTCATCTCCTTCTGTGATCAATATTCTTTCTCTCACTGTCTAATGAAGAGAATTCTCCCAGTCCTCATCCCCCACAGATACCTGGCAGGTACTAAATACCTAACCTGCACTTAGTAATCTCTGCCTACTGCTTCAGATACCCTGTCATATATGGAATCATCTTCTGTGTTTCAAGTACCCCAAATAACCCTATTCCCTAGAGACCTACATAGCTAAGTATTCAACATAATTTTCTCATCTAAATATGATTATTTCCTCTGACAGGTTCTATCTCTGAATACTCCCACCAGTTACTCTTTCACCACTTTTTGTTATTTTCTAGCTTTACAGCTCTAAATGGTCTTGCCAGACCTGCTCTCCTCTGACTTTCACTTCCTCATTTTTCCATGAAGCTTTCACAGAAGATAATCAGGAACACTGAGGCATCTTCCAATTCATGCTAGTTTAGTTGAATTTAGGTGAACAGCTTGCTAGTTTCAGTTGTGGCTTTTATGTTTTTTGTTGGGGTTTTTTTGGGGTTTTTTTGACATTTGCCAAAGCTGGGATTTCCCTTTATCTTTGCTTCTTTCCCTACCTTTACGAAGTTATTTTGTAATTTCACTAACTTTCTCATTCATTACAGGTATCAGCATCTTTTCTCTGATCCTAGTGGTCCTGTGTCCCTATTTCCTTTCTTCTGCCACACACCGTTTTACCCCTGCCTTTCACTTCATCCTCTGCAGCTAATTCTTGCTGAAGCAAAGACCTTATTCTCTGTTGAGACAGCTGCATTTCTATTATCCTCTGGGATATGAACTGGGAGCCTCTTCTGTTCATCTAAAATTGTTTCAAAGTCCACCACAAGTTCTTCTTTGGAAACCGGGTTGCTTTGCTCTACAAGGCCACCTAGGGACAGCTTCCCTCACATGCGACATTGACTTGCAATATACGCTGCTGAACCCTTAAAGCTACAGGGCATAAAAGCAAATGATAGGGAATACAGGATTATCATAACATCACCCCAAGACAAGAAGAAAGCATTATAAGCTCCTGATAAATGTCTACATAGTACGGATATGCAAAGCCACTTCAGTAATTTCTCATTTGTATATTATACAATGCTGATTCTGTGTTCCTCATCAGTCTTCGAATGCAGAGTTATACCTATGTTTTGACCTGTTATGATCTCATCTCTTCTTATGTACCCATGGTTCCCTTTTTTCTTTTACTACCTAGTTTCCTTATGATTCTTACTCATCCCTTCCAAACTTGCAGATTGAGACTTTGCTGCTGCTTCTGCAGTAACTGTCTAGCCAACATCCTCAGACTCACTGACTCTGTTCCTTTTTTAAAATGCAGCAGTAACCCAATCTTTAATCAGCACACTGCAGCCCAGTTCTGCCTCCTTTTTGCTTACAATTTCCTATCCTTTATGCCCCTTCTAACCTTCTGCTCCTATCGTTTTTCACTGCAGCCTTCAATAGCTTTCTCCATTTTGGTAAATCTTTTGTAGGGTATTTGTATGAATAATGAGATATAAAATTACAGTGTGCTCTACTAAGCATGACATAGGTCAGCTTTCCTGCTTCCATGAAATCTGGTTACACATTTTGGACATTTCTATGACCAGAAGCCTTCTCATCTTGATGCATATGAAGTTAACCTTTGTCATTCCTGCATTCATTTACTGACATGTCAACCCAACTATGGCACCTTTGAAAAGGGAAGTGAATATATAATGTTAGTTATGAGACTTTCATGATCACAGGCAGCCTAGTGAAATATTTTCAAAGAGCATTATTTACTTTCAAAAACTAACCTGCACAACTGGTTTTTTTCTTTCTTTTTTTCTGATTTTTACAATGACCAGTATTTTTAATATGGTCTGTTCTTACAAGTACTTCTTTGGTAGTCTCAATGAAAAACATGTTTCCTGGGGCCATCAAACCCTTGCTAGATAGCAGCAGAGGAATTTGTTGCAACTTCAATAAAATACTTACAACTGTCTTTCCCCTGCAAGTATGTTTCTGCAATTATTTTAAATAAAGCCATATTTCCAGTGGCTTTTCTTCAGTTTTAAATCCCTCTTAAAAATTTCCTCACCATAAATCCACAAACTAAATGAAAGAACATTAATCCAGCCCATCCCTTCTCCTCCCTATATCCAACCATCTCATTAAAGTTTTTGTCTCCTCTTTCATTTGACTCCATACCAGCATCCTTGTGAAGTTCATATAGCCATGGTGGTGTACATTGTGGCACCATACCTGGGAGGGAAGGAAATGATCATTTTTCCTCCTTGTGCATTCTTACTATTGACCAAGGTTATTCTCTTTATCATGTGCAGATTTTATTGAGTGATGCCAAGTGAGATGAATAGAAGCAAATAATGACAGTGCTGCAGTGATGAAATGAGAGACAGAGGTCGTCTAGGTTTTATACTGAACAAATTGAGTCACATCCACTTCTCATCCATTATTTAGGGGTGATTGGGCAGGCTTGGCTTCTATAGATTTGATAATCATTCAGATGTCCATATTAAATATGTAACATAAATTTCTCATTTAGCTGTCGATGACTTGTCACCGCAAAACAACAATGCATAAAAAGGGCTTTAATGTATGGATTCTCAGAAATATTTGACATAAATAAATATGTAAAAGGCAGATAATAAAATCTGTTTCTGTCTGCCTGCCAGCTAGCCTTCATGTCAGACTGGACAGCCCCATCTAATACTGTGATTTTATGCAGCTGTATCCTATGAATATTGGCCTGCACACTAGAGATTAAAGCACAGCAGATGTTTCTCTGCAGGCTAACAAATATATCACCCCTGATAACGAATGACAAATGTTGTTCCATATTGTGTCAGACAAAACCAGGGCTCTTGTAAAACAAGTGTTACAGCTGGAATAGGATATTTTAACACAGTTACCTAAGGAGTAGACAAACAGACAGCCGCCTGCTCAAAAGGTAGCAGAATCCTAACTTGCAGACATGCAGACATAGCAGCAATCAAGTGCTGGAGTTCAGGAAAAGAGGAAAAAACCTGATAATAATAATGTGAAATATTCAAGGCTTTCTCTGTATTATCATTAGATTTTTGTGTGTGATCTTGTCATGGATCATTTGTAGCTATCCACCACTGTTGCTCAGTCATAGCGATACAGTATGGAGCATGATTTGGTGTGGAAAAAGGGTATGTGATGTTAGGAGACACAGAGAAAGTCATCCTATTATAGTCTGAATGATGAGTTTATTTGGTTTATTATCCTACAAACTCATGCCATCCCAATAGCTTCCAAGAGGCTGAAAGATGGATGTAAGGAGAGGAAGAAGGACAAAAGTAGCCTGTGTATTATGAAATATTACACTAGGCTAATTAGTGTACTGCATTGTTATTTATTACTGTTTTATTTGGGTCACTTTTCCCCCTTGTGCATATTAGCAATGTGTTCATGTCTGGTCAGCAGCACGCCTGAGCAGCATGTCGTGGCAGCATGGAGGTAACAGTATGTTCTCCCTCTTTACCTATTTGTTAACTTGATATCCTTTATCTTGTCCCTGGCAAAAATAAACCCTATAACCTTCACTGGAGAATAGTTGCTTGAAAACTCAGCAAGGAAGATAGGATCATATTCTGATGCTCAGAATATTTGGAAGTTTCAGCTGCTGTACTTTGTGAATGTATGCCATTAGCATTTTTTTCCTTAGCTTTGGAGTTGCCATTTGTCCACTGAATTGAGTACTAAAATAAATACAGTTTTACTGCCAGCAGAGACAACGGAGAAAAAAGGCAATACAGCAACATGGCAACTTTCAATCACTTCCTGACTTGTTAATGAACTTTTTTTTCTCTTTTCTAACTGAGACTTTGCTTTTGAGCTACGGTGTTTTCCCCAAGCCATTTTATACAATGAGACGGTAACAGTTGTTTGTCTGATAAAGCACGTACTATTTAGAACACAGATGTTTGATTATTATTTATTTCTCTCTGAAGCCTGCTAATTCAGTCCCAAATGATCTTTTTTTTTCTTTTTGCTTAAATTTAATTTGGAATGTATGTTGTTGGTAAGTGACAGATAGTTTAATTATTAATAGGATCCCGCAATGCAATGCACTATAGTTTTAAAGTCATCTGGGGCCAAAACAACACTACTTCCTTCCTTCCTTATGCTTCTGGGATTCCTTGAAGAATGCAAAGGTAATTACAAAACTCATGACAAATATGCATGTATTATGTCCTTTCCTCAACATTTGTGCTTGCCTATGGTTTTACAAAGTGCCATTCTTACTAAGAAATGGCAATGAATCAGGAGAGACTTCTGCCATGGTTGCTTCCTTGGGAGAATGGACTATCTGGGGAGCAAGGGGAGGGGGAGAGCAGAGGAGGAAAGAAAAGGAAGGAGGGGGTTGGGATGTTGAATACTTGTGCTGAAGTACGTTAATACTGAGACAAAGGTGGGAGCACTTAGTCCCCATGAAGGAGTGTGAATCCATGGGATCTGATTGCTGTCACAGGGAATAATTAGTAACATGATCAAAATATGAACAAGAAAACAGGATTGAGGAAATATCAGGAAAAAAGTCCGAGGTACAGTCTACTGAACTAATTGACAATTTTTCCATGCTTGGTGTGTAGTAAGCTCCTAGGGAGTTTTTTAACTGTGGCGAGGGGTTATGCTTTCTAAGCTATTGGATGCTTTCCCTTCATAACTTCCTGTCACTCAGGATATTACATATTTATGTGGAAGCTGTGTACCAATACAAATTGGGAGGGGGGACGCATGTGCACAGATTCTGCTCCTAGTGTATAATATGCTGCTAATATTGGAAAGCTGCAGAGCTCTTCACAATGTAGCTTAAGTTTAGACATGGGCCTAAAACTGGATTATGTTATTGGACATTGGAACTGAGGCTTATTCCAGATCCTAAATTGATCAATGCTTCCCAAAGCTTTCACAAAAAAGAAGATAGTAACACAGGGATTGCATTTTGAACTTCAGACATGACTGCAAAATCTGTGAATTTAAACAAATATTGAAGTCATTCTAAACAAATTTGGAAATTAAATAAGTGAAAGGCCTTACAGGACACACAATAGTAGGCATCATTTAACTGAACTGAGATTTTAGATGTAGGTTTAATAGGCTACAAAGATGAAGGTGTGCAGCTGGGGAGCAAAAGATTAAAGTTGCTTGGTGGAAATATATCAACATGACCCAGATTAGATCATAGCTAAGAGGGCTGTCTTTAATCAGCAAATATAGTATAAAAATCTATTCAGCAGAGAGAATGCTTTAACTGGTAAAATGTAAACAAACTTAACTTTTATATATTGTACTAATGTCATTGAAACCATTGCTAATGTGTAAAATCCATTCCTGCAGAGAGGCAGTAATAGAATGCTACCAACAACAGTCTGATTTTTAAGTATTGCATCCCACCAAACAGTTTAGCCATTCCACACTATCATTGCTTTGCAACTGAAACCTCTGACAAAATAGCACTAAAGAAATGTTTTCCCATCCTTCCTTTTCTGGCATATAAGACTATTAAACTCAGACAAAGGTCACTGAAACTATATTAATAAAATTGTAACTATCTCAAAAATAGTATCTCACCTGATTTTAAAACAAAAGTTACTTATTTGGATGAGCAGGCGACCTTTGGAGTTTTACTCAAGTTAAACAAAAACATGCCTCCTAAAGACAACATCTCTGAAAGCCTGAGTGCTTCCTAAATTGCTTTGGAAAAGAAAGGTTTACAATTCTCAATACCATAGGCATTTTGGAAAATTTCTCTTGCCAGTCACTATTATTTCAGAACAAAATGACTGGAAAACAGTAGCCATATACTCATCAGTGAAGTTGAGTGGAAAGTAAACCTGACATAATGTGACAAGCTTATTCTTCAAAATCTTGACTATTTACTTATTTATTTTTCAACAAAATCAGCAATGCCAAAGAAAAAAAGAGACAGATTCATTGGGTAATATAGCAGGTTAGTCACTCTGATGTACTTTGATACCCTCTACATAATAATAAAAAAACCCCAACCCAAAATATAATGGAAAATTTTACTGGAGAAAGGTGCCAAAACATGGTATCAAGTAAAACACAAGAGAAGTTATAGACCAATGTATATTTGTGGCTGAATGAAAGTATCTAAAATAATTATTAACCTGAAAATTAATATAGATTTAAATTTATATCTATAAATAATAATCATCTAATTACCAATAAATATGCCTATTTTACCATTAGAGCCCTAATTCATAACTGGGATACTGGGGAGAGGAAAGAGGAAAATACAAAATTAAAAGAAAAACAAAAAGCTCCCAAAACTCAAACAAACAAAAACTAATCAGATTATTTCCAAATCTCTGAACAAATGTTTCCAAATCTCATGTCATTGCATTTTATGGTACTATTCCCTGAGATTCTACTTTGAAACGTCATGTTTTTATTGTGGGAGCAAATGAACTCAAAACTCAAATCAGACAAAACTATTGAGTTAATTCCTGGGATAAATGGCACAAAATCACAGGTTTCATAATATAATTCAGAGATGAGACTTCTTCCTAAGACCCTTGTCTGTCTTTTGCATTTTACCATTCTTCTACAGAGCTTCTCATATCTGTATTTCTTGAGAATTAGCCCAGGAGGGGAACAACACCCCAAACCGACAAACCAAAAGAACTGGAATGCTGGCTGCATCTTCTACCAAGAAGCAGTCCAAGTTCTCATTTCCAATCAGGGGTACAAAATCCCTTGGCTGCTCTGTGGCTTTGGTCCCCTTTTCTCACCAAGCATTGTTTCACAGGAGTGGAAGGGTAAGAGTCTGTCCATCCAACGCTTCGGCACAGAGCACTAGGAGTCACTCCTCCCACCACATGACCCTCTTCTCCTCAGAACGAATCTGCCTCAAGGCTCCTACCTGGTTTTGCTCTCTTTCTGCTTAGTACATAATCAGCAGAAAGGCAGGTACATTGCTATCTGTCGCCAGGAATATGATGCTCCCGGAAAGAAAGTCTGACTTCATTTGTAGAGCTTCTCTGCAGTGAAGAAATTTTTCTGCCTTGAAGGAAAACCTTGCATAATCTATTCAGCTGGGAGGAATTCCAAAGATAAAAAAATTGTATTAGATGGGGCCAGATTATTTCCTATTATATAGTAAAGGCTGTCCCATGTCCCTGAATTTAGTACAAATGCACATTCTATTTGCTACTGTGTGAGAGATGAATAATTGTGATTACTGCTGAAAACCACATTAAACCATAGGGAAGTCTATGTAGAAAACAGAGGAAAGTGGCTGAGCTTCATTTTGGAATATTTACTTGTGCCCAAAGGCTGCAATTGGAATGATGAGACTTGGAAATTTATAATTCCTAATGAAGACTTCAGATGTTCTTTTTTATCTCAAAAGCTGCTTCAGCATAATGATACCTGTAAGACAACCCTTCCCCCTCACTCCCAAGTTTCATCTACAACTTTTATGAACATGGCTTTATCCTCTAGCTATAATTAACTTAGATGCTTGGACACCTGGTAAGAGCTCTTCACTGCAGTGGCAAAATTTATATATGGTTAAAAAAATCTTGGTATAGGATGCATTTTTCCTCAGAACAGCACAAAACAGGACTAGTGGGAAAGAAGAGCCACTCAGCAGCAATTACATTAGATTCTCTGAAATGGAAACAATTAACAATCAAGCACATGCCAAAATGGAGTTATATAGCCATTTTTTTACTCTAAAAATAAAGAAAAATGGTGGTAACAATAAATATTCTTTTGCTTTGTCTTTGACAAGTATTCATTTTTAATAATAATCACATTTTTGATAAAAACAGCAGTGACTGTTATGCTTTCAGGATTGGTATTATTATATACAGCCCTTTATAGCTTCTGATTAAGTACATGACTTCCCTTCTACAAGAGACACCTCTCTCAATTCCTTTGGGCTGAAAGTGAAATCCACACATAATAAGTTTAAAAGATTTTCCTTATGTGTTTCTATGAGTAGGAAAATTCATAAAACTCCTTTTGATCTAATATCAGAGAAACTGGCACCAGGCTCTACCCACAATGTATTAAATGCACTAATTGCATGTGGCCCATTTTTTGAAAGTTCAACACTGTCTGGATACACAGAATTTACCATGAATGAATATCCTGACCCTAGGCATGACTTCTGGATGTGTTGGACATACCATGCTCAAGCTCTGGAGATAATCTGCATATTCACAGTGACTGCTGGTCTAGAACTTGCTGCTAGATACCTAACAGCTTCTAAAACTGGGCTGTTGAATGTCCGTAAATCAATAAAGTGGCCAGAAAATGTCATTTTCTACCCAGATAGAATTCATATTGGCAAATAAGGCAGGTTGAGGAAATCCCGACTTTGGTAGTTGTAGTCAGTAGGAAGTATAATGATCCAGAAATGTTTTCCTTTCTCAAATCCACGTGGTGTAGCACCCAGCCCTCTCTAATGAGGTAATTTTTGGGTTGAACAGGATACTGGGGACATGCTACTGATTGCTGTGGCTACAGAAATTGTTTAAGTAGATACTCATCACCTTGGATAGAGACCTTGTCCCAAGCACAGACTCACTCTCAGTGGACACTGAGCCATTTACCTCAGTAATGATGACTTTGAGGTTATTGTTGGCAATATAATTGTCAGAGGAATGATACTATTACAGAACATGTCTTAACCAGAAATTATCTGAGAACTGTAGGATGTTCTTCTGAGACAGGTCCAAGTCAAGTCATTGTCAGGTATTTTGTGTTTTTATACTTGTTGTGTAGAAATATAACTAAAATGAAAGCAGAAGGGTGTAAAACCTAAGTACCCAGTGGCATCAATGCACTCATTGCAGAGAAATGCACAGATCCTAAGTAGCTCAACATGATGATGCAAGCCATATTAGGGAAAGAGCACAATCAAATCAACTTTTTGTTCCTATTAGAGATGAAAATATCTATTGAGAGACTATGAAACAGCATCTGAGACAGGATTTGTTTTTGTCTATGAAGGAGGGAGTAACCTCCTACTGCTCAAAATGAATAAATATGAATGTCAACTAGTAAACAATAGACAGTTAAAAACAAAACAACAATAAAAAAATACCTAAACCAAACCTTACAGTCATATCACTTCCTCCAGCTGGAAAGAAATCAATACAAACACTCCTCTTTTGTCATACTGTCTAAATGTAATTGATGTACAGTAAACAAAACTGAATTTAAGCAAAGATGAGAAAAAACAAATTCACCCACAAACTGTGGAAATTTGTTGGGAGCTCATATTCAACCTTTTATGTTCTGCTGCTTAGCATCCCTCTCCTCCTACCCCAACCAATTAAGACGAGCACTATATTTCTCCCCTCCTTTTTCGGTCAAAGAATCTTGGCACAACCAGCACAAACAAACTTTGCTAACAGCTTTAAACTTGGAAGGCCCGCTTTTTAAATATTTGCCGCTACATAATTGAAACAGCTGTTTTAATGAGATACCTACTGTCATCATTTTACCCTGGCTGAGCTGGGTGACAACAAAGCAGTAATAACGAATTCAATAATAATTAACTCGGGTCATCTGCTCATCTGTCATGGCTCATCAGCTTTAGGGAGAAAAATCCCAGTGAACTTCTCTCTTTTGTGCGCTTTCCAAAACTCTGCAATAAAATGCTTAGAGAGGACTCTAGGTAGCCCTTCAAAAGTTCTAAGCAAACTGGTAAGTAGGTTAATTAAATTTTATGCATGTTTAAATGCTAATGATTACATTCCTAACATTACAGTGTAATCTGCTATGGAATGATGTCATGCAAGCAGTGGTTTTTAGTGCCTAGCACATTTCCATCCTGATGTGGAGTAGCTCTGGATCATTTGTCGGAGGGCAGGAAGTTGACAGTGGTGTTTCGGAGCCAGGTTTTACATTTAGATCCTCTCCCTGTCTGTTGAATGTTAAGCAGGGGAGTTACAGAAAGCCACTGATTTTATGCCTACTGCCACATCACAGAGGGTGATCCAACATACCCACGGCGAGTTTTCTTAGCTGAACAATAAATAAATAAATATAATAGCAATTCTGGGGAAAGCAGTAAGGATGGCATTACTCCCAAATTACTCTCTCCCCAAAAGAAAAAATATTTTGTGACTCACGCTGAGGTAGGTTCTTTTCGTGATTTTTTCTTTTCCCTTTTTCATGGAGTTGAAAATAACTTTTCAGAGATTAAAAGGTATTCTTTTAAGAGAAATCAAAGGCATTGGTGTATCTGGTTTTGGCTTTTTTTTTTTTTTTAATTATTTTGAAGGTAAGAAATTAAAATCTTTGAACATGGATTTTTTTCTTGAGGGGAAAAAACTGGGTCTTGTTTCTATGACAGTTTGGGGTTTTTTTAACGTAATTTGGATCAGCTAATGAATTCTTTTTTTTTTAATAAAGTCATGGGATAGCAGCTGCAAGCTTCTGAGCTCATTTTGCCATTTTGCTTTCAGTGAAACCTGACTATGCATATAATTTAGGAGGTAGGTATTTGTTTGTTCATCAATAATCCCTACCTGTATACTAAAAATTTTAAAAATAATAAAAAAAAATTAAAAACCCAACTTCAAAAATTTTAAATTGCACTAGCATATTTTTTGTCATGTCAGTAATACTATGACCAATTCCATTTTGAGAAAGGACTGTGCTGTACACTGATTTTAAAAGCAGCAGTATCAAACGTCAGGTAAGACCCCAGAATTCTTTCAACACGCTGGCTGAAATCTCTCTAAGACTTTCAGGGATGCAATGTGACATGAAAGGTGAATTAACAAGTCATTATTACAGGATCACCACCATATGTGTCATCTAATTAGACATCTAAGTTTTCCAAAATCTCTGGATTCATGAGAAAGAGCCTTCTCTTCTCACCTTGCTCTCTGGTCATTTTGGCAAAACCTGATAAAAGTTGGGGTGTTTTTTTTCCTGCTGAAAACTAAATGTATTCACTATCAAGAATAGCAATGTAAAATGTATTATTTAGTTACTATATGAAAATTCTTCCTAGGTATAATTATGAAATTAAACAATCAAGTTATTTACTTCTGAATAACGGCAAATAAACCTTCTAGAGGAAGAAGATAGTTTGACAAAGGACTAGGGAATGTTAAATAAATGTAGGGCAAAATGAATTTTGAAATCTGCCAATATGGATGCATTGTTTTGTAAACAAGAAACAGGGTTATATTTGTACTACTCAGCTAAAGGACATAAATAGACTTAAATCGCTGTATCGCAGTAGCAGATGTGATACATATTTCCAGAACAAAGGCTTTGAAAATTGACATGATGACTGAAGTACATACAGTGTAAATAAAAAATATGCCATGGGCAGGAGGCAGTAAATTTGACCATGGTTTGTAGGGATATATTAAAAGCCTAACAGTATATATTTAAAAATAAATTAATTTTATTTTCAAATATTGATTACAAAAAACACTTTGAGAAACTGCAGCACAAAGCAAATAATTTAAATAGAAACTTTACTCTAAAAGTGTTTTGTTGCATATTTTATGAAAAACATTCACATAAAATATGTTTTTATTTTTTATTTTTTCCCCATATTCATACAGTGGGTCATGGCACCAGAGAAAAATTGAAGAGAAAGAAAATTGTTTTCTTTCTGTAATTCTAGATTACACATTGAATATATAGTAAATTTTGACTCCTGGACAGTATCCATGGGATGAAATTCTGCAGTTTTCAAAGCCATTTTTAAATTTTTTTCTTTTTGTTAGGTTAGACTACTTTGCATAAAGTAAAATCTGTTGTAAAAGTATCATTCGTTGTACACATTTTGTGAGAATTTATCAGTTTCAATGAAAACTCCAGTGTAAGAAAGGTCTGTCTATGGTAGAAAGATGGTGTTAGTAGCTGAAAGCACACATTGGAAATTACATGCAATGAGCCTGTTCTGCTCAGTGTCTCCTGTTAAGAACAGTTCATGTAAGTAATTAAATATTTCTGGGCTAGAAGAAAGAACAACTAAAAATTTCTTTGGTTAGCATATTCCTTGAGGACACATGGGGTATTAGTCCTTATTCTTAATCTACAGCAAACACCACATAGCTCAAGGTTTCCATCAAAAATCCTAGCTATATTGTATCTTTCTCTTCTCTCCCAAATTAAATCCCAGTTAAACATAAAAGGTTTTGGTTTCAAGTTTCTATGAAGCAGATGCTGTAGTTTTCAATTTTTTGGGTTTTGTTTTTTTATATTGAATATGTACAAACTGATGCACAGCTAGTTGGTGCCAAACTGATGCCAGTTAATTGGTTGAATGGCTATAATCACAAAGAGAGCCAGCAAAAATTCAGGGAAAGAAAAGTCATCCAGGAGACCCTCTTGCTTCTGGAAACGTTTTTACCAGTTCAACATCGTGCTATGTACATTACTTATTGGGAACCAACAGACCCACAAGTATTGACAGACAGCAAAGTACTTTTTTCTGCTTCTGCAGAAGCTGCTCAGGAGGTGGCTTTGCTTTGGGGGAGATGCTCTCCGTTAGGTGTGGTTTCAGGCAAAATGAAGAACCTGAAGTTCTCCTGACTGAGAGGTGGATGTGAGTCAGAAGCTGGAGGAGAGATCATCCTGCAGGACATAGAGAATGGGCAGCTGAACTGGAGAGCTGAATACCAAGTGTGGTGCTTGACTGAAGTCTAGGTTCCACAAGAAGGTCAAACTCAAGACAACACCAGCCCAACTGAAATAAAGAAGTGGCAAAAGCACTGCTTCAAGTCTGTAAAGAGTTCGTATGGAGCAAAATCAGTGTATTTCAGAGTTCTGCTGATATTTTTCAACCAGTGGTGCTATTTGCATTGTTTATTTTGATTTCTATAGCTTGTGTTTTTTACTATATTATGCCAGAGACAAGAGATGAAATGATACCTGGATATACTAGTGCAGTATACTGTATTTTTAGTCTCTCATGTGTGGCCACCACATGAGCAAACAGATCCTGTGTTTCAGGACAAACAAATGGAAACCAGAACTATCTCTCTTCTCCCTCGTCTTTTCTTCCTCATGTGTAAACAAATTCAATGGTCCTTGTTCATCCCTGGTTCATTGGGGTTCATTGCCAGAGTTCTCAGTCCAACATAATGGTTTATGGTGTTAAAAGTTTTATAACTCTTGGGGGAGGGTTTGTAAGCTCTATTTAGCCTAACCTTCTGCCTGGAGTATTCCCACAAAAATGATATATAGGAAACTTTCATGTGGATAATTGAATCAAGAAAAAAAGAGTCACAGTTTTACATACATACATTTTTGAGAATAACTTTGATGCAAATATTCCCTCATACAAAATGTATTCTTGAATGGGAATGAATAGGAAGAAAAAAAAATCACCCTTGCTTATTTCCAATAATGCCTTTCTTTTCTTTTAGTCTAAAATATTGGTGTTATACTTAATTTATATATTAAAAAAAAAGTCTTGTAAAGGGATATTCACGCTTATGGCATTCTGGTGAAGAAACAATTCCACATACATGAACACTATAATGTATATAACATGGGAATGACTTTGTCAAGATAATTTCTAGTTTTACTAATATTATAAAATTAACTTAAACACCCATATACAAGCAGTGTAAAACAACAGATATTTGATAAAAAATTAATAATCAGCTAAAGTGTTTATAATAATGATTACCATAAAGTTCCTTGTTCTTATTTTGCATATATTTTATTACTGTTATGATTTTGTATGACATACTGTGCTCTGAGAAGGATCTCTTCTCCATGCAGCAAGAGATAAGAAAAGTTGTTAATATTGCTGCAGAAGACATGGCTGTGTATTGGTGAGCTAAAGACTGACAACAGCTACAACACTTGCATAACAGACAAGTACTCATAAAATTCACACTAGGGAAAAAAAATCTGTTTTCTAAAATATGAGGTAGGAGTTTACAACTGGATTCAATATTCCACTGGTCTTTTAAAGGAGAGAGTAATGTGCAATAATTTCAGTACTACTGTGGAGGTTGAGCACATCTTCCATTCTTGTAACTAAATGACAACTGCAGAAATTTTATACAGGCTGGGGAAACTATAAACAAACAAACAGATAAAATTTTGACTGTAGTTACAGTGGTGTAATTTCCTATGTCCAAATTGAAGGCACTTCTCACGTGGAAACATTTGCTCAGGTAGTGCTTGAAATAAATATATCCTGTTTTCCACGGATTTGCATAGCTCCCTTGTAGACTCTGAAGGCACAGTACATTTAAACAGCTCAGAGCATGAAGACAGATTTGCGCAGAAATATCTCGTTCATGTTCAAAACTGATTCATTTCTTGAGATCTTACAATTTCCCTTGTTATTCCAAAGGGTGCAGGTTTGATTTCTACAGTGCTGGTGGAAGAAGTCAATCTGTTTCTTACTGCATTTAATAATTTCTAAGCCCCATAAATTTTGGACCCATTTCCAGATATCCGAGAGAAATTTTGACAAAGTTTGAACTATTTTGGGTCGGATGAAGGAAGAACTTCTGAAGTCACAAATACTTTTATTTTCACTCAGACATTTCTACACCTCAGGAACTGTGGGGATGTTTCTTTGAGAACAGATTTAGTTCTGTATAGAGATACAGGTGGACAACGAACCCAGTGTGGCATCCACACCTCATACAGAAGCAGGAGCCAGTGGTGCTGTAAAGTGCTATAAGCCCATGAAGGCCAGGTTCCTCAGCCTTATCTTACCATCACAGCCTCTGGCTCTTACTAAAGGTTTCTTTTATGATTTCTGGAGACTGGAAAGAAAATTCTATCCAATATTCATACACAGAGTTATTCTGTGTATGAGGAATAAAATCCAAAGCACTGAAGTCAATGTGAAACTTTGCTGTTTGATCAAAAGCAATTCCTGTTTCTTTGTGTGGGTGGGCAAAGCATGGAAGTATTTTCAAGTGCTAGACATACTTTCTCTTATATGCTGCATGCATAAACAATGGAACCCTTTCCTATTAAAATGAAAAAAATATCAATTTGTAACAGAAAGTTTCCAGTTCCTGGGGTTGTACATTCCAAAATTTATTTTATTTACAAAACGAGAATTTCTGTTTCTGTCACACTGGATGAGACAGTTTCAAACTTGGAAATTGACTCTGAAGTAGTTTAAATATCAAAACTTCCGTATTTATTTTACATCTTATTTGTCTAATGTTACATAGATTTTGTTATTTTGCCACACCTGTTTCACTGTAATAAATGCCATGAAGGCTGTTATTTTTTAATTGAAAATCATAACAACAGATGACACACAATATTGATGAAAAAAAAAACTTCCTTTTTTCCTTAGACTAAAACACAAGTTTTTATTCTGATTGTAAGAAAATAATTTAATACTTGATAATTTTTAAGAAATACAGTTTGCTGAGTTGACTAATGCTTAATTTAAATTCAAATACTGACTTTTAAAAAGTCATTTAATATGTTAATAGGAGACTTCTGTTTGCAACAGTAGGAATAAATATTATTTGATTATATATGGCACTATAAATCATATTTCCTGTACTCATTAAACATTATAAAGAATGTTGTATATGATGGATCTGTAAAGGGAGTTGTTGCTTGATACTTTTAACCTAGAGATAAGGGGGCAGAGGGAGAAAAACAAAGAGAAGGAAGGTTCTTGAAAGGTCCTTCACCTTGTAACACTGATCATAACTGGAAGAGTAATGAGTTCACTCCCCACTCTGGGGAAGCCTTATGTTGTCAGTGTACTATATCATGAGTTGTTCCATGTTCAGACACTTAGCTTTGTGCAAACGGAATAAAGGAGAAAGACAAGTGCTTTCTGCAAGAAGTTAATGAGCCAAAACTCTGCCTCAGTTGAACAATTTTACCAATATTTTGACTCCCTCCCACATGTGGTGGGCAACAACACAATTAGATTCACTTCTAAAATTTATTTAATACAATTTCACAATCCACTCCTGTCCAGCCAGTGCCTTTATGCCTATGATTAATTTCAATGAGTCTTGATATACTAAAACCAGCCTTTTTATGCTATATGTTTTACATTGTTGAGGTCTGACAGACAGATTTGCAAAGGTTTTTAGAAGTTGAAAAAAGCCAAGGGATCTTGCCAACTGGAACTAGATACATGAGACAGGTGAGTCAAGACCTTATCAAAAATAGGCCTATCAATGGCTGAAACAGGCCCATCAGTGGCTGAAGATGCTCATTTAAAAAAAAAATAAAATTCAGAAGAAGTGGAATAATAAAGGATTACTTGGTTGTGTAATCTGAATTGGGATTGTGCAGATCTGGGTACCAAAAGTATGAGCTGAAGTGATCCATTAAAAAATTCTGCTTTTCTACTATCTTCCAGCAATTGCCATGCCATGAGATTTGCCTTCATGGAAATCACCAAGAGTAAATGTCAGTACAATTCAGGCTGCAGAACTGACAGAAATACCTGAAAAGATGAAGAAAGACTGCATATTATAAATAATATACTAAATAAATAAATAAATTTATGTACACACAAAACCTACTTAGCTGTCCACGATGCATAAATTTCTTGTAAACTTGTATGTTGGACTGGAAATTCTGTTAAACTTAATATTAGAAACATTTTTGAGATGTTCTACTTTAAGTATTACACAACTGAACATCTGAACAGGAATAGTATTTACTCTTGACCTTAGCTGCCTACCTCTGCTGAGTCTGTTTGGAATGCTAAAAGTTTAGCACATTTATAAATGCTTTTCAGGATGAGCATCATTAATACATCGAGATCAACCAATATGCAGTGTTCAGTATGTTCCTTTATGTACTCTTTATTATAATGATTAAACTCAGCCAAAAATATTGTATTTTCAAGCTTTTGGCATAGAAGATGCGTGCAAATTTTCAAAGTGAAGCTGGAAATTTTGGGTTGTGAGCAGATAGAAGTAAGGGCTATCTAAGCAAGGACTTTGGGCTTGATCTCATCAATTAGATAAGATTCCCTAATCAATGGGACAGCTGGCAGGGACCGGGCAGAGTTTGGGATAAGCCATTTCAAGGAGAGGATGATATTTGTGTAAGGGAAGAAGCCAAGAAGAAAAAAAAGATGGATCAGAGATGTGACCTGGAAGCTTGCTAGATCAGGCAGAAGCAGGCAGGTTATGGTATAGTATACTGAATGGAATAACTTGAAAGAATTTAAAAAAGGGCTGTTTGGAGCAAGACAACTATATGGGGATGAAGGACACGAAGCCTGAGATTGATTGTAATTATAAAAAAGGGTGAGAAACCATTCACAGACATACAAAATGTGTGGAAAGGACACAGAAGTGTGAGACAAAAAGGATCACAGCTCAAGGAAATGTGAGAGAGTTCCTCTCTGCACCTTGCTTCCAAATCCATGGGAAAACATAGTGGAAGCTCTCTGAGTCACATCCTGCCAGCACAAACATTTGTGAGAAACCAATCCTGCTATAGTGCTAATCCAAACAAATAATCAGTTACTGAGAAATTCTTACTAACACCTGCAACTTAGGTGGAATTAATATAGAAACTCTGTCCTGCTAAAGATCAGTGTTTTGTTATACTAGAACATGACAGGATGTTTTTATTTTTTTTCAAATCATTATTTCACATATAATCTGCTTGCAATAATATGAAATTTTCAAGGTTTGCTTTTCAAAGTAGTAAAACTCATAACTAATGTCTCTCTGTGCAACTATAATTCAGCTTCTGTGCATGTGTGACAACAAAGTGCCTCCATTTATTGCTCTTTCTTCTGGACCTTTGAATCAGAGGGAATGTGATGGAAAAAGCTGTCTTCTTATTTTTGGTGTTTCTGGATAAGAAGTGTAGCTCTTATGAGTAAACTGAGTACTACCATGTAGGGCTAGACAGTTGCTGCTACACTTTCCACATGATGCAAACCAAGTCCTTTGAAGTACTTTTTCAGAGGAGACATAAAAGTTATTGTCCTCTTCAGAGGACATCTTGAAAATGTGAGTAATGGGACTTGTAAATACATCATGGATCAGAGATACTCTGTGCCCTGTAGTCTGGGTGCTTACCCTTGCAACCCAAATCACCAGTCTTCAGTATTTTAACCTTTTCTGTATGTCAGATGTTTTTTGTAGTGGGAATAAGGTAGACTCAAGTCACCTGAGTAATTTTTACCTGATGGAAGGTAGTCTGTGTTCCACAGCATTAGTAATCTAGCACCCAAATTTACATGATATTTTAAATTTTACAAGCCCCCAGTCATAACTGATAACATAAAAATCAACTAGTGAAAATAGTAAAGATAAAAGGGAGAACTTTAACTAACAAACTGTTAGTAGATGTTTTTGATGCATGCCAGGAATCTCTCTGTAATTTTTCTTCAGCTACTCATCACATTTTTTCTTTTGATTGTTATAAACTCTTAGAAGCTTATAGGGACTTGAATTAATTCTAAATAGGAAGACATGACCCATACAAGGACAGAATTTCTGCTTAAGTTCTGTGCTTGTTTTATGACCTGATCTTTCTAGTCCATATCTTAGAACTGGTTGACAATACACTAAATTCCTTTTTTTTCATTGATTGACCGTATCTTAAAAGTGCAAATAAACAATTGCTTTGACTGAGACAGTACAAATTACATCAACTGAACTTTAAGCTGGCACCTGGAAGCTACAGAAGCCAGACTGAAAAGACCTAGGTTACTTTAAAAAAAAAATCTTGGTTTATTTATTTATTTATTTATTTATTTTAGTTCCTTTTTTAGGTTATGAGTTATATGCTTAAAAAAAAATTTAAAAAAAAATCAGAAACACTGATTCGTGTTGAATTCAGTTGCAAACAGATGTATATGGGTGGTACAAGTGGGAGAAAGCTTCCTAGGAGAATGACAGACGCATCATGTGCACATGCAGCAATGCAGTTTGGATGGCCTTACCTCGACTGCAGTTGGAACTGGAAATGGTATGAGCTTCTACAGGTACATCAGGAGACTAAGGAAAGCTTGGGCCCACTAAAGAATGTGGAGTCACTAAAACAATGTGTTGCATGGAAAAACCTGAGCCTGGGGGTGGAACATCTGCTTTTAAGCTCCCCACATCTCTTGTGGCAGAGTTCAAGAGAAAGAACTACTGTAACGGCCCACATCGTAACAGACCTAGAAGAGGTTGA
>VZRM01000607.1:0-90302 GCA_013397955.1 Grantiella picta
TGCAAGCTGCCCTGAACAACCAGGTAGGCAGGCTTATATGGGGAGGGAAATGGGGCGTGGCTTGGCTTGCAGAACCAACCGAGACAGTCAGAGGGAAGAGGGACAGGGATACAGACCAATAATAACATAATAGGGGAGGGTACAAAATTCAAATGAACCAGTGGCACATAACTCAAGGGGGAACAAAGGAGAACTCTCTAGAACTCAATCCATATAGGGTAAAGAAGGCAGGAGAATGCTCCAGGCTAATGGTCTTCCTCGCTGGTGCATAATCTGCCACAGGCGCTCACTGTTCAATTCCTCTTGTTGCCCTAACCCAAGCAGCACAGGCTGTCACAGCCCCCTGTGGTCGGTCCTTTAGCTACTGTAACTTGCAGGCATAGCCTGCCACACATCTCCTCTGATCTGCAAGTTTATTTAGTATAAAACGTAGACCTTTGTTTCAAGTGTAAATTTAGGGACATGTACCTTTTTGTTTTAGAAATACTCAAACTCTGTTGTACTAATGTAGCAGTGAGATCCACTCATGTGAGCTTGAAGTCTGAGATAACCAGCAAAACCCCCTGGGTTTGAAGAAACCTTGTGGTCAGGGTGACAGAAAATCGTCCCCCCGACAAGCTTTGAGGCTAGCGCCATGAATATGGGTCAGGAATCAGAGGTATTGGTTCCTGAAGTTCTCCTCCTCTTTATTCCATTTATAGTTAATAGCTAGAAAGTTCTTTACCCGCAGTTGTTATTATTGGTTTTTGAAGTTCTGTATCTGCCCCCCTTGCACCCCTATTCCCCAGTTCATCTGCCAGTTCTGTATCCCTCCTGCTCCTATTGGCCCTCCTGAGTAAACCCCTCCTATCTTTCCGTCCCTTTTAACCCCGTGTTGCTTCCGCCCTGGGGCCTGAGCTCTAGGACTCAGCGACACCCGGTTTCCCTGCCGACCCTTCCCCGACTCCATGCGCCCCGCTCTGACCCCGCTGCACCTAATAAACCCTGGATCTCTAAAGCTCAGCATCTGTGTCTCTTTCACATTGCCCCATCTCCTGCCGGTCTCCGTCCCCGGTGGCACCCCGTGCTGCACCCGCAGGCTTCACTGCAGCGCCCAATCCAGCACGTGGGGGTCGCAGCGGCTTGCCTGCTTCCGTGTGACTTCAAGGCTAGCCGCCTGACGCGGAGGGAGAAGTCACATGCTAAGACTTTTTAATCCTGTAATAGTTTTTGTATCAATCTAACTGTACTGATTTCTAAAACAGGCCTTTGTGCTATCAACAGTAGCTAACTGTGTATAGCTCTGTTATATATATTCAGTATACAGATACATACACCTTAAAGAGAAGGTAATAAACAGGGCTGTCACTGTAAATGCAGTAATGGAAGTCTTCTCTGTGAATAACTGAGGAGCAAAATGAAAATAATGTGATAATGCTAGGAATAGTTTCCTTTGTCTCCATCCTCTCATTTCTCATGGTAAACATACATATACTCAAACAAAGCTCTTCACTTATATGAGAGACACCATCACAGTGTGTTGTAAGATAGCTTTAGAGAACCTTGCCACTAATTGAATGGCACTTATTGCAGCATCATTAAGACTTGTCACTTAGTGAAATAGCAGCTGGAGTGGCTCTGTGGGACTTCTATTTGACCTTCCATTGATGCTGAAGAATAAGAAGGCCCAGAGAGCCAAGGCAATAAGGTATGCTTGTCACCTTCAGCAAAGAAATAGTGTGATAGCTTGCTCCACCTGAGTAAGGACACATTGACCAATTTAGTCTCACCCTTTCTGCCCACACATTTTCCTTCTATTGTTATTAAAAGGCTCAAAATGGAAAAATCTCATTGTCTCATTAATTTCTATAATTATTTATTGCATTTTATTTCTTTGCTTCTTGCTCCTCTTGTCTCTCAGATGAAGTGGTAACACTGTTCCTTGGATTTGTCCATATATGATCTGATTTCATATGAGCTTGATTTTCTGTCTTTAATTTTTTTAAGGCACATTTAATCTATCAAGCTGATCTGAATTGTGCTACGCACAAACCAAACAGGTTAACAGTTTTTTATGAAAGCACTGCTTTTCTTTTCCTTGTTGTTTTCCCTCTTTCATTTTACTACAAGGAAGAAAAATTAGTATAGAGAAATTGACTATATATTTTCAGGTTGCTAGCATGTGGAAAATATTCTATTTCTTGTATTAGTGTAGCATATTGTGAAAATAATGAAATGAGGAAAAACAATCACTAAGTGCCTTTAACATGTTATAATGACTTTACATTCATGCACAGAACTAGTAAATTTCACTCAAGTGGGATACACCACATCTTTGGCCAGGTGTACTTTCTTTTATCTTATTCACTGTCTTGCATCATAAATTCTCCAAATATTTTGCTATTGTTTTCTCCTCCTTTTCACTTTTTCATACACTGATTACAAAGTGATACACCTCTTCCCCAGCATTATATGGCTCATTAATCTGATGCATGGGTGACAAGCCAGTACAGAGATATAAAATTGCTGTTGTTTTAAGGGGATGGCCAAACTCATCAAAGGCTTACTGAAAAAAAAAAAATTAGTGCCTTTCTGTAGTGTCCACAGATCACAATTTTTTTCAGAAATGTTGTATAAGAAAATAGTTTTAGAAAGTTAAGTTTTTTGAAATACCCATAAAATCAAGCACTTCCAAATAGGCTGACAATGCTAACTTAGAGATGACTGAGCACTTTGATTAGTGTACTTTCAACCCACCTTACTATTTTCCATTTCTCTGTGTGGCAAGAAACCCATTCAGAATTAGTGATTGTCATCGTATTTATTCATTCATACATCATTTAACAGGAAGGCTGCCATTTTTCACATTCCCTCAGCTGCAGGCACTGGTAGGCAAACAACTAATTCCTTGTGGAAGGTAAACAATTCAGGCAATCTACACTCTAATACGTATATTAGTGTTATGCAATTGTAATAGGCACATAAAACAGTATGTGTTCACAGGCTCTTGCAAATTAAGTCACGGAAGTCCTATAAGCCAGAGGAACTATTTTTTTCTTTTTATTTTTTTCTGGTGAGGAAATGGTTCCTATGAGGAATGAGTGCATTTTTATTTCTTTTACTTTATAGCATATCCTGAAAGCCAAAACTCTAATGATAAGGAAAGGAATGCGTGCAGAATCTGTGAAATATATGGGTAGACTCTTTTCTTAGCTGTTTTCATTCCATTAGTTACTCAAGGCTCATTATATGAACATAAACTGTTCAGTCTGGAGAGTGTCATGCTAACAGATTTACTTAATGGATTTTATTTCATCATTTAAATGCTTTGAATGCCAGACTTGAGAGAGAGTGGGGAGACTCAAGAGAAATGTCTGAGTTGTAAAAAAATTTGAAAACACTATTCAAAAGAAAATCATGTGGAAAGTATCTAATGGCCAGATCCTGTATCTCTGCTGGATTTCTCTACAAGTTTTAGAAAGAGGAGGAGAATCATTCAGGGCTTTTTTGGACCTTTCTCTTACAGGGAAGAAACGTTACAGAATTTCTTTAAGACCATGTCCAGAGCTTTCCAAAGTGAAGGTGAAGTAGATGAGCCCAGAAAGGTATTGGGAACAGATGAGGGAAACTGTTGGGACAGAAGAAGCTAAAATGATATCAGAGAGTGAATGTCATTCGATAGAATGATTCAATCCAGAGACAGAGGCATCTTCCTGTCCAAAGTCACTCTATTGATACTTTATTCCTTTTTTTCCAATGACAATTCTAATATAATCAAGAAGCAAAAGCATGTTAACCTCCAAGTTAGCTTTCTTTAAGGAGGTCTGGGAAATTTTGTTTTTCAAAGTGTCTTCAGTATGTCCCCGTAGAAAAAGCTAACTGCAATTATTTCCGTACATAAAGATTTTTCAACAGGCTTCCAAAAATGCTGTCTATTGCTTTTCAGCACAGATCTTCCTGCATACAGCAGGCAAAAGTTTGCTTGTTTTTAAAGCAGTGCTATTAAAATTCACTTTAAACATCCTCTATTACCCCATCAGCATTCATGAGAGTGACCATACAGCTCAACTGGAACCAGCTCTGTACTTGAGAATGGAGTTTAGTCCATCTACTAACAATGTTGTCTATGTCATTTTTATAAAAAAGTTTTAGCTCTCTTACTATAAGACAGCAGTGTGGACTGACTGAATTTCCCAGAATTTTGGTCAGCTGAGGAGAGCTTGTCAGGTATTTCCAACACACATACATTATTAAGTGTACTCTGAGTGTCATTAGATATATACTATGGCCCAAAGCATTATATTCTACTATCAGATTTTGAACGACATAATTTTGTTGTGTTTTTTCTTCTGTGAAATGAAGTGAAAGACAGTAATTTCCTGGAATTAGAGAAAAAAAAATTGGAGAAAGATACCAATTATTTGCACAAAAGAACAATTCTGCAGCCAGCAATAAGCTTTGATTTCCCCTTTTTGTATTTTCTGGTTCATTATTTCTGTGAAATACATAAGATATCTGTTTCTAGTGTCCTCTAGATTTTGGGATTTTTTCCATTTCCCATGTTCTGATCTGATGTCTTTTGTTAAAGAGAGGGGTAGAGTATTATATTCAAAGGAAGAGTTTTGTAGAAGATCTAACAAAATAGAAATTTCTGGGAAGGCATGGTCTATATGAAGTGTCAAAGAAAATGGTAGAATGCTTTCAGCATAGTTTGAATGAATATCTCACATAAGAGAGGTACTTTAACATGATGAATCTAATTCCATCTATTGGACTTTATCTACAGTGAGAATAAGGTTTTTGATTTTAATCTAAACGTCAAGCTGGTAAAGACTTCTATGTAGGTCAAACTATCTGCTTTGACCTGATCTGATGTAACTTGCATCCTGTAATGTGTAATTCATGTTATAGGAAGCGAAGCATTAGCATTTTTTCAAGAGTAAAAGTGGCTTTGTAATTTTCACCATTCCAGAAAAATAGTGACTATTTCAATGTGTAGTCTCAGTGGTTTTATAAATCAAATAAATTTTAAAAGATCTCATTGATAAAAGTTCTTCCATTAAAAAGAAAAGAATTTGTTTTCAATACAAGCACAGAAGTTGTAAAAGATGCAAGTTGCATAAACTGCTCTCAAGAAAAAATATACATTCATTTCATAGACAAGAAACATCTTTGCTACATTTTTTTCCTACTGAATATGTTCCATGTAGAAAAAAAAAGAAAATGACAATATGAAAATCTCCAGATGACTGCATGGTGTAGTAAATGATAAGAACACATTATCTTTAGTAAGAAGTCCATGACAGAGAGAATGGGAAAAATGTTCAAATAAGGATGAATTCAGATAAGTTTCTGAAAATATTTAATTTTGGATTCATCTGACCTGCTACAGGGGAACGTTTCCCAGTCGTAACTTCTTTTATTCTCTCAGCTGGAATAGCTTTATTTCTGGATCACATTTGTTTTTAAAGGCCTAGGTATATTATAGGATTGACTGACAGAGATTTGTACTTTCCAGGAAGGTTAGACTGAAACATAAAACGGATAAAATCAGACTTCATAGCAAACAAACCAAGACTGTTTCAATAAGATGATAGCCTAAACAGGCCTGTACTATTATTTGAAATGGCTTAAGATATTGCACCTGACCTTTGGCTTCAGCTGTAAAGATAAGCATCTCTTAAAAGTTTGAGTCTTACTTGACTGCTCCATATGTGTTGCCTCTTCTTGTCTCTAAAATGGCACTAGTTGGGCAACTAAATCCAAAGACTGTAGCACAGTCCAGTCAGACAGTGGCATACAAATAACCACAGTGTCACTAAGAGTAAAAAAAAGTCACTGTAATCAACTGACACCTATTCAATAGAGTCAGTGAAGGAAGTAGAGTCATTTAAGTAAGAATCCAGTGGTAAAAATTCACTGACTAAATGTTATGATTGGCATTTAGACACCTAGTGTTGATGTGGACCCTAACGGGCAGACAACTGCATGCAGGCATAATCTGAATTCTGCAGTAGAATATATATACATAGAAATCATTGGGATGTGAAGGCTCAGAAGACTGAAAAATCAGGCCAGTTTTGAAATGTAAGAGAAAACTTTTTTAAGTTAGCTCTTCTCTTCATTGCTTCATATGAATCTTCATTGCTTCATATGAAAACCCTGCTGGTTTTTTTTCAATTATACTCTAAATCAGCTATCAGGATACCATACCGTGGAGCTGATGTCTTTGCACTGATGCAGTTAACACATGTAGTTAGCTGTGATAGCTATGGCTCTAAGCCACAGAGGTGATTAGACTTGAGAGCTGTTTAACAAATGAATCTTGAAGAGAGGTCAGTTTGTTCTCTTTCTTTTCCAATTTTTCCCTTTTATGTTGTAGTGTCCCTCCCTCCTTAAGTTTTGCTTCTCATAATGCATGTCTTGGTTTTGATCTTGTCATCATCCATTTCATCTATTCTGCACAATGCCCTACCTGCTTATAGTGCTTTTTACTTCTGTTTTTCTGGAATATTTTTCCTTTTTTTTTTTTTTCTCCTAAATCGCATCTTTTTCCCTTTGGAGTTCATGTGGCTTATAAACTCACATAAAATGCTTTGAACTTAGAATCATAGAATCATTTAGATTGGAAAAGGGCTTTCAGATCATCGAGTACAACTTCAAACCTAACATCACCAAGTCCACCACTAAACCATGTCTCTAAGTATGACATCTACATAACTGCAAAATACCTCCAGAGATGGTGATTCCATCACTTCCCTGGGCAGTCTGTCCTAATTCTTGACAGCTCTTTCAGCAAAGAAATTTTTCCTGATATCCATTTTGAACCTTCCCTGGAGCAATTTAAGGTAATTTCCTTTTGTTCCATTGTTTGTTACTTGGGAGAAGAGACTGACACACACCTTGATACAACCCTGAACTTCTTTTTCTCCAGGCTAAATAACCCCAGCTCCCTCACAAGTTTTGCCTTCTAGATATTAGCTTTCTTGTCCTTCCTTGGACACACATCACTGCCTAAATGTCATTCTTGTACTGAGGGGGGCCAAACCCAGCACAGTAACTTCTCTATGGCTATACCATGAAAATGTTACAAAACTCTTCTGCATTGTTTTTTGTTACATCATTTATATTTAGGCTCAAGGCTAGCAAATAGTAATTATACCCTTATCAATATATTTTTTAATTTATATTATAAGCCTCTCTTTTGGCAATATGAAATGAAACCCGAATTAATGTCTCTGGTAATGCTAAAAATTCTTCAACACCAATTTTTAATCAATATTAGGTGTTCCTTTTTTTTTTTTTAAATTGGATCTATTTAATGGAAATGTTATGACTTGCATTATGGAGAAAAGCAGCTCAGATTACCACAGTAAAGCTTTTTTGACATTATCAGTTATTCATTTATGGAAGCCTGGGAGACTTCTGAGCAATATTACTTTCTTTTTCTCAGTTGTACTTATAGACTTATACCGTGATCAGAGGAAAACAGGCATATTCAGCAAAATGTTAGTTTGGCAGACACCCAAGCATCTCAAAGCATCAGTTGTGAAGTTATCCCATTTTTTTGTCATAATTGGAATTGCATTTAAGTAACACATTGGTGGAAATCAGAGATGTTCTCCACTTGCAGAAATGATGCCTATATACTGAGATAAGAAATCTCTGATCTTTAAAATTTTCATCCCATTGAAAGGTAACATTTGGATCCCAGTCTTCAGCCATATTCTGGAAAAGGCGTAAGTATATTGCATAAATCCAAATCATACCTGTTCCTTACTAAATTGCTATAAAGTGTTGGCATACATGCTTACAGAATTGCATTAGATAGAATATCTATTTTAAGTAAAGGTTTCCTGTCCAATTGAAATTCTTTGGAGAAAGCAAAGTATTATCTTTAAGCTTTTTCTGCCTTTAAGGATATCACCAATGTGGTCTGGGAATCTAGCTCTTCTATGCATGCAGCCTGAGGCAGTAAACAGATTAAAGCAGATCAGATTACTCTCTCTCTCTCTGTGAAGTTGTTGCAAATCAATATTGTAATGAAGTGTATTATACATGCACCCATTTTCCCCCAAGAAGTCATAACTGAAACGATTAAATTTTGAGTGTATTTAGGATACATGATAAAGAAGAGTGTAGAAAGTTGATACTTGGAAGAGATGTGCATCTGAGAAATAAAATGCAGGAAATTAATGGTTTAAGAGCAATCTCTTTTCAGGGGTATTTTCACTTTAATATATCACATGCGCTAAGCATTTTGAAAGGGAAAATAATGTTAGTTGTTCAGGGACTGTCCTTCAAGGCTCAGTAGCATGCAATATAAAAAGAGGAAATAGGAAGGAATTTGGCAAACTTAGTGAAAAAATCTAAATGTCTATGCTGAGTACAAATGAAATTGTGTGATAAGGAATAAGTAGAAGTTTCTTTGATCCCTCAGTAGTGAGAGATCACTACTGGTGATCAGTGCTCATCACTACAGTAGGAAGGAATTTTTTATATTCATAGGCCACTATTTCCACTTGAGCTACAGGGAACTGGTCCACAGCTGAGCTGTAAAAATTACAAGCAGCTGGAGTCATGTGAAAAAGTCTACTCAATAGCCTTATTAGTGTTAATGGAAAGGGAAGTATTACAGACATGTTAGATTCCTGATAAAAACAGGATATCATCTGATATCATCCTATTCACTCCCCACAAACGTCAGAATTTCTTTAGTGTTTTGGTTTATGTATATGTCTTTGTTAGAAATGTTTATAAATTATACAGGAATTAGAGCATTGTCTTCTGTCAGTGACCCACATAAAACATATTAGAGCTAGTCACAATATATTAAAATAGCCTGAAAAGAATATGTTGCTGCCAAACTGCCCCCCACCATCACAGCCTTATGAGCATATACACTCCCTGTTTCTTGGTTTGGGGGTGATGTTTCTTGGTGTGATTTATTTTATTTTATTTTATTTTAGGATTTCTGTTTAGTGTGCTTTCTCTGACCCCTCCTCCTGTCTCCACCTTTCGGTCAGTTAGGGTCAGTTCTCTTGGCTGGGTCCCCTCCCAACTCCTTGTGAGTCCCAGCCTAATCACAAGCAGAGCAATGGATAAATATTAAAAGAATTTGATTCTGTGCAACCACTGATCAGACATAACTAAAACATTGGTGTGTTTCCAGCACTATTTTGGTCAGAAATCCAAAAACAACACCATCCAACCCTCTATGAAGAAAGCAAAATTAACTCTCTCCCAGCCCAATTGTGTTCACAGATTTCAAGAATGAGTTTTAAAGAATGGAACTTTTGGGATACCTGAATTATTTCTCCGGTTTAACTTTCAATTTATATTCCTTTTTTTCTTTTTGCCACATATTCTATTATTTCTTGAATTTATTCGTTTTCATTGTTTGATCTGCCTACAAATTTAAAGTATATTAGATTGCATTAGCAACAATGGACCCTTTCTCAAAGATGCTGAGCGTTCAAGTTTCCTGGAAAGTAATTTATTAACTTCCTGATGTATTTGTGCTCATTTTATTTCTTTTTCAGAAGTTGTGATGAATAATGCAATGCTAATGAGCAACTGAGATACCATTCCATCTTGTAGAATGACCATTTTTAGGCAGTCCCATTAATAACATTGCAAACACATGTAAGTACTCAGGACAGAAAAATAAAACTCTTATTGTCCTCTCCTGTGGCATATAAACTTACCTTTTTTGTGTAGTTTGAAACAAATACTTAATTTTAAATCTCTCTATTGCTCTTATTGCTCTGTCTAGACCTGGAAAGCTGACAAGATTAGGGTTTGATGAGAGGTTCTCTGTGCCAAAAAGCCTCCCTTGCTTTTATCAAATAATATAAATTTTTCCCTCCTATTTTTAACAGCCACTACTAATTGCTAGAAAATTTGACTATCCTAGAATAAAATAACCTTTTGACTTATCAAGTGACTTAGCTATGTGAAACGAATAGACACCATAATAGTAAGGCAGAATTTCAGCCTGGCAGCATCACTGTCAGCACATCTTGAAGTCCCTGGTAATGATAAACTATATCAACCAAATAAGTGTTTTATTTATTATGGTAACAGTAATGTGATAACTCCAGAGCACTTTATAATATAACTAACTGATAGAGATGTGAAAAGAGTAGCAGATGCAAGACATGGTTGTACTTCTGCAGCAGATATTCACCAAATATTACTGAATATTTCAGGCTGTCTGAGGTGTTACATTACCCCATTTTCACAGTGCTGGAAGTTAAGGCTGCCTAATACATAACTACCATTGTTTATTTCACATGCACTTAAGCACCTCAATCAATAGATGCCTTGCAATGTACAATTTTTATCAATATGTTCAGGAAAAAACTCCTTCTTTTAAAGACACTGTTCAGGAAGATAAATATTTGTTTAAAGTGGGAATGTGTAAGTCATGTTTTCTGATGCTGATCTTTTCATTGAAATGTAATCATTGTTATAATCTACCGGTAAAAAGGATAGATGCCAAAGATGGACCTATGTGTATTTAATGATTAATAGGGGGGGAAAAGAGGAGTACCAACAGACCTGCAAAATGTCTGACAGTCTTTTAGCAGAAAAGACACTGACCAGAATGAGCACAGGATATAAAGTGAACAACTGTATGTGTCACTGCCTTCGGGGAAGTTCAGTCTCTGTAAACAGATTCTCCACAGGAAGCACAGCAAAATGTTATAGTCTAGGCCACTTTTACAATGGCCTGATGAAACAGGTGACACTATCTTTGTGTGCAGTGAACAAATGCTCATACAGGAAGACAGAGAGCAAGGCCCTTGGCCAGTACTTTCCCAAGCAAATCTTCCTCATAATGACTGTGCTGGTACTGATGTAGAAGCAGAAGTGCACAGCTTTGAGCAGGATGTGAAGACTTGCAGCTGAGTAAAGTGAAGGCAGCAGGACCTTTCCCCTTTTGATAGGATCAGCCCTCTTCCTCATGTAGTTTCTGTAGTCACTGCTCATCCAGGAAAATCATGGTCAGAAATGAAACACAGGCAAAGTTTCACGCCAGGGTTCACACTACACCTGACACTTCTTTTCTGAGTGCTTAAACAACTATGAAGATTCAATGTTATTTACAATTTCAAAGGTTTTACAGAGGAACTGGACTGAAATCTGGTATATTACTTGGCCTAAACTTAAATCAGAATTGTGTTTCCTGTCTGTTTACGTCTGGGTGATTCTTCTCTGGGAGGTAAATGATCATCTTAAAATGGCATTTGGAAGTCAAATACCAAGCAAATTAAAGTAACTTGTAAAGATCATAGACCACAGTAGGGTCAAGTGATTCTGGGAAAGTCACAAAATACATTAATACCTGGAACTTAGATATAACAACAGATTATTAGTGTGTGTGTGTGTGTGTGTGTGTGTGTGTGTGTGTGTGTGTGTTTATAATGCTCATATTTGAAACTAAGTAGGCAGGCTCCATCCAGATCTGAAATTAAAGTTAACGAGGATAGTGGAAATAGTTTTGTCTTTAATTAACTTATGCAGTCTTGGAGCTGAATAGCACAAATGGCTTGCAATAAGATAAAAACAGAAGTCAAAGAATGTTTTCCAGTGTTATTGCTAATTAGAAGATGATTCCAGATGGAAGCGTAATGCTTGAAAATTTCATTGACTTGAATAGAACATAAAAATTTCAACAGTTATAAATAACAAATTTTGACCATCTTAACAACAGGAAGGAGAAAAAAAAAATCGTGGCCTATTTCAGTGTTAAAACTTGTTTCCCATACATATGAAACAGTTTTAAAGGGGGTTGTTAATCTATGACTGTGAATGATAATTTTAAAAATATATAACTGCCATATCATTTCATGTCTAGAACATCTAGAAGATATATAGTATATCTACACTGAAGTATTGAGATACCAAACTAGTTTTAGTTATTCAGCAATGCACTCACAGCAGTAGAGAGCAGAGATGAGGAGTTCATTGAACAAATATCCATGACTGGAAAGCATGTGAAAGCTGAGGATTTTTCATATTGATAGCTCTTTGCTGTCTTTACTGATTCCCTTGATACATGTCTTGATACCAATGCCCTACAAATAATTTGTACTCTGTATATTGCACCTTGACTGTCTTGAAGGTTTTGTATTATATTTTTACGTTGCATGTATTTGAACAGTTAAAAGAATCATTGATCACTAGAGCAAGTTCTTCTGTTATAAGATGAAAACAAGAGTTACTTAAATTCTCTAAATTTTTCAGATGCCCATCAGTACTGCTTGGGATATGAAGATGAAAGTTAGCTTTATACTGTATTTTTTGTGCTAATACATATTTTTTAGATTTTCCATGTAGAAAACACACAACTAGACTAAAATACTTCCATTTGGAAGAAACCTACAATTATCTAGTCCAATTGCCTGAGCACTTCAGGGCTGAAGAAAAATTAAAATGTATTTTTGAAGTACATTAATATGGTTTTTCTTCTAGTGGCATATTGTTCAACATATTTCTTCTGTGGCCTCTTCAACACTGACACATATTGGGTACTGAGCACCTTTCAGAAAGCCTAGTCAAATCCTTGGCAATCCTTTCTGCTTCCTAATATCAGGATATTTGGAAACATAGTTTCCTAAATATTTCCTAATATCCTAATATCAGCTTACTTGATACAGATTTGTACATTTGCCTCATGTCCTGTCATGTAAGTTAGACCTACTGTTGTTTTGACATATTTGGCAAACCTTGGTTTGTTACAGTCTGACACGACTCCAGCTGAGATTTACCCTTTCGTGACTTCTCTGTACAGATGCAAACAGCAGCTCTTGTAATCTTTCGGTGCAGCCCGACCTTGATTCCAGAGATCATGGAATTTATTTAGCCAGCTTTGGTCACACAGGAGCCAGGGACAGAGAAATTTGGGGTAGAACAGAGGTAGCAACTTTGTGATAAGAAGTGATTCCTCAAATGGACAACTCTTCTTGTAACTAGCCTTGCTTTAGTGCTGTAGTCCAAGGATGTCGCTGTTGAGCCGCTAGCAGAGAGAAAAGACCCTCCAGAAGCTGTGTGGATCAAAGAGATTTATTTTTTTATTTTTCCAACTTATATAGACTTTTCAAAGGTCACTCAGATTGGTCAGTCCAAAACCTCCCTCTGAGCCTATTGGCCAGGCTCGAACTGTGCACAACTCGAGAAACCGTTTTAATAACATCCAACTTTATCTTTGTTTATAAAAACACAAGAAAATTCTCACGGGAAAGGTCTGTGCTAGCCACACAAGGAAATAGATTAAGCTCATTGTCTCTGCATTTCTTCTAGCAGTCAAAATAAGTATCATGATAAAACCTCATAATGAGGCACTGATCTTTTAAATTGTTTGATAATATGAATGGAAGAGCTTGATGATGGGATGTTAATTATATGTTTTAAATTCAAAAATGTTTTGACTTCTTATCAACTTGGACAGACTGGGGTTTTACCCTCTGGAACAGGTCTTTTTACATCTGGTGGTGAGACAGCAGTGATCAAAAGTTCACTTAAGACTGCTACTGTTTACTCATTTACTCCTACTGTTTTTCAGCTGAGAATGAATAGTGGAAAGGACTGAATCATACGGAAAGAGGTTTTTCACCAGCACATCAGATAATAGATGCCAGTCTGTTTAAGTGGTTACTATTCAATTATGTTAATGTAAATATTGCCATTTGGGGGTGAAAAAGTAACTGCTCTACATGGTAAATTTATTTAAATAGCTTTTTATTGTTATTTATCATGAACACTAAGATCTATATTGAAATTCACTTAATATGACATTGAAAATAAGAATTAATTAGATAACTTGCAATAAGTAAACAATTAGAAGTATGATTCTTCATTTAAATAAATTGCTTCATCAAAGATATCTTTTTTTCATCTAATCTTTCTTCATCTTACTAACCCTTTCTAGCTGAACATCAGAAAATCAGAAGCTGGTCAACATGTACCAACATTTTTTACAAATACCGTAAGTATCACTTTCTCTGCTGAAATTGAAGCTCTTTTATTTGTAAGTCAAAAGACAGCTGTTAACAACATCAAACTGTGGAGGCAACCTGACTGGAGTGATTTTGCATCAGTGTTTAGAGGAAAATAAATTAACGTATACATATAAGCACATTTTGTGTTAAATACTCAGGTAAAAAAATAACCTTTTTGTTAGACAGACACAATCAATCACATTTTAGAAACATATGACAGTTTTGACTCAATAAACTACCTAAATTATTTCAATGATGTATGTCCTACCAAGGGGTTATATGATTGTATATTTATATTTAATAGATGTAATATGTTGCAATATACAATTTATATGCAATCAACCTCTTCTCCTACTCCTTGGTTCAAAACTGAAGAAGTAGATCCTGTATTGTTTTTCATTCACCTAGAATATTCATCTATACAATCTAGTGTACTTGTTAGGATGGAAAATATCCCAAACACAAATTCTTATGCTATCACTAATATTTTTTTTGTGAAGTTTAGAGTGTAAGAACTGGCAATACAATGCACACTCGGGGGGAAAAAAAGGCAAACAGGGAAGTGGAGAGATTTTTGTTAGAACCTTCAACAATTTTTTCAGCATCACGTGCCTAAATCAAATTCCTCAGATTATACAGAGCACACAAATGATTTACTTGCCTTATCAGAGCTACTACAGATCTTGTAGTAGCTAAGTTTATAACTTAGCTTCACCAAGCAAGAAATAAGTAAGCAAAGAATGTACTTTTCTTATGGTAATACAATTGGCATGTGTACATTTTTTGGCAAGTTATGCTATTTTCTGGGATTACATATTTGGCAGAAAACCCAGAAGTCCACAGCGAAAAACTGACAGGGTCTGTAATTGCTTTTCTGTGGTATCAGTGGAGTTAATATTCACACATTGTTCCTGTCGGTTTCTTGATTGACACACACAAGAAGAAGCATCAGCTGGGTATTTAGATGCTGTTTGAACAAGATCTGTCCCAAAGTTTGAACAAAAATAGAGAGAATTGTAAAAACTTCAAATTCCCCACCACAGCTGTAAGTGGTTCTGGCTTAAATGCATATATACAAATAATGGGTAGATATTTTCCACTCTTAAAAAACCATGACTATTTTGGAGAATAGTGAAAATAATTTAATTATGTATTACAGCATAATATATACTCAATAATTAGCAGAATAGAACAGAATTTTAAATGTTTAATTATTTTTTAAAATTGAATTATGAAGGAATACCAAAAAGAAGGGAAAATTCACTGAAGGTGAATGGTACAAAATTTTTACCTGATTAGCCATTTCTTATACACAATGTCTAACTGTGGATCTCCTTATAACGGGAAGATATTTTTAAAAAACCCCTCAAAAATACTTAAAAATAGGATTTGGACGGGTTTCTGGTCATAGAATCATTATATCACAGAATATGCTGAGGTGGAACGGACCTGTCATGATCATCATGTCCAGCTTCTTGCCCTACACAGGACACCTCAAGAGATGCACCATGTGCTGAGAGCATTGTCCAAATGCTTCCTGAACTCTGCCAGTCTCGTGCTGTGACCACTTTGCTCAGGAGCCTGCTTCAGTGCCCAATCACCCTCTGGGTGAAGAACCTTTTTCTAATATCCGACCTAAACCTCCCCAGCACAACTTCAGGCCCATTCCTTGGGTCCTGTCACTGCTCATCACAGAGGAGAGATCAGTGCTGCCCCTCCTCTTCCCCTCACAAGGAAGTTGTAACTGCAATGAGGTCTCCCCTCAGTCTCTTACAGGCTGAACAGACCAAATGACCTCAGCCACTCTTCATATGGCTTCCCCCTCCAGACTGTTCACTATCCTCATGGCCCTCCTTTGGACGTTCTCTAATAGCTTAATATTTTGCTGGTCGTAACATTGGGAATGTATTCTGACATCTCTTACACAGGGGCTTAAGTAAGTCCCTTTCTGTTAAAAAGTTGGAGAAAGAATATTGTGGGTATAACAATAAATACAATAGTGAAAAAATCTCCATATTTTTCTTGCAAATTTCTGGAGTAGGTGCAGAGGAAGGATAGCTCTCTCAATGGCTCTAATCCTTGATATTTTATAGCAATTTATAACATCTATGAGTGTAAGAGAAATGAAATGTAGAAGAGAATTATAGGCAAGAATGGGCTCAGACTATATGAAAGAGGATGCAATCCTGAGGGTAATCACAGTTGCAATAAGTGTGTAGGGAATGATGTTAACCATGATGACTGCTTGGACAGCTAAGAGGATCATATTCATTGAAAGCACTTGTTTCCACAATGTGGAAGCACTAGAAAAGAAACAAAGTCGTGAAGTTCAAGTATTGAAGTTCTTACCAGCCACATGTTTGCATGATTAGGATTCAGGATTGTCCAGCTACTGCTATAGTTTTTCACTGAGAAAAACATGGAGTGTATCCAGGACTGTCCTCTCACTTACCTAACCTTCAATAAAACCAAACTCAGAGTTATCTACATGACGCTGGCATTTTAGCTCCAGTTTTCTCATTACCTCACTAAAAATATGGCATAAGTTAGACATGAAACTTCACCCTAGTGAAAGTCTTGTGAGCTTTGGATGTAAAAAATTACTGCTAAGAATTGGTTTTGAGGTTTGTTCTAGTTTAGAATCTCAGAAGTTAATTGGACTATTTCCTATTTGCACATTCTACTTTGACTATAAATTATGTATTTTAAACTGTGAATTTAAACTGTGAATTTAAACTGTGAAAACACACATGGATGTGTTTTAATCAGGGAGCTTTATTCTGTATTGTTACTTAGTCTCAAGAGCAAAAAGATTCAGGCTGGAGGGAAACAGCAGGTATCATATAAGTGTACATGTCCAATTTGCAGCTTAAGGGTTTGTATTTTTTGTCTTTCTAAGAAAACAGGAGGTGGATTGCAGAAAATATTTATGTGTTCATCATCAGTGAAAATTAGCTGATCCTGGCTCCTATCTCTTATAAAAGACAAGGTCTAACACTTTCAAGGGGCAGTGATGGGTGTTTTCCTGCAAAGGAAACAAAGCCCACAGGGTGATGGCAGGGTTGACAGAACAAGAACATCACCAACAAAGGTACAGTCCCACAGTGACTGAACAAGGTAAGCAGAGCAGGTTTGGTGATGGCAACAAGGATCAGCCAAAAGTGATGTTTGCCAGACAAGTCTGTGGTGATGAGGAAGTCTGAAGGTCAAGCCAGGATATAAAGTCAACAAGGCAAGGCCAGGGTCATCAAAGTACAAGGCCAGGCACCAGCATACCTGTGCTGCTGCTCAGGCGAGGGCCAAGGCAAAGCACCTGAGCTTCTCTGCAGCTCCTAAGCCAAACCAAAGAGGGCCTAACGAGGTTTCTTACGGCTTTTTCTAACAAATAATTGACAGCATCTGGATTCAAGGTTACACGGTTGCCCTACCTTTGAGCTGACCTTGAGTGAGTGCAGACAGTCAAACCCCAGCAGCAAAGCTAAAGAGATTTGGTGGTATGCTCACTGCACTGGCCTGTCTTGCTTTTTTTTGTTAATTTGTTTTGGTTTTGTGGGGTTTTTTGTTTGTTTGTTTGGGTTTTGTTTTGTTTTCTGTTTTTTGGGCTTTCTTTCGTTTTGCATTTAAAGAAGGCAATGCTGCACGTGAAATTCCTCTTTTGGGGGTAACTTAAACTTTATAAACATGTTTGTTCTGTGTTAATTTTGTGGTGTCTAAGGACCATAGTTTAAGTTACTCGGAATTTTTTGCTTCTATATCTGTGTGAATACAACTTTTGGGATGCTGAAGAACTGATATTGGTTGGAAAGGGAACACTGAACCTCTTATGTTTTCATATGGAAAAAACTAATACTAATGGGGAGGGGTAGCTACTTGAAGTAATTTAATGTTTTCAGCATTCAGTTGGTCAGTTAGAGGCTTATTAAGAACAGACTTCTGCTGAAATGAAAGTTGATCCTTTGTTTTCATTGAAAACTAACAAGTATTCTCATAATTTCCATCTGTTCCTCCAGTGACCTTGAACCAAGCAGTCAGTAATTGGTCCCAATTACTGCACAAATTCATTACATTCAACAGCAGTCAGTAATAGGTGTGACTGTTTCCTGAGCCTAACATTTCACTCTTTCAGGATACTGAGTTCAGTTACTAAGCTTTGGATCCATGCCCTTCATCTCATCTGTCTGTTGCTTTGTGCTAATCTATGATTGTCCCAAAGATTTTGTGTTATTTAGTTTAGTTTAGTATAGAGATTAGTTATTTACAATGAGTAGATTTAAGGGGTTTTTTGTTATGTTTTGTTTTTTTGTCTGCCTGTCATTTTATTGTCATTTGCTGATGTTTTCATGAATAGTAAAAGACATTCTGTTAAAAATGTTTTATCTTTAAGCTCCTTTAGAACTGCTGTGTCTTATTTTCTGGGGTAATCACTTTTTTGGACAGAATGTCATGTAGGCTATCTGAAGTATTAGACGCATTTGTTCCAGTGTGTCATAGAGTACTAGTTTGTATTAGAGAACTTAGCCTACCAAATTTTGTGGTTTATCTTCTCTTTCAAGTCTGAAATAGGACCGTCATGGGCCAAAAGAGAGCTTGAATCCAACATGGTCCTTGTAACAGTAAATATTTTAATAGTGATCCTTAGCGATAGCCTGGAGTATTTGTGGTCATTTAGTTCACGAGTTTAGGCAGGTGTGCGTTTAGAGTGAAGCCTGCAGATAATTGACTAGTGAAAGGAGAAGAGACCTTTGCCAAAATGATGTCACCAAATAGAATAATTTCTTCAAAGCATAATCTTTGAAGAAAATGACACATTAAGTATGCATTTGATATGTAACAGAGGTTATTTTGAAGAAGTAAGGCTAATATAAACTAGAAGTATTAGAAACCTTTGAATCAATTATGTTCTTGGATGCCCAGAAAGAATTCTTGGCTCCCAATCTTATGAAGCACTTCCTGCTAATTTATTTTCTTGCATTTTTTGTTTGGTTTGTTTCCCAGTTGATTCCTGATTTCTATTTTCTCATTAACAGTTTTTAATGCACCTTGATGTGTGGCATATTTTTTCTCACATTGTTTTCTGCCAATATTTGTCTTTCTATTGTGTCTGACTATTTTAAGTCAGTCATTTTTAATTGTCAGCTTGATGCTCCAGCTGGCAAATGTGTCAAAATGTATTGTTTGGATTTCAGGGTTTCCATTTTCAGCTCTTGTTTACCTTGCCACACATTCACAGCTTCCTGCTACTTCAGCTGCTAAAATTTCAGTGCACATCCTGGCAATATTGCAGCCTGCTAGATCAAAACATACCTCTCGGTGTCTTCCTGAACCCTATCCAATATTAAAAAAAATCTTTCTTGTGGTTTCCATATTTGTTTGGTTAGCGTATAATCTTTACTACTAGTCTTGAATTCTTCTGGTTTTTTTCCTCTCGCATCTCCCCCACCACTGGAGAACAAGAGTGTGTCAGGAGAAATTATTCTCTGCCTTGGAACATCTCAAAAATGACTGCAGACTTTAAAAACATAGTCATTTTAAAACTTCACAGAATGGTCATATGTTTAGATTTCTGAGTTTTTCTCTAGAATGCAGAATAAAAACCTCTCAGGTATTCAAGTTTCCTTTCAAAAATCTTTTGCTTGTGTTATTTTCCTCAGTCCTTGCTTTATATAACAGGAAATTATCCTTTGCTCACTATGCTGTTACTTTCCTTAAACTTTGTGTAGTTTTTGCGCAGTCCTTATAGTCTGAAGTCTTTACTGTGAAGGAAAGTGTTTACTGTGACATTACATTTGTCCATAAACTCTATCTATGTCTATAAAAGACTCAATATAGTGTTCTGGTATAGTTTTTGTGATTGTTCTATCGTATTTACTTTAATCATCTTTTTCTAAGTTAATATTGACATCTTTGATCTTTAGTTTGCAAGTAATGCTTCCCCTCCCTTTTAAAATTGCACTAAAGCAATATGTTAGGTAATTGTTTAGAATTATCTTATTGCTTTAGCTATCAAGCAGTTTCAAACTTTTTTATTTCATTTATGTTAATACTGTGAAATTCTATATATTGTGCCAAGGAGGGAGAAAAGGAAAAAATAATTTGGATTAGGAATACTAGCCATGGAACACCAGATATTTATATAAAAAGTTAATAAAAAAAGCACAACATGAAAACAAATCTCAGTAAAGGTCAAGGAAGCATCCTAATACATTTTAATTAATATTTGAATGGTTTGAATTAATTCTGGTAATCTGACCTTTTGATTAATGCCATGCCATTTGGATTAAATGAGGATAAGATCGAGACAGATGCATAGGAGACAGGTGAGAAGGAAGAGAAGAAAGAACTGAAGAAGCAGACGAGAGGAGTTACAGTAAGAAAAAAAAATACAATATATAAAACCATATTTACATCCATAAATTAAAGAGTACAAAGGAATGTCCCTGAACATTGACATTAGAACTCATCCTTGATATGGTTAAATAGTTGATACACTTCTTAGCACTGTCTTTGCTTGTACTGAATAGGGCTCTGCAAAACAACTTCCAAGCATAGTTGGCAAATTAGAACAGACCAGAAATATCTCTCAAATAGTGAAAACGTGAATCAAACTATGCCTGGTACCTTTGTTATTACAGATCTCTCCTGAGAATGTCTTAATTTTCTAGTAACAGAAAAAATTTTCCAGGAAGAGGTAGCGGGTAGGAACTATGAGTTAATAACTTCTGTCCAAAAGTAAGTTTTAGTATGAGAAGATTTCTAAAGACAAATGAGTGCTCTTTAAACAGAAGGATGTTATGATTTTGGTATCTGCAAAGCAGTTTAAGATGAAATCAGTACAGGAAGTGCCTCATACGATGCAGATAATTCCTAAAGATTGTAAAGCTGTGCAATAACCTTATTCAAAATGAATAAAAGGTTTTCTCTTCAGGTTCTCCTACCATTAAACTTTTAAGTTCAGTTTATGATGTAGTAATACATATTTAAAACATAATTTATTTTCTATATTTACATAGAACTTAAAGTGTTAGAATTTTTCAGATGAAGCTAATTTCATTTTGAAGAGCTTAACCAAGATTTGCAAAATACTGTGCTGATGAGTATTAAAAATCTAAAGCACAACAGAAAATATAGAAGGTTTGAGGAACGAGCATTCTTAGCTACATGTAGTCAGACCACTATGGTTCACAGAGAGTTATTTACACTAATGCACTTGCAAAATGTGACCTCTTTTTGTACACATAAACTAATTTGTTTATGGCATGTGAGTTTTAATTGATGATGATAAACTACAGTTATATATGGAATTTTGGAGTCTCCTGTTTTCAGTTAATGCTTAATTTAAGCACATCAATAAAAGGGATACTGGAGTTTATGATTTTGCACAGTTTTTGAACGAAGCATATGTGATCAGCACATATACACCAAGTAAAACTGATACAGGGAAAAAAATGTTTTTCACATTCACTAGAATTCAAAGGCAGAAAATTACTTTAATACTTCAAACATTAAGGTAGACTGGTTGACGTGATGATTAATATGCATGCACACATTGCATGCTGTACCTTGTAACTGTTATAAACAGTCTATAAATCTCTTTCATTAAATGTGGGGGTACCAGAAATTTTGAACTGGGCTGCAATGGCTTATCAGTTATGTGATATCTAAGGTTATTTCTAGTGCCATGGTGGGCTGACCCTGGCCACTAGCTAAGCTCCAACGCATCTTCTTGCTCACCCACACCCAACAGGATGGGGAAGAAAATGGGAAGGGAAAAGCAGGAAAACTTAATAAGAGAAGCAAAGCAACATTTACAAGCAAAGCATAATAAGGTGTTAATTTGCTATTTCCCATCTACAAACAGATGTTTAGCCATTTCCAGGGAAGCAGGACTTCATCATGCATATTAGTTACTTGGAAAAACAAATATACTACATGAACTTTCCCCCTTCCCATCCTTCCCTGGACTAATTACAGATTATGATACTAAATAGTATGGAATATCCCCTTGCCCTGTTTGTGTCTCCTTCAAACTTCTTGCATACCCTCAACTCACTTTCTGGGAAGGGCAGAGGGGGGAAAAAATCTTGTGATAAGGCAGTCTTATGTAGTTGGTCACCATGGAAGAGGAGTGACATGGAACCAGTGACAAAAGCAGAAATTCTCTTAGGAAACAGAGTAGCCAATAGAAAATCATAAAATTGCATATGCTAGTGTGTTGTGGATGAACTTCTTATATATGATAAATAGCATTGAAGTTTTATTCAACTACAGTGAAACTCTAATGGTAAGTTTGTTTGAGACAATGAGAACACAGACTGGGAGAAAGAATTTATGACATCCTGTGAAGCCAAAGATGAGTTTAATATTGTGAGCTCAACTCACAGTCCCTATAATAAACTTTGTTAATTGCTTCTCTGAAGCAATTGCTCTGATGTGAGCCGGTATAATTTACCTCTATGTTATTTTGGTTCTGTTGTACAAAGACGTTGCCAGGATCCTAATCCTATATGTTAGAAAACAAGACTCAGATAATTCTTGGAAGACTTCTGGAAGATTCGTAGTAATAAATGCTAGATTTTTAGCTAAACCCAAGTATATTACCCTATGGTTATGCAATAAATACACACCAATTTCCAGTTATTTTAATTCTTTTTCTTTTAGCTGCAGAACTGGTTCTTTTTTTTAGGGATTAATGACCTCATTCCAATTCTAGTAGAAGTGCTGGTCAAAATGTTCATTTTTTGTAGTAAGGAAAGAAAAGTTTATTTGAAATAGTAATAGATTTGTTGATGCATAGAAGTGTCCCAATAAGATACACTTGTTAGGTTTTGACTTCCAGAGCACATATTTATCCTGAATATATGTATGCTCACCTGAGAGCAATTTTATCATGCATTACTAATAGTTTCTGTATCTAAGAAAATACTTGATGCCTTGTGGAAGAACTCGTAATTAGAAGTTTTCAGTGCTACATTCTGGATTTTCTATCTGCATTTTTCATCTGAATATAGGTTCAGCCACTTGAAATTTTTGTTTCTTTGCTTGTTTTCTTTGTGTTTATTGTTTTTTTTTTTGTTTTTTTTTTTGTTCACTCTCAAGCCAGAGAACCTTAGACAGCTTACATGGTAGAGGGCTTTACACACGGTTAGAAACTCATGTACAGAAAATCTGTTATCATTACAGGTAAATGTAGTGGTAGAACATAAAAGGGACTCAGAAAGGAGACTTTGACAACTTTGTAACACTTTAAAACCTCCTCCTGACACTGTCTTCAATTATTTGAGAGTCTCTTCAGCTAATGGAAAGTCTTTAATTTAAACTGTGTTTCTTATTTGCTTACCATACTGTCCCCGAATAAGCCTTAACTAGCTTGGGTTCATTCCAGTTTACTTTAGGCATCTAATCCAAGTGGATTATTTGAGAACATATTTAATTAAAACACCTTTTACTTTCAGTAGAGGCAGCTACCTGAATCATCCTCTGTTTTCCAGTTGTAAAGGAAATTGAGGGAAACTTTTGAATCAGCAAATTCCATTTACTGACTAAGGCAGCAGAAGTTTATTTGGGCTTAGATTAAGATCTGGGAGAGTAGAATTCTATTTGTTTTTGCAAACAGAAGGGTACAATATAAGCAGATCTGTGGAGTGAAGCAGCTGAGTATTCACCAAGAAGATTTTATTTTGGAGTATTGCCTGGTTCCCTATTCAGACACCCGTTAGCTGTTGGAGTGCTTCTGGAGACCATCTTCCATGTTATTTTATGCAGAAGAGAATCCACTTTGCTTGTTCAAATTCTACTTCTACATTACTGGCTGCTACAGTGAAAATATAGATAGAATTTGAATCACAAAAAATGTGATTTATTTCTGTTCTAGGACTGTGCTTCACATTGTGCCTGTTGAAATCAAGTTCACAGCAGTTTCCTGTCTTAGGCACATGCACAGAGAGAACTAATTTTAATTTTACTTCCACCCGAAAGGAAACTGCTTTGAACATATCAGAGGTGCACTCTAGAGCACTCTACAATGCACAAAAATGTAAGGCAATTGCCAGTGAAAAGTCAGCCAAGGCCCTCCCTAAAAAAAAACTCCCTCTCCACCAAACAATGGGGGGTGAAAAACCCCCAGTATCCCGCACTCTAAATTTTGAGTGTAGCTGTATCCAGAGAAGAGTTTATGATGCAAACCTAAGTGCAGGATGTAGGGATGAGGAAGATGTCTACTTCAAAAGTTTAGCAGTGATTCGAGCTTAAAGAGCTAGGTACAATAGCTTGAAATGAGCAAAAATGTCTGTCAGAAGGTTTCCAGGGTAGCTTTTTAGAAACACAGAGCAAACAGAAGAAAAGTGTCAGAAAAAGAAGCTGAAAGTGAAAGAGCAACTTGAGATGGAAATGAAACAGACCTTTTGTACTTGAAGCATGCTGTAGTATGAAACATCAGCACATTTTGAGTTTAGAATTGGGCCAGTGCTTCTCCAGAACAGTGGTATTTTTGATCACATGAAAGCATACAGACAAGTCTATACTACAGATACTTTATAAGGGTATCACGCAGATAAACAACACAAAATAAATATCCTCCCTCAAATCATCTGTAGCGCTATCAAGTTGAGCTTATTGGGACTTAAATTTATTGTACAAATATGAGTCCATGTTGGCACTACGTTTATTGGAGTTGTAAAACAGGTTAATACAATTCAGTTTAATTCATCAAACTGAAAAGAAAATATTTTGAGTTGGAACCACAGCTTGTTGTAGCTGCTAGTAATCAGGCTTTGTTGCCTCGGCCACCTTCTTATTTGACTTTGCATATTTCATTTGAATACCAACTGTAACAAAACATATGTACTACCATAGTAATCCCATATGCCCGATGATAACTTGCAATTATCTGTGCAGGATTCAGAAAATGATGAGATTACAGAATATTTTAAACTGTATATCTAGTTTAATAGGCATTTCTGAAGATTTAAAGGCCAACAGTAAAAGTTTTACTACCTTTAGTGTTTCCAGTCCTTCTTAGGCTTTAAACTTGAAAAATTGAGTTTTGATACACAGTTCAGGTCTTAGCAGATGTGAAAAAGTTCTCTTACAATTTAGGACAAAAGATCAAGAGGACTTCATGAGTGGTAACAGTTTCATCTTTTTTCAAGAATAAATATGGATGCTGTGCTCTCTTTCAGCATTCACATATACACAACATCAAAAACTTGCCCTGTGAAATATTTTCACCACAAGGAAGTGAAAGTGAACTTGGAGGTTCATCATGTTCATGGCCATAAAAGATTAACTGTACTGTTACCTTTATGTTAGATATTTCCATGTTAACTCCCTAAGAGTTGGTTTCTTGTTTAAACACAACACAGTGCCATGCAGACTAACGTTTTACATTAAAAACATTGTGGTTTAGGAATTTTACATAGACAAAAGCTGTAAGTACCCTGAAAATTACAGATCATAAAGGGAAGAACTACTTGGTCAAAATGCAAAATACATTTTAGAGAACAGGATATTTCTAACTTACCCAAGAATTTAGGACGAGACAGACCTCTGTAATTCAGAAAAACAAACTCAAGAAGATATTAATCTTATATACCAAGATATCCTGATTTTACAGAAATTAAAAGAAAATAAAAGCAACCAGAAAAAAAAAAACCCACAAAGAAACCCCAAACAAACAAAAAACAAACAAAAATCCCAAAAACCAAAACCAACCAACCCCCCAATAACTCCAAAATATAAGCCAAAGTAAACCAAAATCAAAACTAATTAGTAAAAATTAATTTGTCTATGAGTTTTTGAAGTCATAACACAAGTGTTAACAAAATTTTATTCCATATTCATCTTCTTTTGGGAAATCACCCAAACCTTTTAATTCAAATTGGAAAATAAAGTATTTTTGTAAAGAAATCCTTGCTTAAACTCTTTCACAAGGATTTTGGAGAGTGATTAAAAACCTATGCTACAGGGAAAGCTTCTGATTACTATAGGACTCATGCTTTCTCTTAATTTGATGTTTATTGTTCAGAAATATTGGCGATAATGTTGTTTTGAGACATACCTGCTTAAATATTGTATTTAAGTGGAACGTCTGTATTCTACAGCTCTAGTGATATTCAAATGCTAACATCAACTGCATACAGGATTCACTAGTCATCAGCTGAAGTAATTTGAATATCTGGGGTGTTATTGATCATAACTTAATCTAGGATTCACTGCTGGTGCTGGGAAATAAAAGTTTATTTATTCCAGCTGAAGATCACCTTGGTAGATATATATAATTTAAAACTCTACAAGAAAAAAATACTAAAACTGGATTGTTCACTAGATAGACATTTTTAATTCTTTTCTTAGAAGGATTTTTTTTCCCCTTCGTCTTGCTGTTTATTATATCTTGGTAGCACTTTAGAAATGGAAAGGGAATAGCACACAGATAAAGTTATGGAAAGATGTCCCTACACTGGCCTAATAAAATATACATGGTCTTCAAATGCATTGTATTTCAACTGTATTTTCAATAATGATGCTCAGCTCTTTATTAATTAAGCATCTTTTTAATAGAAAATTGCACTTCTATAGTCCAAAACTAAAGCAGAAAGCACTGAAAAAGCAAAATTATCATTTTTGTAAGTCCTTCTCCTTTCCCTTCTATATCTCATTCCCTTTGATTGATTATTCTCTTAAAACCTCATTTCTTTGTAAGCTATGAGGCAACCATCATGTTCAGATGTCTTTAACACCATCTAAACTAGGAAAGCAGCGATGAATTATTTCTGTCCTCCACTGTCCAATAAAAACATGCCCAGACAATTCTTCAGTATAAAAGTACACCAATGTAACAAGCAATAAGCAGGTTTTTAGAAGCAAAAGGCATTTGAAATAATAAGCTACTGCCTTAGCTGCACACAACTGTTTCGATTTTAACCCTGACTTTAAAATTCAGAAGTTAATAAGATACTTGAAATATGAATTCAAAGGAGAATCCCATTCAGGTATTCCCTTAATGATGCAAAGAAAACAGTCCTGGTTTTTGGACAGATGTTTACAACTTGCCAGTTATGTTTTGGTATTACACTGAGTTTTGGAAAGTTGTATTCAGAATATAATTTGTCCTCTCATTATAATCACATTAGGCATATATATATTTTTTTCAATATATAGATCTGTCTCTTTCCTAAAGAACAACAAAACAATATAAATAATTGAATAGAATGTATACTAAAAGGATAATGTGAATTGAAAACAGCAAGGGACATTAGCAGAGATAGCTGGTATTTTAAAACACAAACATTGATCAAAAAGGAACACCACCTAAGCTTAACATGTGACTTCACATAATTTCCCTACTAGCCATTTTAGTCTGGCATATTCTAAAATTGTAACATTATTATTAAGTTCATATTTTTTTAGTCTTGTAATTGTACAGACATTTCTGAATTAGGACTGTTCTTTTACATGTGTGCTAAAGTTGTGAAAAATGCAAAAAATAGAGGAGATGGAATGCATTCTGAGAGTCCAGGTCAGGAACAGATCTCCCCTTCTCTTTTGAAATTGTGCAATATGAAAATCCCCAGCATGGAGAAGGAACTCTACCAGCAGCAAAAGGAGGAAGAGCAGCCCCTGGCTTGAGGCATCAGTCGAATAATGTGTAACACTCTATTTTAATATCCTGAGTTTCTATGGAGCTGGAAGCCAACAACATATTCTCAGGAATGGTGGCTGTAAAAGATGCTGTACATTAGTAAAATAAATGATATCAAGTCAAAGGTAAGAATACTGAAATTTAAAAATTGTGCATACTTTGAATGCTAGAACAATCCTCAGCCCATCTTTGTGCCAGGACAGGAAGTGTTCTTCTAAGCACAGTGTGGGAACAAGGCACGTGGCAGGAATCCCTCCAGAGCAATAATTTTCATGTACAAACTGTCATGGATGCGAAAGCACTTTTAAATGAAGCCCACAGAATACAGTCAGTCTGTGTAGCTACGTTCAGGGCTACAGAACAAGCCCTGGAAGTGTTAATAACATAGATGTGTCCAGAGCTTTCCTCTGAGTACAGCAATTGAGCAGGAGGTGAGACAGTTAAAGAGCAAAGTACTGCAAGATCCTCTCTCCCCTCGTGTTCATTGCTGCCTCTGCATTGAGTTTACTCTGTTCTCTGCTGTAGACAAATGATCCACGTTACCTTTATATAAGTTCTTAGACTCTTGAGACAGGAAAATTTAAAATAAAATAGTAGAATCAGAGTAGAACACATTAGTCTTATATTGCTTAATGTGTTGTGGTTATGTTCTTTATTCTTTTATTTGCTCAAAATAAGGGATATCAATAATGATGCATGAAATAGCAAGTATTACCAATGTTATACCTGCTGATAACCATCCCAGAGAGTAAATTGATTATAGCCATCTGTAAATCTTTAGTTCATACAATTTATTTTCTGAACTATTAAAAAGATACAGATTGAATTGGATCAGGATAATGAATATGTTTCAAGTTTGATAGATTCTAGCATGGTCAATTTTTATTACATGTCATATGAGGAGTTACTGCTCTGTATCTAATGGGTCTGCTTGTGTTATTCTTTGCAGGAGTGTATCAGATCACTGAGAAATACAAGGTAGAGATATAAGGTGTATTTAAAAAACAAAGCAAGACAAAAAAAGTCCACAACACAAAAAAAAAAACCCAACCAAAACCAAAAAACCCAAACCAAATCACATTACTAAAAATTAATATGTTGATTAATTCCAAATAATAAGTTTGAGCAATTTCCAAGTTCTTATTAGTTTTAAGTTTGTATGGTAAATTTAGTATAGTCTTTTTTTCTTTATTCTAACCTACTGAAAATGTGATCCGGCACATGGAAATATATAGCTCCTAAAGTCAGAGACAATCATACTGCTGAAGCATGTTAATGGATTGTAAATGTGGAAGTATTTATAGCTGATACCCAGATAAAAACTGTACTGTTCCTGAAGCAAAATAGGTATCCTAAGCTACATATGTATAGACACCAAGCAGCTTGTTATGATCAACCTTTAAACAAATGAAATCCAAGAATATTCCAAAGTTGTGTTTATACACAAGTGGCGGGTGTGAAATACATGTGTCTGTAAAGTTATTCTAGAAAAAAGCTGAGTGCTGTTGCATTTAACTCAAAGAACATCTGTTAATGTGACATGATCAAACAACCAACAACATATGTATTTTTACTTATTAATTAAAATTCATCATAAGGCCAAAAAAGCCAAAAAAGTACTAGAATATAATGAAATTTGTATTTAGAACTACTTTGAAAAATATTTCACTTTATGAAATTATGTTTCAGCTGGTGGAATCTCACTTAGCATTTCACTATAACGTTGAGCAGATTCTTCAGCATGCCACAGAGGAAGCATAAACCCCTGATTATAACACCTTCTATAAAATAAGAACAGCTAAATAACTTCCATCTGAACTTTATCCCTTTAAGTAGCTTATCCCTTCAAGGAATGTAGGTTATGCATATTTTGTGTCATTGACTGTTTGCCAGTAATGAATACAGCAGACAAACTTGATCAATTCAGTGTTCTAGTCTTAGCAGAATTAGCTAAGCATGATTTTAATTCAAAATGGATTGAAATAGATGAAAGTGGTTTATTAATTTGTCAAAGACACATAATTAACTGTCAGTGGCCTGTGCACTACAGATCAATATAAACAGGGCACCAAATAATGAGTTCCAGGCAGATCTCCCACAAAGGCCAAGTAGGTTACACACACAAATACGCACACAGATGTGCACACACACGACCCTGCTCTGCTTGAACCTCAGAAGGGATTTATGGCTACTCTGGAATCATTCTCTCTTACCTGCTCTGTCTCCCTCTGTTAAAAATCACTATACTTCCATGCTTTTCAAGCTTGTGCTTTCTTAGTTTTAAAAATCCCTTTGTAATTCTCTAGTTATGCTTAAGGAGCTGAGCATCATCCAGTCAACGAATGTCATCCCCTTGAACACAATATTTTTTTTGGTCAAATGCCTTTTTAGACAATTTTGGGTGCCTCAGCCCTGCATACTGGCTACACTGTTATTCCCATCCTGACAGCAGCAGATATCCAAAACCTTTCAGCATAGATGGGCCATCAAGTATCCCCACAATAATTTCCATGCACAAGAAGGCATAAACGAATATGAAATGAATTTTTAAACATTTTTTGTGCTCATCTTTGCTCTCTAAATTATGCAATGTATTTCTTCCATAATTATTTACTCTGAAACAGTAATTGGCAAGATCTCTACGGTAACTGGCTTTCTAACTGCAGATTTTTTTGTAAGATACATAGACTATTTACAAGACTACCCTTGACCTCTCTTTTTTTCTAACATTTAATTCTCTCTCTGTAGAGAGGTTTCAGACTGTTTTAGAAGGTAGCTGCTAACAGATCTAAAGATCTATGGCACTGCAGGTGCTTTTGAATGTTCATAGCCTGATGAAAACTTTCTGAGTTTATTAGTGGAATTATTTTATTTAAAAAATGGACATAAGAAATTTTGCTTGAGCACATTTTCAGATTAAAACCAGGGAGCATGTAGCAGAGAAAGACAAATATTGGCAAACTGAGCGGCATATTTGGCGTCATCATTTTATATGAATAGTATGTTCTGAGAAAATAATAGTTAAGCATGTATGCAGAATTATTGTAAATAATACTTATGTATTCTTGTGACCTCTGCTTGCCTGAATCATGTTTTCGTTATTACAGCCTAAGCTTGCACAGGAGAAGAAATATCAGAGAGTAAGCAATCTCATTTCCCTATCTCAGAAGTCACATTAATCAGAAATCCTACAGGATACCAAGAAGTGGGCTCAGAGGAAGAAGTTAATTCTGCACTGTAGAGTAAATACCCAAACTCTTGCTGCTGAGAATAACTCTGAGGTAAAACTAAGTCCTGCCTGGAAAGCCAAAATAAACCAAACATGAAAAGCCTCCCTCTCTCTCTTTTTTTTTTTTTTCCCTTAGAGTTATTAACCAATATTCCAAGAGAAAAATCACATCAAAAAATTACTTATGAAAATTAAGTGTAAATCAAATTTAAATACAAGTCTTAGGTTTAATTAAGCATTCTTTGCATGCAGTAGTTTTTACAGGTTTTGGCTGGGATAGAGTTAATTTTCTTTGCAGCAGCTCTTATGAAGCTATGGTTTTAAATGGTGATCAAAACAAGGTTCATAATAATGAGGTGTCTTCACCATTGCTGAGCAGTTCTTACACAGAGTCAAGGCCTTCAAAGGGACAATTCTTCTATGCAATATGGCATCATGGTTAGTATATAAAACTGGGGGAGAAAGAAGTAAGGAGAGGCATTCAAATTTCTGTTACTTGTCATTTCAAATTCTCATTACACATGATGGAGTTCTGCTTTACTGCGGATGGCTGGATGCTGCCTGCCAATGGGAAGTGGTGAATTAATTCCTTGTTTTGCTCTGGTTTTTTGTACTGCTTTCCCTCTACCTATTAAACCATCTTTATCTCAACCCATGAGTTTTCTCACTTCTACACTTGAATGTGTCCCTTTACTGTGCTGGCAGTGAGTGAGTCGCAGCGTGGGGCTTAGGGAATTAGCTGCTGTCTGGGGTTAAAACAGAAGAAAGCTGAAGTATAATCTAAATTTAAAAAAAAAAACATTGAATGGATTAAGATAGTATAATTCTATTAATTATTTTTATTATTGATTTATAATTGTAAAGAAAAATAAAGTGAGAAAAAAAGAAACTGATAGAATCATACAATACTGGAAAGATTTAAACAAGTTTATCTTGTAAGATTGACATATAGTGGTGGTATATCTGGGGTATTTTTCCAAGAAGCTGAAGTGAAGGAGTTCAATAGCATCCCTTTGAACAGTCTGTTATACTTCTGAATGTATCCATAATAATTTCGATAATTAGTTTCTCCTTATGGTAGCATTTCCTTATGGGTTGCAATTCTGTCTGGTTAGAAAACAAAAATCAGGCAACATCCTTAGAATTTCAATTTTTGTCTTCATTTAGAAAAGCTATTAGATTATATTTTTTTAGCTGTCATAGACATGTAGACTACATGTATGATACACTGTTTTCTAAAGACACATCATGGTATATTTTATATAACTAGAAACTCCTGGAATGTTTTTTTTAAATTTTGCTAAAACTAGCAGAAAGTAGGAACTTTTGTTTCAACTACGTTCCACTGCATGTGTGCATGAGTTTTTGAAAGAGGGAATTTATATACACATTTATCTGCAATTTTATTTATTGGAGAATAATTTATTATAACATAATTAAAATTGTTTTGAGGAACCCGTAGCTGAAGACTTTCATGGTCTAACAGTGTTATTACCAACAGCCAAATGCTCTTGTGCTCGCCCACTGTCACTGAAGAGAAAGGACAGCATTTATGTTGTTGGAGTAGTTTGTGTTAGAATTCACAGGTGGTGACAAGCTTCCTGATTCTGTGGTTCATTTGCATGTCTAGTGCTCCCAAGGTGTTATTCATCTTGCATCATGTTAGATGGCTGTCATTTAGACTTCTAATCCTCTACTTCTAATGTTTACTTCTAGTGTCCTTTGTCAGTTAATGGAGAAGGTTTCTGCAGACGTTAATTCATGCAAACCCTTTTCAGAAGTGTGCTTTATAATGAGCTGATTTATCCTTTGAAAGAGTCTTTTTTTTCTCCTGTGTCATTAGTTTAAAACACTGATGTTTATGACTGAGATGAACTCTTATTTTCCACACACAGTTCTGGGGGATCTGTGGGACATAAAGGTATATGTGAACAATGCATGTGAGAGTATGGGAACTGACACCTGTTTCAGTGATCCTGACACAGAAGTATGGAATACAAACCAATTTTTCAGTGAATACTGAAGTCAATCAGCTTTTGGTGGATGATGAAAAACCCTGTAATGCTTTCTCTGCATACAATTCATGATCACACAAATATCTATTACTTAGCAGTTATGGTAAACGATTGGGATCTGCCAGACTAACAGTCTATGAATTGATATAATCACTTGCATGATAATCTGTGCTGTCCAGTGGTTGTTCATCATCAGGTGAAGGAGTGTTAACCTTAACTGCTCCTCTCCAACCAGGCAATTGTTCTTCATAAAACAGGAACTTGGGTCACAGACAGATGAGCATTATAAAACTGAGCCATAGGTTACAACATCATGGACAAGCAGGTTTGCATATTTGAAAGGCCATTAGCTGACATTTTAGAGCTTTCACTACAGAGCAACAGAAGTCACTCTCCTCATTCTCACCAGCCTTTGCATTTTTACCTGTTGTTTCTAGAGGATATAATTTACTTTGATGTCTGTCTGCCTGAATTGGAGCACATCTCCACCTCCACTAGTCAGTGGAGGTCACTGGAAGACCATTGCAGGCTCGATGCATTTGAGATCTCCATGGTGGTGCAGATACTTGGCTTTCTTCTCCTGGTTGCTCTTCTCAGGCATTCCTCCAGTGACAAAGGGTAACACCACTCTTCAAGTTCAGTGTACGTCTGAGAGGCTAAGTAGAAACACAGTAATAGTCACAGTTAGTTCCAGCTGTCTACAGCTAAAGCAAATTTTTAGGGGAACCTTTCATACTCAACCCTTTGAAAACATAATATTAAGATATAAATTTTTGAAAAAAAAAAAGAAACAAAACAAATCCTTATAAAAGGGATTTCCCTGTAGGAAAGATGAATGACAACCCCAACCCTGTATGTTGGTATATCTAAAGTTAAAAAGAAGCAATTACAGACAATCCTGAAACATTTAAGAGAGACTGAGAATTTTCTGTTTTACAACATAGAAGGCAGTCTCTTAGATCATTTCACTTTTCCTGAAATAGCTGAAGTTTCTACACGAAAAATATTTACAAGCTAAAGTTAGTTTAAATCTATCTTTTACTCATAAGTAGCCATGCATTCACCTGCATTCAGTGCTGGTGCAGTCTCATTTCAGTTTGCAATTCTGGACCTCACAATTTTAGATGTTCAAGTCCTTGAATGCCACTACAGGAAAGCAGCAAAGCCGGTGAAAGGATGGAAGGCATGCCCTATGAGTAGTGGCTGAGGAATTTGGGTTTATCTAGTTTGGAGAAAGGGAGACTAGGGGAGGAAGGGGAGGTGATCTCATGGCTCTCTACATCTTTCTGAGGAGGGGAAGCAGTGAGGGAGGTGCTGAGTATTTCTCCCTGCTATTCAGTGATGGGACACGTGGGAACAGTTCAAAGCTGAGTCAGGGGAGGTTTAGACTGCAAATTAGAAGACTTTTCTTTACCAAGAGGGTGTTCAAACATCCAGGAAAGGGCTTTCTAGAGAGCTGGTTGATGCACCAAGCCTGACAATGTTTTCAGAGGCATTTGGACAGTGCCCTTATAACACAGTCTAGCTTGGTCAGCCCTGAATTGATCAGGCAGTTGGATGATTGTTGTAGGTCCCTTTTAAAAGAAAAATTCTATTTTATTCTAATCTATTCTGCTCTATTCTATGTAATTTGTCAGTATATTCCTGCATTTATCTACCTAGAAAAAAGTATATGCTAAGTTTTTGCTTAAGAGGTAGATTTTTAAAAAATAATAATAAACTGATGAGCTGTTGAATCAGTAAGGTATAGAAGAAGATGTTGCTAATAAATGTAATTTTGCAATATTAGTGTAGTGAGAATGTCTGCTGTAATAACTTCTCCTGGTAAAGGATACTACTAACACTTCTTATATATTGAATGTGATAGTGAAGGTTGCTGGAATAAATAAGTTTTAAAGGGTGTAAATAGAGGTAAAATTTCAATCTATTCTACAAACAGAAAAAGCTGTGAGAGACAATTTAGGAATTGCTATTCATAAAAGCATTTGGTTCTGGTTCTGCTCTGATTCTTGTAGGTTTTATAAGCACACTCTGCCGACTTTGCATAGTTTACCATGGTATATACTCACATAAACGAGAAGACAGTCAAACCCGTCCTTCAAATTTAACATTTTTACTCTACTACCTATTTTGACTTTTCTACATCTCTCTCTTTTTGTAGGCCTTTTTCTTGTACCTTGAGTCCTCTTCCTGATCATGAGTTTAAACTGAAATTAAAATTGTCCTAATTAATTTCAGTTTCTATATATACATACACTTCAATCAAAATTAAATTATAATCAAAACTTTGCCAAATAGTAAACTTTGTGTTGTCTTTCCAAACTTACCATCTGTTTTCAAATTAAATTTGTTATTAGCCTATCATTCAAAATGTGATTGATCACACACAGATTGCAACAAACACAGTGCATGTATATTTCAGGGCAATTCACAAAGTTCTACATTTTTACCACTTTATTTACAGATATGTTTTAATCAAGTCTCCGGTGAGCAAACCTCATCAGACTGAGATCTGTATTGTTTCGAATGTTTGAATAATTTACTAAAGCAGTATATTACAGCAGAAATTTACAGGGAAACGAGTCTTTTATAAAGAAAAAACATCAAGATATCTTTGTATTCTTTATATTTGAAACTTTGTCAATAGTAAAAAAAGGGGGCAAAATGTGAATCTTCAGTGACAGGTAACAGCAATAATGCGCGGGTATCAGAGACAGAGTTAAATGGTGTACTTCAGGCTTAACTAATGAAACTGCAGCAGTTCAACACAAGCAAATTTACTGAAGGCAGAGCAAATCACGTGCATAGTCATCCCTGCATTAATTATATTATGACACTGGTAAAACAGCAGCAGAAGGAAATCTTCTGTTCATTGATGAAAAAAATAAAGCTTTTGGTATAATCAGTGTTTAATACTAATGCAATTTTCTACCTAATACATTTAAAAGCAGTGTATTAGACTCTAAATAATGGAAGATCCTACAGTAAAAAAAGGCAAGTTTATCAGCAGTAGTGTTTCATCCACTGGGAATAAACATTTAGTTTCTTTGAAAAGACTTCTTGTTTAATTTTACTCCCAGTTCCAGATACTTATATTGCTGAATGTCTATGAGTAAAAATAAACAAAAACCTCATAGACAAATTATTACAATTCAAACTGTCTTAAAATTGCTGCTTTTCTAGGCTTATTTATACATGTCAAATATTTTTCTACAATAGGTTCGAAAATAGAAATATAAGATTTTTGAAGTTGAAAGTCTATCTTCTAAATATTCACTCATCATTTACCATACGATAAGAATTACAGTAAAAACAAAGAAGTGTCTATATAAAAAACATCTTTTTATTTTTCATACTCCTTCATAAATTCCCTCTTTCCATATCCGGAGAGAAAACATCCAAGGAGATATGAGGAAAAAAACCCCAACAGGTTTTTGTACTTTTTTAATGGCATGTTTACATTATTTTATACTTTTACAGCATGGCTTTAGCTAGACAAATGCAAAGTACACATGTAATGAAAGCCAAATGTTTGATGTTTTACTGAAAAGGCAAACAAGAAGAAAATTATAAAAAATTACATAGTAAGTACCAAAATATAGCAGTTGTATATTTAACTTGCTCAATTCCACCCCATTTCATACCTTTGGTCTTCCAAATAATCTTATTTCCAGTTACTGTCCAACTATTTTCCACATCACAAATATTATCTTCTCCACTCTTCCAATAATCTACCAAATCATATCAAATATAGGTCTATTACTTCTAATAGACAGAGATCCCTGAATTCGTGGGTGCACTGCAGTGGGTTTCAGCAGCTGGACTGGAGGAAGCCTGGGCCTGTAACAGCTTTCACAGGATTTGCCTAAGCAACAGATTAAGAGGTCTAGGAAATGTAAATTCCTAACATTGGCAAAGAGCTCATTGACGGAGAGGAAATATCAAATGCAGACATTTTTCTAAAACTATATATTGTTCCAAGAATTGATAATTTTATTCTTGAGAGTAATTCCTTTTCCCCTTGATCTCTGACCCTTTTATCTGTGATCCAGCAGCTTTTGAACCCTTCTGTTCAAATTCTTAACATTTTCTGAAAATATGTTTCATGGATACATGAAAATGGTGCTAACAATAAAGAAGAAATGTGGGATGTTTAAGGCTGTCTGCATGGTTTGTTTTTTTAAATTTAATCCTCCATGACATGGTTCTGTTTTAATATAGGAATTTACATACAGTTTCAGCTAAAAAAAAAAAATATAATTACATTATAGAGGTACAAAAACTAGCTCTGTATCCCAGATGATTATCCTAGTTTCAATATGTCTTCTCTCCTTTTAGCCTTGATAGATACTGATTCCTAGCATAATATAGGACAATTTTAACAGTAGTTTAACTCTGAAACAAGAGACAAGAATTGCATCAAATGGGGGAGGACAAGTAGGCTAATGAAACAAATTGCTTTGGTCTTCTCCAGTCATTTAGATACATACATTCTGAACAGAAGTGATTATTTTTATTATTTTCCAACAGAAACAGTCTGTGTTGAATATCTCTCTATATTTGTGAACTGCCCTGGATATTTAACAATTCCAGGAATCAGGTGGAATGATTTCTGTGGTTCACACTACATATCAGTTAGTCTCTGCAGAATAACATGGTCTCCTGAACAGCATAATTTCAGTTGTGATAAATGTGATAAAACCAGTGATAAAACCTGGAAATACAGTGCTACAGATTCCTGTAAAGAAAGAGAATAAAAACAAGTGGATATAAGGCTGACTAAGGTTGTGCTGGTATAAATTCAAAAGTCTCCTTTTGTTCCTGAGACTCAATATTGTTTTTGAAAAAATGTCATCTTTTTCATCCCATAGCAAGAATATGTAATTCTGCAGTTAGGATATGGATGTGCTTACTTGACTTTATAGATTCAGTTGGTGTAGGATAGATTGTTACCTATTTCCTAATTTTCAAACCAACTAGTTCTGGTTAAATCACAGCTGTAAAACTCTGCCTCTGATCTCTTTGGGGTGCATAAGTTATTCATGTCATTTATATGATGAAACAATACGCTTTTAGAAATATTCAGGCCTAAGAGTGTGAATATTACGTTGCTATAAGGTTGACAACGAAACTGAAACATTTATTCTGGATCCATTTTACAATCACTGTATCAATAATAAAAATATTTACCTAGTCATAAATGTTAAACTTAGAACTCATAGAAAAGATCACTTAATCTCTTCTTAGTCTAGTATCTTAACGTTATTTTTTTCCCCTAGGTGAAGATGAATAGCAAAAGTAACTTAAATGGCTCTAAACATTCCTAAGTAGTGGTTTAATGTTTTCCAGCATGCTGAGTTACTATCAGATTCTGACTATTTCTATTTATTGAGTACTCAGCAGGTGTGAAAACAATATTGCTTCCTTAGATATCGGAATAAGGATTTGAGACTATTTCCGACACTTTCTAAAAGAGAAATGTTAACTGTTTTGTTTAGTCAAATATTTTAATGTAGAGAAATTCCCTAAAGGGGAAAATTTTAGAAAGACACTTCTAAAATGTTTATTGATTGTTACGAAGTTAAACACTTTGGTCTTTATTCAACCCATATGTTTAACACTCAGAGAAGTAGAATGAGAGGCACAGAGCCAACCAAGGTAGGATTCAGTCAGGAAAATTGCACATCAGGTAAATCTTTTAGGTTTTGTGATGTAAAGGTCAACAAGAGTTTCAATATTGGGAAAATATTATTCAGAAAATATTGTCAAAAATACAGATTCTTGGTTTTGCTGCATTATGGGAATAATGTAAATAAATTGGAATAAGCTTAACTTATGTAATCATATACAATAATATGAAAAAAACCCGGCTACAAGCTAGAAGCAATATTATTTTAAGTGCTTCTTTTAGCATGAGCAAAGAGAAAGTATACAAAATCTACTCACTTTGATTTTAATGTCTGGTAGTACTTAAGAGAATTTCTTATAATAGCCCTAAACAACTACATAATAATACCTGCTGGACTGAATTTAAATTGAACTTCATCAATTAACATTGTTTCCATCATTATTTCATAAGCTGACAGGGGAACTGGGACACTGTAAAGTAAAAATTACTTAATCAAAATGCAACAATAGTCAGTTCTCTTTTCGTGTGGCAGCTGCAGCTATGGGAGATAAACCTGACAGTATTTGAGGACATTGTTGACTTACTAAATGTGGATGAAAACAAGAAGTGTAGGCACTATGATAATTAGAATAGGCAGAGAGAAACCTTTTGGACAGGTTTGAAAAATTATATATGTACAGAGAGAAAGAAAGATTTGGCAACTTTTAACATTTTTATCTCCATTATGTATACTCTAGCCTTGCTTCTTTTCTCTTTTCTTATTTTTCTCCCCACACTGACTTTTTTCTGGCTTGTACCCTTTCAATATTTTCTTTCTTAAATTTTCTTCTCCTGCATTTGCACTCAAACTTGCATCCTCAAAGTTTTTTCCTCCCGCCCAGTGTCGATACGCGTTTTGTTGCACTGAAATAATGGATTTTAATTACTTCCCCTGCCCTCTGGCAAGCTGTGGTCCAAAGATGACTGCTACTAAAGTTGAAGGTCTTACTTGGGGAGGGATGCCTTACAAAACAGACGCTTTCCTTTCTTAGAAACTGTTAATGCTGTAAATTCTCTGGGCTCATTTGGCTTCCAGAAATGAACTTCAGCTCAACACAATGGCTCTGTTACGTAAACTCGGTTGAACTTCACATCATGAGCACAAAAAATAAAATTTGCCCTTATCTGTTAGAAACCAAGTAAAAAATAAACCCTGGAAATTGAAATACAACAAAAGATAATATACTATTTTTTCGGTAAGCCAGGTATGTAAACCTCTCACAGATTTTACCACTTGAGAACTCAAGACTCCTGAGGAGAGTTTTTACCTAAATAATGCCTTTGTGCTTTGCTGGTATGCAAGAGACCTCCAAAAGATCTTTACCTTTTCTGGAGAACTGCACATCAATGTTATCCTCACTTTCTTGCTAGGAAATGCAAATCTGTGCTAGAATGGTACAATTAAAAAAAAAAATCACTCTTTGTGGTATCGTAGGGGATGGAGAAATCTGTCCTGATACTTAAATAAGAGATACATTTTTAGCTGGGTCACTTCCACTCCCATGGTACCACTGTATAATGATATCATGGACCCTTTGAATATCTGGGGTTTTATGCTACAGAGCTCTCTTACATATAATCTCGATTTTCTGAGAGATGACTTGAACAGTTTGAGCCACTGATGTTCTCACTTTCAAATTGACACTTCACTAAATCCAGTCATCCCGCCACACACAGTGAGTTAACAACATACCTTTACTAGATTAGCTATGATCAAAGAGGAGAAATTTCTATCAGCATGACATATTCAGAACAGGGGTTGCTTTCCTCTAGGGCAAACATATGCCTGATTTCCCCAATGAAATCCCCAAGGACTACTTTTCATGTCTGAATAATCCATTTGAGAGGATTGTTTTGTTTTTTAAATTGCATGTGGTTTGATTTATAGTTGTTGGAAGGAGCATGAAGATATTTTAAGGCCACTCCCTCAGAGGGAAAATATTAGCCTCTTTTTTGAAAGTGCATCTTTCCAGAGCACTTCTGGTCATGTTGAGAGAAGAATGGGTTTTTTTTCCTCAATTTAGTGTTGGTTTTTTTCAAAACTAAAAACTCTTACTATTCATAATTCTACTTAGTTATGTCCAAAATAAACTCCTTCCATAGAGATTTCAGTTGTATTGTCTTTGAAAGCCAGAATATGGTACACTGACTGTCTCTACATGCAGCACCTAGAAAGGCAAGGTTTACAAAGGGAAAAACATTGAAACACCATATCCCACAAATATTTTTCCGGTCCTAAATTCATTATTTGCAAAATTCCTCTTATTTATTTAAATCTCTCAAGAACAAATGAATAACTACACTTGCAAAAATCATGTGATAGTCTTTGTTTGGTTGCCATATCCCTGTTGTATGTGCAGTTGCATGACATGACATGACTTTATAATAGCTTTAGCCACAACTCTGATTAAAACAGTTATTCTCATTTTTTAAAAATAGTGTACTGAATATCTCATTTATTAATATCCAATGTTGATTTTCTGTGAAACAATACGTAATATTGTTATTTGTTCGGACATTTATTTAGGGCTTGTATAGAATGTACCTTATCGACATTTTTAAATGGTATATTCTTTTACAAAATATCAAGACACATCAATTCTGGTACTAATGGTCATCATGGCATTTTATGCATTTCACTTGTCTCACGGTGAATGTCTTTATGCATTTTCATAAGCAAACCTAGAGTAAAGCTTGAAAACTGAGTGAAAGTCTCCATGTTAAGGAGTTTCTTCAAAGACTGATGTGACTGCAAATAGTGTCGTCCTTTTGGTGATTTATGTCAAGGATTTGCTGAAGTTCAAGAATGAGCTGTATGGCTGAGAGATGTAAAGTTTAATGAAGGAGTGTGTATTGCAAGTAAGATATCAAGCATGAGAGTCTGGAGGACAGTGCTTATTGATAAATGTATTTTCATCTGTCACAGTAAAAGGTAAAAAAGGTTAATGCCTTTCAATTTGCTAATAGGTTTTCTTTATTAAATCTATGACCTAAGTTAGATGTATGGAAAAATCTAGGCAAATATATTTGGAGTATTTTAACATGTCGATTTTATGTGCTTTGATTTTTTTCATCCTCTTTTATTTTGAATAAGGTCTTCTGATTTAGGAAATTATATAGAGATTCATCACATACATAAAACCTCAAGTTTTTTGGCGCTTAGCCAAAAGGGAAAATAATTAATTACGAGGTGATAAAATGCATGTCTTTTCAGTTACTTCCAGTATAACATGGTTTCAGTGTGCAGGAGGCCATAACTCAACAATCCTTTTATTTTGTTTTGATGATCACAAAGTTTTTGAGCATTCTCAAACTTCTTTACAGGGTTGACAAATAGCTTACAAGAGCTTATGGTACGGCTAAAGCATTGCATTTTTTTTGGTAGGGATGCTTTGTCTTTCTCTCCATCTTGGATGAGTCTCCCTCTTGCTCATTTTGCTGCACAAATGTAGTGGTTTTGATTGGCCCAAAACATCAGTAAAGTATTTTTGACATCTAGGAGAGATTTGGACCCCTCAGAAGCTGTTGTGGTAGGCCTGGGGAGGTGTCTGAGGGGTGGGGAGTGGCACAAAGGTGGCTCCTGTGTGTCCTGAGTGAAAGTTCTGGAAGTTTTACATCAAGTCCAGTAGAGCCAATCTCTGATGGCTCTGAAGGTGATGGACATGCTGCCAGCCAATTTTGGGCCAATTAGAAGTGCTAGTCACACCTCTGTGAAAACATATTTAAGAAGAAATCAAAACAAGGCAGGCACGCACTTCTTTCACTTCTTTGTAGTTGGAGGAGGAGGAGGTGGAAGTGAAAATATGTAGAGGGAAAACAGCATGGAGACGTCAAGGTCAGTGAAGAAGGTGGGGGAGGAGGTGCTCCAGTGCTCTGGGCACTGGAGCTGAAAATTCTCTGCTAGCCATGGTGAAAGCCATGGGGGGAGCATGAGGTCCCCCTGCAGCCTATGGACTCCATAAGGATGCAGAAATCCACCCACAGCCCACTCCAGAGGAGCAGGTGGATGCCTGGAAAAGACTGTGAACCAGTGGGAGTCTCATCTAGGAGTTAAAACTGCAAAAGGCCTTGACTGAGAGAGAAAGGCCTTTTCCTTGCTCCTGGGATGGAAGCAGCCTGGCCTCGGCTCGGGAGAATCTGCACAGCAACTTATAGACAAAAAGACTCACGTTGCAGCAGAATTCGAGTGGGATGTTGCTCATGAGATTGGACCCATGCCAAAGAAGTTCCCAGAGGACTGGCTCTCGTGGGAAGGACCCCTGGCTGAGTAGAGAACCCCTCTCCCTGATTGGGCTGACCAGAGAACCCTTCTCACCCTGTCCCCTGTCTGTGTTGCTGGTTTGGAAAGAGGAAAGGGGGGTGAGCGCAAAAACTGCTTCTTAAGAGGGTGGGGGGTGAGAGCAGAAAAACTGTCTGGAGAAAGAGAGAAACAAGTAGAGATAAAGAGTATTTGTAGTAGAAGAATTATGGTGATGAATAGATTTATGAACTTGCTCTGTGGACTGAAAAAAGACCCCACACCCTGCGTCCCTACCCGAGCCTGTTGATTATAAAAGAGGAAAGGGGGTGAATACTATAGGTTCATAAGCGGGGGGGGAGGTGGGGAGTGAACAAAATAATGTATGAAAAGATTATTTTTGCCTTGCATTTTATCCTCCAACTCTGTTAGGTAATTAAATCCCTTTTTGCAACTTTAAGTTGGAGCCTGTTTGCCCTTTTTCTTTTTCTGTGCGTCCTCCTACCAACCAGTGTCCTATCTCATTGGACTCACAAGATTGGTGTGTATTTTTATAGTTTTTTTTTCTGTAGCAAGAGAGAGTCGAGGTGCTTGGCGTTTAGTCACGGTCAAACCATGACAACAAAGCAGAACTTTATTTTTATTGATCTATCATTTATCGTAATTGCCTAATACCTGACTTGGCCTATAATTTTTAAATTTTTCATTATACCCTGTTTTGAGAGAGACTCTAACAATTCTATTGCATTCAAAGCTATTGCCATATTATGTTGAAAATCAAACTTCCTACTACTAATTCCTAAAATTTGACTCAGTCTATTTTAAATCTGAAAGAACAATCTGGTTCTCCATGAAAAACAAAATCAAATGTAGTATAAAAATGCTTACAAGCTACTAGGCATCAAAAGTAATTGTCTTTTAATCAATATTTATAGTCACTAACACTGAAAGGTTTAAAACTGCCTTACCACACAGTATATTTTAGAGTTAACAAGTATAGCTATCAGTATTACACTTTTAGAGAGGAATTTCAAGGGCTGTTAGGCCATTAACGTCCGTCTCAAAAATAATAAACTAATAGATGTTTGAAAAGTATTGTTGTTCATGTGTATAGTTCAGTGTTTTTTTCATGGCTCTTTTTAGAGGAAAAGTTGCATTTCCTATACAGAAAAGAAATGAAACAATTACAAAACAAAAAGTAGACCATAGTTGAGGAATATAGACAGAAGAAATAATGAGGAAGGAGAAGAGAACTATTTCTTGTGGTTTTTCTCCCAGATCTCATGAAGAAAGGATGTGAATATTGCTTTTTAAAGTCAAGCTGGACAAACAAATTTGGGGCATTAGGCCTGTAATTCTTAATCACATTAATCTGTTTTACTGTCATGTTTTAAATGTTCATTCTTTTGACTGATTTATATTTGAAATGTTACCTTAAGTCTTTCTAAATCATTAAAATATATTTATAAGGTTATTTCAATGCCTCCCTTCAAGTTTTGTTGTTTGTATTATTTTCTCCTTAGCTATCTGTGCTTTCTTTCTTGTAATTTTCATCCTACATTTTCCTGTCATTGCCTATTTTTAGGGGAACTAGAGACCAAAAAATGGAATTTTTCCCTCCATTTATTGTATAACCTACAAGTTGAAAAATCCAAATTTAAGTTACAAGATTTTGTAAATTTAAATCCCACTATTTTCTGTATCTGTAATGATGTAACAACCCAAATAGTGTACAGAATTTCACAGAATCACAGAACTTCACAGAATCACAGAATCGGTAAGGTTGGAATGGACGACTGGAAGTCATCTAGTCCAACTTCACTGCTCAAGCAGGGCCCCCTAGAGCACATTTCGCAGGATCACATGAGAGGGAAGATATTTTTGCATTATGACAACTTACTGGAAAAAAAAATTAATTGCCCGAAACAACATTTTTTGGTGAGCTTTGAAGTAATTTGTTGCAACACAGAATGAAATTTGACATTTGATGTGTCCAAGTTAATGCTGTGAATTCCTAAGAGATAGTGTGCTGAGCAGGTAAACAAAAATGTTTTGCAAATCTGATTGGCACCTCTCAGCTGTTTCTCTAGGGATATCATCAGCATAACATACCAATAAGAGACATCATTTCAGGATCATATTTATTCTCTTTTGAAAACTGTAATTATTGAATCAACTAACAGCTTTTTTTTTTTTCCTCATGAAGACCTGATTATTTTCCTTATTTGAAAACTCAAGCATTAGCTCAAAATAAGACACCATTGAAAACCAGAATAGTTTTGATGGAGTCCATTGATGGATGTTGACATAATCATCAAGTCATTTAATTAAATAGAAAACTGAAGTCAATAAATGAAGTTTGCCAGAAGCTAAATAGATGACATGAGAAATCCTTTACTAAAAATTAATCCTTAAAAATAACAAAATATATTTTGAGGAAGAAATAAGTATCACTCATTCACCCTGATTGAGTAGATTTAAAATTCTTTTTTATTCTATAAGTAGTTAATAGTGTGATGACATTCATAAGATTTTTATTGTACAGAAAATAGTGCATAAGATTTAAATTGCAGTGAAAATATGTAATGACCACATACTAAACTGTATACAAGAATAAGAATAGAACTTGATCTTATGTTTTTAATAGTAATCATGTACACCTGGAGGTATGAATCTGTCAAGCCATATTCTCTAAAGGAGCCATGAATACAGCCATAATTTGAGCAGGTCATTGTCTTTGGAGCCCATGAAAGGTGTGGTCATTGACCTCCATGCCAGCCCATCAACACTCTGAGTTCACCATTATGATAGATGCTTGTGGATTATATGGTTATGTGTGCATGTGCATATGCTTTCAGTAAAGGAGACAGTAATAAATAAACTGCTGGCACAATTTCAAAATTTAAATAAAATATTAGTGTGCTCCACCTGAAAAAAAATTTAAAAAAAAAATTAAAAAGGAAGTCTTCTTGATACTAAAATATCTAAAACATCTAACTTCAAATGAAAAATTTTGATTACAGAGTTTGTCTTAAAAATGAGAATAAGTAAAAAGTTTCAGATTTTGTTTTGAAGATGCTGTATGGTTTTTACCTTCCAATGGATCTCACTTTCCTATTAACCTTAAGGAAATGGATGCTAACTGGATGCTGAACCTAAATATTGTTCTGCTATTTTCTAATGCTCTCCTGTCGTACTTGATGGAAGTTATATCAATAGGGAACATTTGAAAGACCCATATTCCAAATTCAAGCATTATGAAGAAATTCTACTGCTCCTGATGACCTGCCACATAGTTCTGTTCTGCTGAAATTACGGTATTGTGCCACAAACAAGAAAGATTCTTTGAGATATTAGAGGCAGCTTCATAATTTGACAGTTCATTGAGACTAGCTTACGGGGACCTCAGACACATATATAGTTAATTTGAAATTATTTAGAGGTATAAAAGAGAAAAAAATAATGGTTAGAATATGAGCTAGAACTTAACTTAATTTTTCTACTCAGTATCCAGCTTATTTTCATGATATCACATCTTACCTTTTCTTCTTTTAATTTCTATTTTGCATTCTATCATTTAGTCTGCTAGCAAATTGAACTTTGCTCTAAAACACAGTCTAAAACACAGTGTGTGTGGCCACTTGTTCAGAAGAGAACTGCTCAAAATAAATATGGATAAAATATTTAGCAATAGAAATACCCATTATCTGTTTACAAAAGAAAAATAACAATCAGGAGTACTAATTACTTTCCGACATAGCAGAAAGAATGAAAACAAACCTAGTGGTTATGATTCTATTCGTGTTTGTAAATCTTACTGTGTTACAATATCCTTCACAGTGTCTTGATGAGTTCACGCAATATAGGTTTTACAAAGTGAATCACCAAATGAGAATACTTGTCACTACAAGATTAAAATGTTTTGCATTAGATCCCCCTTCTGTTTACTTAAAGAGCCTTTTGGAGAGCACTTGCTCTTCCTTTAAGTTCCAAATACTTTAGTTATGGGACATCACTTAGCATATTTTTTTTACTACAGTATGTCAGGAAGATTAAAAGACACAGAGGAGAAAAAGGAAGTAACTTTAAGGCTGAAACTATAAAGAAATAGAATAATTACTCTTAAATTGATTAATAGTAGAATAGTAGAATAATAAATACTAAAAATTTATACTATCTTTTAGTCTCCCTAGTGCCTATGTTTCACATTCGGGTATTGATTGCTTTATCAAAATATTTTCACTAGCACCGTAAAGCAGGCAGGCACTTTTATTCAATACAATTCAAGTCAATGTGACACAAAAGACATCAAAAGCAATTTTAAAAAAATTAATACAGCTTGTCTTCTCTAAGAAAAGCCTTCCAGTTTTTTCTTTTTCTTCCTCTAGTTTGAATTCTGTTTCCTGAATTACCTGAATGATTAGTGTTTGGGAGGAAAATTGTCAAAAAAATTCTCAGAAAACTGAAGGACAAAGGTCACTTCATTTTAGTCCAAAATGGATGGTCTATTGCTAGTCACTAGTGGCATTAGTGAGCTGGTGAATCCTTCACAAGTATACAAATGGATTGAATTTATGGTAGTAATTTGGGGATTTATAAAATACATGGTTCTGTAATGAGGATTGCAAATTGCCTTGCTAAAAACAAAATTGTTTTAAAGAGTTCACAGCCGAAAACAAGATTCCACATAATGTTAGGGGAGGAATGATTTCCCACAACCTGTCAGATGGAAAAGGTAATAGAGATATTGCCACGGAGGTAGTGGCAACCACTAAATCAAAGAATAAAGTCAAGATTGACTCTTGAAAACATTAAAAAGGATTTTTTTTTCAATGACAAAGAGGGAGGCTCCAGAATATATCTCAGAGTAGGGAATAAATTAAAAAAACAACCAACACTCTGTTCTTAAGGTGCTGTTCGGAATAGATGCAACATAAGGACATTAAAAGTGAGAAATCTATTCGAGAAGAAGGTGGGGCCCTTTAGGAGGCTCTTGTTTGGTTGAGTAGCAAAAGTATGAAAAGTATTAGTTTTCAACAGTTCCTCTGTTTTTAAAGAGAAAAGTAATAGCTGTAAAAACAGGTAGCTACACAGTGGTGGAACTCTCTTGTATAAGTATTAGCTTTACTGTAATTACTGAGCATTTTGAATATATTGATTATTTTGGAATAATATTGGTTCATATTTGAAGTAAAATGTCTTTACTCCCAACAGGAAAGGTATTCCAGAAAAATTCCATACAGTGTATCATGGATAATTTCTCTGGATAGGAGAAAATTATTCTAGAAATATCTATGAGCAGAAATTGTTAAGTAAATACCTTGTGTGATGGCTATTGATTTGTCTTTGAGGAGCTTTCTCCTCTAAGTTCAGTCCATAAAGTTATTTCAGCTGGAACCCAGGTAATTTGGAAACTCAAATGTTATAATACTTTTATATTTGCATATTTATGTTACAGAAATAGTTTCTGTTTCAATAGATGTTTTCCATTGTCTACACATGACATAGTAAGGTACATAAGTAAAAATTCAAGGTTTCCAATACTATTGGGAATGCAATCATATCATAGTCACTATATGTCCTCGGAACAAAGATGATTTTAGAGCACAGAAGGAGGAACTGTAAGAGGTCTGTAAGACAGTGATAATTGAATCAGTTCAGCAACAATACATCAAAGTTTTCAGAAGACCTCAAGACTGTATCAGAGGCAGAAAGAAGTGCCTGTGGTATATGTGTCTGAGCAACAGACAACCAAGAGGCTCCTAGTTTACTTCAAATTTTTGGATTGTTCACAATATTTTCACTATCTCTAGGATTTGGACAAAATTTGGACATTTTTCTTTCTTTGAATAAGAAAAACCCCATATATTTATCCACCTATGTTTTTTCTAAATAAAAATCTGGAGCTATTGATTCACATCTGTAGCTATTTATCTTGGTTACTCTTCAGATATTTTAAGAATACACTGAGTGAAAAACATCCCAGAGAACAGCTTTCCTCGTAAATATAAATACTTTCATGCTATAAAAGTTGTGTAAATGTGAACATGGAGGAACTTTTTAATTTTAAATACTTTTTGTGAGTTTGCCACGATCAAGTGTTTTGTATACTATGACTTATCTGCCTCAGGCAGAGAAGAGAAGAGGAGACTCTTTCCAACACCTATTAGTTTCTTCCATCTCACCCTGGGAAATAAACAGGTCCAGTTGTTGACATGTAGACCACTAGACCTGGCAAATTATTAAAGAAAAAAATGGAGAGAAATGCAGAAGTGCTAATTATAAAAACCTATAAGTACACAGGGGGAAAAATAAAAGAAAAAAAAAAGAACCTGATTAAAAACTCACATTGGCACAAGATCTAGGAGAAGTATCTGAACAAGTTTGGTTAACTATTACACTGCATCTACCTTTAGTAAGATGCTCAAGCAATCAGGCTGGCAGACATTTTAAAATAAAATTCCTAGCTGTTGAAAAAAAACCCCATATATTTATCATATGTAATCGCAGGTCTTCAGTTTCAGTTGAAGGGAATGTTCATTATCCATTTTCTCCAGGCAGAATGATAAAGATTTATTAATATCTGAATATTTAGAAATAAGTTTTTTTAGAAATTAAAATAGTGAGTTTACCATCAGTCAAAAAGATTTGAATGTAGCACTTAGTAGAGAAGGCAAATAGGAATACCTTTGCAGAGCTACATAACCACGTTATAACCCTCGTCACTTCAAAGATAACATTGAAATATACGGAGAAAGACACTCAACAGCTTTTTAGAGCTTTTCAATCACCGTGAAGAAATTTATTTTATTTTTATTTTATAGATCAGCTTGAAAGGCAAATACATGGAAAGTGTGATCAGAAGGAATGCAAATAGGTGGTTTTGTTATAAAGATGTCTTATCTTTTTTTCTCACTTCATATTTAAGGTACTCGAATGAGGAATTAAATGGAAGAGGACAAGAAAGCTGGTGAAAGGGCTGGAAAGAATGTTCTGTGGAGAGTGGCCAGGAGTTTTGGGTTTGTCTAGTCCAGAGACAAGGAGGCTGGGGGACAGCCAGACAACCTCATTGCTCTCTACAGCTTCCTGAGGAGGAGAAGCAGAGAGGGAAGTGCTGAGCTCTTCTCCTTGGTATCCAGTGATGGGACACATGGCAGTGGCTCACAGCTGTATCATAGGAAGCTCAGACTGCGTATTAGGAAGCATTTCTTTGCCATGAGGGTGGTCCAACACTAGAACAGACTTCTTAGAGAGGTGGGCAATGCCCCAAAACTACCAGTGTCTAAGAAGTATCTGGATAATGCCCTTAAAAACATGTTTATCATTTGGTCAACCCTAAACTGGTCAGGCAGCTGGATGAGATGATCGTTGTAGGTCCTTTCCAATGGAATTATTCTATTCTATTCTGTTCAATTTTTTCAAAAATATAAATAAGAAAACCCCCAAACTTAAACACCACCATTTTAGCAATGATCTCATATGGAGTGCCTGAAGTGAACAAGTTTGAAATTATGATAATATTATTTATGTGAGTTTGATGTATGAGAAAGCAATAAACAGAAATCTTAAAGTGATAATTTCTTGACAGCTCAATATGTGTCAGGGAGCAGCAGAAACAGGGTCATTTCAAGAGGGCAGGCAGCTTAGGATCCAGGGTGACAGTATAGTCAGAGATAGCCCTGACCATGGTGAAGTGCTGCAGCACAGGTAGAGTGAATGGAACTGCTCTGGTGATAGCAAGAGGGTACCATAAACAGTACAGAAACCATCAACCTATTCAAGGGAAAAAGTCAGGTTTAGGTCATTCCAACCATCTCAATATAAGCAGGAAATATAGCTGAGCACAGCTCAGACCAGGACTGGAGGTGTTGAACTGAGTAGCAGTGGTGCTCTTCACCCCTGTGGAGAGAGAGAGGGAAGGGGTCCCAGGAAAAGGTAGTCAGAACCATTACAACCTATCAGAATACTCAGTGCCCTGACACCACCTCAGTTACTTTTCTCCTTTATCAAAAGAGTGTTACAATAAGTTAATTATTTAGAAATGCTTTGTGGTGCTTGTCTAATGTTCCTTTCTCGTAAATTTCTAGCACAATAGAAAAGTTTAATGGGCATAATCATAATCACAAGTAAGAGCGTATCTTCCTCATTTGTTTGGCACATTCCTGTCATACTCATTTGCTGTGTGTTTTAATAGCTTAGTGGTAGAAATATTTCTTTAGAAAAGAATAAGCTCTGAATCACCTCAAAATCAAGTTTTGAGTACATGCTGATCCCTAAGAACAGAACAAGAACCCACTAACCTTTCTTTAAATAATTCCTTAACTTCAGAAATATCTCAAAGATATTCTCTTTGTGTCAGAATGTTTTGTTCTGACAAAATGAGGGCAAGGACAGGAAATATGATCTGAATAAGTAGGTTAACAGTAAAAAAGGTAAATAAATGCAATGGTTTTGATTTGTTTTCATTAAAAAAGGTTTCTTGGGATTTATCTCTTTGACATTGAGAGTATAATAAATAGGTGGCTCCCCAGAAGCTATAATCCATTGCTTAAAATTAACAGCAAAGTCTTTCTTCCAAGATGAGAAAATTGAGCTACTTCCTGAAATTTAGTGCAAAAATATCAGATTTTTTTTTTATTTGTTCTTCAGCATCTGAAAAAATTTGAAACAGATAAAACTTTCCTAGACATATTCCTGACATGCTGAAATATTTTCATCAGCCTACACTGCAAAGTATTTTGGGATAAAAAACCCCTGGTAATTTTAATCCTCTTCTTTCTCAGTTAGTTGGTTTTAAAACCACTAATACATTGTGATTGAAATTTTGCAACTTGCTTGAATCTTAGACATGCTATATCATGTTTGGGTGGTTTTTTTGGGTTTTTTTTTTGTTTTTTGTTTGTTTTTGTCTCTTTTTTTGTTCGTTTGTTTTGTTTTTTGTTTTTGTTTTACTCATACAGATATGTGAAACCATGAGGCTTAATTCTCGTAAAAAGAAATAGACATTTCTTGAAACCTGAAAAGTTACCTAAGGGATTGTCCTGAATTATAGAAAATTTGTTTCTCTATGGAAACTATCAAGTTGCTGATGAATTTTCATTCCCCTGTTGAGATAAAAGTGATTTTTTCTTTATATAACACCTCAGCTACTGAGACAGCAAATCCATTCTCCCAGGAATCTTATCCTGGAAACAGCTGCAATACAGGAATTTCTAAACTTAGCTCTAGTACCCTATGAGCAGCAGAGATATCTGGTGCCACACCTGTTGTAAGAGAAGTTTCTGTCTATCTCCTTGGCCACACACACAGCGTGTGTGTATAGCTAAATTTTAATAGCCACATTCTGTTCTCACCACTTAAAACATTCATAAGGCTTGAGCTTTGTTACCCAGACATCTGGCATCATTGTCTGAACTATCACATAGTTATAACAAATTGCCATATACTCCAAAATGCTGGCTATTTTTGAAGAAAATGTGCAAATTTTCTTGATGATTCAGGGCAAGTAAAACTAATGCTCTCTGGAAGGGTTTTTTTTTCTTTTTTTTCTGTCAAGAAAATCCAAAGAAAAAAATAATAGGAGTTTTCACACCTGCATCAGCTGACTTCAGAAGCTGAAGCGTGAACTCCAGACACAATCTATACTTTGCCACATATTTTAGTCTCCCACTTCTCATGCATCAAAGTCTCTTGCTAACCAGGTACAATCCAGAACCCTCACCTCTTTTCTTTATTTCAGGAGTCACCATAGAAAGTGCTTTCTCCTGTTTCATTGTATTGATACACAGTCAGATGGATATGCAGGTTTCAGTTTAATGTGATAGGCTTCACAGTCCTGATGTGACTAGGATAGGGACTCCTTAATACAGCAATTACTTCATGGCCAAGTAACTTGACTGTGAAAACATTTTCACCAGAAAGCTATTAAGTCAAAACTTTTTCTGAAATCATTTTATGCTTCACTGGCTGTGGTTCAGTCTAGACATAATCAAACCAACTTTAAATGAATTCTCTCAGGCATAGACAGCAGTCTAATTTCATGAGCAGAGAAAGTTGCACAACCCACTAGAGAAATACAAATGCCTCTGCTGAAATACGTTAACATCACTAGACTAAACCTACTAACTGAACTAAGCAGCTAAATGCCATTCATTCAGTTGGAAATGGAGAGGAGCTGATATCACTGTCAGTGTTCCAGATCAGAAAAATAAAATTAATTGCTCATGGGTTGTCATACCAAATGTGAATTTCGATTAGTTTCTCTAAACTGCCTGAGAATTACTGCAGTTTAAACTCCTACTGAGAAAGCTTAGAAATTACCTGAGACATAGTGTTTCTTTCAAAAAATATTGGAATTGGTAGTCCGGTATCACTCTGACTAATCAGTGTAATGAAGTACAAATTGTGCGGCTGAGGATTCATATCCTACTGGTTAAAAACACATTTTTTCTCTTGCAAAGTATAACACTGCAGTCTAATGCTCTTGCTTCAAGGATTTGTGTATTCTCATTTAGTGGAGAATGGGGAGAAGAATCCTCATCCTTTTGCTTTCCCAGAGACATTAAATGTTAAAAAGAAAGGAACTCTTTTATCCATCTTTTGATTAGTAAGGGAAAATATAACTACAAAACCAGTTTCATTTGCATAACTTGAATTGCAAAAGTAACAGTCTAGGAATTGTCATGATGATGTGTTCTCTCAATTTTGACTATGTTGTAAAAAAGAAGAGAAAAAGTAGGAAAAGATCTTCCATAGTGTAAATGATACTTGAAATCTTCTCTCCAAAGTCTCATGTATTCCTGGTTTACCTGCAGCAATGAGAGGTCTCAGCTGAAGTTCCAGAAATGAGCAATATCTGTTCTTTGAAGGAATACAGCAATAGGAATGAGCTTAGGCTTTAAATAAATCTTGTATTGTTATAAGCCCACTCAGTAGTGAAGCTTTCTGTCATGACTAAAATTTCCTTGTAAATAAACTGGAAACTATCTTGCTGAAATCTCTTTCAATAATTTCCTGCACAATGCTACTGAAAACCCAATGGACGTTTTCAGAAGGTTAAGTCAGAAATTACTGATCTTCAAATGAATATCAGACATGTTCTCACTGTGACATCATTATGTATGCTCTCAGTAGATTCACACTGTGTTTCCAAACTACACTATATCTGCATCAAAGATAGTGGCATTAAATGATGCTACTGGTATCAACTCATGTTTGAAGTTTGATAGCATAACACCTAATTATCTTATGAAGCTATTACCAATACTAGTTCTACTAAATGAAAAGCTTCCTTTTGGACTATGTGTTTGCATATGCATGAAAGATGACCATGAGCCCAGTGAATGGAATATATGTTACTTTTGGTTTCACAGGATAGAGTAGCTTCCATCTCCTTTGCTTTTAGAGGAAAAGCAAAAAAGCTAGGGGAAAAAATAGAGCAAGCAAAGGAGAGAGTATGTGGGAGAGAGATGAGTTTGGAATTGAAAATGGCTGTTTAAAGAAAATCTCAGCAGGAGAAATGGTTTGGATTTTCTGCATTCCCTTTAGGAAAAAAAAAAAAGACAAACTAGAGACAATCATAAAATTTGATATGCTGACTTTAATTGCTAAATATTATTTATATAACATTTTCTGGCATTAGTAAAAAGTATAGTGAGGAAACAATGTTAATTTAAATTATACCTAAGCCAACATAATATAATTGGTGATCCAAAAACTGTGCACACTGAATAACACACACCAAGTCAATCACCTTCCCCCTACTAAAAACTGGGTATGAAATTTAGAACACGAAATACTATCTAAATTGACAAAATTCATTCTCTTAACTTTTTTTTTCACAGTCTATTACCAAGAAATAATGAAGTTGTCAGCAAGGTGTTGCCTGCTCCACTGTCTTCTACTTATTCTCCCAGAAGAAACAGCTTAACTCTCTGTAAGGGCATATGAGAGACTGTTACAGCTCCTGAGAATAGAGAGGTTAGACTATATCTAAGCCAAACCTCTCTATAATCAGGACCATGCTGAGTAAACATTTTGGCTTCAACCAAATCATCTCTCTTTTCTAAGGGAAGGAAGAAGCTGGAAATTAATTATCTCTGCCTAAGCTGTTTCAGTTTTTCCTAGGGGTATAAGTTCATACTCCTATTTTCTTCCATCTCGTAGATTTCATACACAATTTTCCCTATCATAATTTTTTTTTCCTGCTAAAAAACATCATAACAGGAAATTTCCAATGAGTTCCATCTGCAGTACACTACTTAGTGTACTACTTAGTGTACTACTGATTGATTTTTACTCTGTTCTGCTTGGGAAGTCTGACTGGCTTAGGACTAAAGGATCTCGAGCAGAATATCTAACTGATAATTCCAGCACAGCATCTATTGCCTGCTGCTAACACCAAAAATAGTGGAGGTTAGTCCTGGATAGAAAGAGAGCTCTGCAAAAGAACATGTAGGTGAGGCATGGTCTTCTTCAAAGAGGAAGGTACTGACTGGGATAAGAGGATACCACAACAGGTTTAGTACTTGTTATGCAAAACATGTTTTTGTATCAATAGACTTGTGCATATAAATACATGGCTATAATATGACAGCAGCATGTATTCCTAAAAGGTAGGCAGAATCCTTTCTTGTTTTTTAAATTTTTATTTATAATAGCTAATTTCTATTTACTTTTCATTTGATTTGCATAATCTGTGTACTTCTATTTGACCTGAAGAGACTTTTTACCACCAAATTTTTAAACCATCTTTCCCTATGTTTTGTCACTCATGTCAATCACATGAAAAAGACAGTGGCTTTGACTGTCGGGGATTTATTTAAAAATTTAATTTAATTATTCTTTTTTTGATAGAAAATTGGACATGAGTTATATGCCTGAGTACCAAAACCAGATTTATGCAATTTACATAGTGAAAGTAGTTATCTCCTCCTAGCTATCATTTTGACATCTCCTCTGAAATCTCAAGAGATGTTCAGGCCTTTCACTGCTCAGCTGACAATATCTATGCAAAGAACTGATTCTTTTAGTGCTGTATTCTTCCACTGTCTTGAACTCTGAAGCTATTTTATTTTACTTAAGATATCCCACTCCTCCCGCTGTCAACCATCAAAATGCCAGTCAAATAAAATGGTCCAGTTTATCCTCACCTCTGACCTAAAATACTGTTGCCTTTGGTCACATTAGCTTAAGCAATACATCAGTAGCTTCTAGCACCATCTAGCTAACTCCCAATGTAACACACTTCACTGAGTTTTGTAATTTCTTTTGAAAATGTTTTGAGTCCATTTTTACAAATCCTATGCGTTGATTTCTAGCCCTCCTGATGAAATTAATCTCATGCATAAAGGCAGAAAGCTTTCTCTTATGTGTCTGTAGGCTCATGTGATAAATTAATAGCAAGCAGAAAGCAGTCTGGAATGGCAACAGTAAGAGCATTGCATAGGTTTTGTGCTGTGCTACAGGTCCCTGGGGTGGGAGCTGCAATGCAGCCCTTGAAGCACTGGCTATGCAGGCTGCCACTCCTCTCTGCAGTTGATATCAATGTGACAGTCACTTTAATATGAAATGGATTCTCAGATTCATTCTAATAGTTATGCAGTATGATACATTTTTCAATGAAAGTCATGGAAACTTAAAAAGCTTAAAATATTTTATGGTTAGTTTTGCATGTTTTGTTTCTACCCATCATAGGGAAGTGAAATTATATGAAAAGTGTTTTCTACATCCCATAGCAAAAGAGCATAAGTAAGAGCAAAGAAGACCGTCTCTTTTTAAGCAGTGAGTTGACCAGCAATTATATTTTCAAGTATAACTGCATTTCCCCTTCCCTTCCTTTCAGCTCACTCAGATGTCTTTACAGTGCCTTGAACTTCCTCAAAGATTCTGATTTGACCCTCTACATCAGAGACTTGCAACAGCTTCCTGTTCCCAAGGTAATAAAACACTGTATTTGCTGAAACTGCCTCTTTCAGTCTCCAAATCATGCTTTTGTTTTGTGCTCTCCTACCATCAAGCAATATGCAACTGGAGAATTTGAATAGTAGCTTAAGAATTAAGAGAAAGATGATTGTGGCAAAATGAACACTATTATCTAGCAGTAACAATTAGATTTAATATTTATGAGTTGATGTAGGATTTGTAATTTGCTAGTAATCCAGTTGGCACTGCATAAGGAAAGGAATATTGTGAATTTACCTGTTTTTCCTGTTGTATTAAATAATTAAAATACAATAAATAATAGAAAACAAAAATAAATAGATGATACTATACTAATGTAACCAGATATTTTTCTTCTGTACACCAAGATTACACAGAAAAGTACAATTCTGAAAAAGGACAAAACTTAAAATTAAGCAGCTCTAAAATTTAACAAATTTTTCCCAGCAAAATTATTTACTCAAAAAGTTTGGGATTTTTCAAATTGTTTTAAAAGGATTAAAATATTTCGACTTGCTTCTCTTGGAAAAAGTAGAAAATATAAATTAGGTATTTTTGAGTTATTGTGGTATCTCCCTTGGATGGGGATCTCAGTTTTCAAAAGCATGGTTAAAAGTCAAGATTAATGCAACTACTATTCTGTTACTGTGGTATATAAGCAGGCTTGGGGTTTTTTTCAGAGTGTTAAGTTGCTTTCAAAGGAGTTGGATGAGGGATTTTATGGGTTTTGGGGTATTCTTAATATGTATTTCTTTTTGTATTTTAATTAGAGACATTTCATTATTTCATTTAGACTCACAATCTACAATTACTGACTTCTATACCTTAAAAGCAGAATTAAGGCTGACAATAATTTCCAGAAATAAGGAATTTGTTTCTATGTTTCAGTATGTTTACTGCAGTGGCTTCCCCTAGAACTCACCAAGCAGACTTCACCTGCAAGACACTGAATGCCACCCCAGAGTACATTATGTAGTATCCTAGTTTTTTTGGATTGGCCAACCTAATTTAGAGAAAAAGCAATCTGCTGTTTTATTTTTTTGTTCCATATCTACTTTTCCCATTGCAGGGATCATTTTCTCCCAGTGGGTGAAATTAATTTCATAATTCAATTCATTATGATGCATTAACTAATTGTCTCCATTCTCTTGCAGTTAATTAAACTAAATTAAGTCAATTATACTTTTCTATCTCTGTCTTTTCTTTTGCCTAATCTCAATTGGAGAAAGTGAACCTTAGCTGGAAAACAAAAAAGAGAAAGCATTCCCTACAAAAAAAGTGGAAGTCCTGATATCACAGTGTGAAGACACTTTAAAGATAAAATGATTGTGGTGGTTTAGCTTAGCCCAGAACATCAGCAAGGTATTTTTAACATCTAGGAGAAATTTAAACCCCCAAAAGTTGTATTAGTAGGCCTGAAGAAGTGTCTGAGGGGTGGGGATTGGCGCAAAGATGGCTCCTGTGTGTCCTGAGTGAAAGCTCTGGAAGTTTTTCATCAAGTTCAGCAGAGCCAAACTCTGATGGCTCTGAAAGTGATAGACATGCTGCCAGCCAAGTTTGGGCCAATTAGAGGTGCTAATTACACCTCTGTGAAAACATATTTAAGAAAAAATCAAAAGTGGGAACACCCTTCTTTTTAGTTAGAGGAGGACGAGGTGGAGGTAAAAATATGTGAAGGGAGAACAACATGGAGACACCAAGGTCAGTGGAGAAGGTGCGGGAGGAGGTGCTCCAGGCACCAAAGCTGAAAGCTCTCTGCTAGCCCTGGTGAAGGCCATGGGGGGAGCAGGAGGTCCCCCTGCAGCCCATGGAGTCCACAAGGATGAAGAAATCTACCCACAGCCCACGTCAGAGGAGCAGGTGGATGCCTGGAAGAAGCTGTGATCCAGTGGGAGTCTCATTTAAAGAGTTAAAGCTGCAAAGGCCTTGCAAGGAAGAGAAAGGTCTTGCTCCTGGGATGGAAGCAGCCTGGCCTCAGCTCAGGAGAGTCTGCACAGCACCTTATGGACAAAAACTCATGTTGCAGCAGAATTCAGGTGGGATGTTGCTAGTGAGATTGGACCCACACCAAAGAAGTTCCCAGAGGACTGTCTCTTGTGGGAGGGACCCTGTGGCTAAGTAGAGAACCCCTCTCCCTGATTGGACTGACCAGAGAACACCCCTTACCCTGCCCCCTGCCTGTGCTGTTGGTTTAGAAAGAGGGAAAGGGGGGTGAGCAGAGAGACTGCTTCTTAAGAGGGAGGGGGTGAGAGCAGAGAAACTGTCTGGCGAGAGAGAGATAAGTAAAGAGTATTTGTAGTAGAAGGATTGTGGTGATGAATAGATTTATGGACTTGCTCTATGGACTAAGAAAATACCCACACCCTGCCCCTCTACCCGAGATGTAAGCTGGAAGGAGGGAGGGGGGTGAATGAACAAATGGTGTCGAAAAAGCTTATTTTTACTTCTCATTTATCCTCTGACTCTGTTAGGTAATTAAATCACTTTGCAACTTTAAGTTTGGAGCCTGCTTTCCCTTTTCTTCTGTGTGTCCTGCCATCAGTGTCCTATCTCATTTAACTCATGAAATTGGTGTATGTTTAACAGTTTTCTTTTCTTTCCCCTCTCCTGCACGTCTGCGGCAGGAGAGAGTTGGGGTGCCTGGCATTTAGTCAGGGTCAAACCCCGACAGTGATATAAAGGACTTAGTTTCATTTACCTATTATAAAGAGCAATTGACCAGTGTTTGTTATGGGGGTTCTTTATGTTTCATTGGCTGTGGGGGTTTTTTCTTCATAACATAATGACATTTTTCCAAGAAATGGACATTGATGTTCACTTTATTTAGGGATTTTGATATAAAATAGCTGTGGTATAAAGATGTAGTGACATAGCACTAATTTTAGCAGCTTAAATTTATAAATAAAATAATCACTGGATTCCAGCTGAAATGGGAAACAAACAAACAAACAAGTTTTTCATACACTTCTTAAAGAATGATCTATATAAAATTTTCAGATTTGATTGGCTGCTGGGAAATAATAACATAAATCCTTTAAGTTAATCATATTCCTTCCCTGCCCATTTTTATTTGCTTATTACTTACTCCTTATTCTTCTTTTGGTTGGTTTATTTTTCTGCCACTACATAGATGTCAGAAAAGTAAATTTGGAAAGGTGTTCATGACAATAACACGGAATGTTTCCAGAAGTAGTGCCATCCCAGTTAAAAACACAAGAGTGTTTCTGATTTGTGGACACCATTAGGGGTGAAATAGAAAGGAAAAAACCGTTTCTTTAGCTTACTTTCCTTTTATCTTTGTTAGCTATGGATATTCACACAAACATTTAAAAGGAGTGACACTTGGGTTACTTCATGTTAGTCCAATTGGTGTCCACATATGACCTGTGAATTCTCTCTGTGTTTATTTTCCCTTGGTGCCCACATCAAGCAAGAGAAGACCGGAGATACAGGAGTACGAAAATAAGAAACAGTTTCTGTTAATCATTTGACTAAAATGCTCCCATTTTCAGCCCAGAGCAATTTGCAGTCTGTAGAATTTAATCTGGTCCTGACACAGTTTCAGAATTTCACAGACATTTAAAATTTTCTGCTATACTAACGTTGTGCCACGTTTTCATTCCCTACAAAATGGAGACTCACCCTTCTCTGTCTTGAAGCTGTACCTTTTGGATGAGGCATAATAGCCAGCAGCTGAAGCATTTCTCATCCCTTTTATCCTCTGCACTTGGAATCAGCTGTGAGAATGTACTTATAAGGAAGATTGCTGTCAATGAAGAGGTGATATGGATAAGCAGTTCTAGATTGCTGATTTCAGCAGGTCTCGCTTCTTTTTCATATTTTTATGTTGCTTTAGATTTTTTCCTAACACAGAATTCCTTTCTTTATATGGCTGATACTTGATTTCAGTTCTTCTAAAGGTTCCTTGCGACAGAAATTATTATTTTATCATCTCTGTATATCTACATCTTTATATGTCAACCTCAAAGGATCTCTGAATCCATGTCTTTATAATAATATCCTATAAAAATATATTATTCTCAATATATTTCCAGACCTAAGTTTCTAAAATTGCTTTTAAACAAGTAAAATAGTCTTAGAAACTTTTCAATTAATTCCTTTTTTTCGCAGTCCCTCTAATTTGCCTAAGATGACCTCATGAAACCTGAGACGTGAGAAGCTTAATGACAAAGTTAATTAAAAAATATGCATTTGCTCCAATAAAATCTGCAAGGTTTTTTTTCCCACATTATTTCCATTTTGATCCTTATCCTGTCACTTTCAACTAAAACTTCAAACTGTACATCAATATCCAGAACACGTCAGGTAGCTGAGAAAGCATGAACTTTTCTTCGTAACAGGACAAAGAATGTACTTCACTCTTCTATCAGACAGATCTCACTGCATTAAATACTAATCAAAGATTTCTACTTCTTAATTTAAGGGATGGATATTTGTCTTCTACTGTATATAGTCAGAAAAGGTCTACCTACCAGTATTTTCAAGTTTCCTTTTGGCTTATAAGGACATTGTCCATGAATTAGAATATATATCCAAGAGGGAATAAAAATCTTTTCGGTGCATTTCTGCATTTTCCCTCTTTGAACACTTCATTACTTTTCTGTATATGAGGTACCCTGTCATGAAATACTCCAGAGTTTATCCTATATTTGCTCAAGACTGCAATACTGACCAGTCTCATTACTGATTGTAGCACAGATGTCCCCATGCTGGAGAGAGTGATCTAAAATCAAAGGATGGTGAGACTAATTTGTGTTTATCAAAGTACACACAGTGCTACAGGAGCAGGGGTACTAGCTGGTGTGTCAAGATAAGGTTATTCGCTGGAATAGGATGGCTACTCTGATCTTAAAACTTTGGTTTGAATAAGGAATGTAGCATTTCTCATTCAGTGGTATTGGGTATTGAAACCTGAAAAGCAGTAACTGTGTGTGAAAAATAATAGCTCCAGGCTGTCTTTGCTTCTGCATCTGGGACTCCTTCTGACTGTAATTTTAATTTTACTTTACATCAGAGGGCTGGAATAGCCTCACATTCAGGCAGAAGGTTCCTCTGTAGGTGCACTGTGTGTTCTAGTACTCCAAAAGATATATTCTATTTGTAAAATAGATCTTTTTTTAAACAGCACACAAGCTCACCAGGGATATTTGTAAAAGCAAGCAGCAAACAATTTATAGTCCCACAAGGTATCTGATTCCATCCAGATCTTAATAATTTTTCCTCCTTTTTAAACAAATACAGATGCAAAAGTTCATATTGTCATTAAGTGGTGCTTTCAAACCTCAAGTGTCTTATTTTCTGTAAGATAGTTCTATTTCTCAAAGAAATGTGACTGAAGAGATGGGAAAATCTGAAAATTAATCTTGGTTCTAGACATCACTACCTCATAATTTCATAAATATGATAGTGTTGGAGGAAAGCAAAAATTAGAGAATATTTGGATAAATGAAAGGAGTAATTATTTGCTGATCTTGCTACACTATTACAGATTACCAGAAACCTCATAAATAACAGTTTTAGCAATGACATGGATAAACCATTCTCATTAACATGTAAGAATCTCAAATACAGTGCAAAACCAAAACAAAGCTCCTGGCTTATTTGCTTTATTTTAGGACTATTTTACTTCTCATTATCAATGTATTTCTGAATACAAGCCAGAAAAATATCTTTCCTTGAGTAATACTTGAGGTAGAAGGTATCAGCTTGCAAAGAATATCTTTGGGATCCGACTGCTCTATAGGAACCATTCTTGAATTTTTCACTCTGTGGCAAAACTCTTGAGGCTCATTCCTCTTCCTAGAACCTGTAATTCTCTGGCCAAAACTCATATAATTAAAACTGTGTGTGTAGTGAAGCTGAGAGAAGAAAATTATTACTGACTTCCTTCTCTTCCTAACTTTCATGACCAAGGTCCTTTTATAGTTACCTGCAGAGTAAGGCACATCTATGAATTTACTGAATGAAAGTAATGTGATTTTTTTTTCTTTTTTCCCATTCCTTTTCTTTTTTTTTTCCCTAGCTTATTTCTTTTCTCTTCTGATCTTTTCTTTTCTTTTCTTTTCTTTTCTTTTCTTTTCTTTTCTTTTCTTTTCTTTTCTTTTCTTTTCTTTTCTTTTCTTTTCTTCTTTTCTTTTCTTTTCTTTTCTTTTTCCTTTCTTTTTCCTTTCTTTTTCCTTTCTTTTTCCTTTCTTTTTCCTTTCTTTTCTTTGTCCTCTCTTTTCTTTGTCCGTTCTTTTTATTGTCCTCTCTTTTCTTTGTCCTTTCTTTTTTGTCTTTTTTTCCCCCCTTCTTTCTATTTTCTTTCCTTTTTAGCTAGAACAAGAAGTAAAAACGATTCCAGATGTCCTTCTGGCAACCAGACAGTGAAGTAAATGATAGAGTGAAATTTTATTGGTCTGTCCTCTTTAGTCAGAAATTTATTTCTCATATTAGACATCTTGATCTAATATTAACAGACCTTAGTCCACTGATTTCATATTGTTAGAGTTTTCACCTAATAAGGACATGAGAACAGGGGAATAGTAGCCTAATAGTTAGCTAAATAAAAGAAATGAATGAAAAGATAGACTGTTGTAAAAAATACTGTGATAGACAGCAATGTACAAAATATATTATTTAAAGTTGAGTAACTCAGAAAGGCAGTGGTTGCAATGATGTGAGTATATAAATGCAATCTGAAGTAGCTCAGTTTCAGAAAGAAACTTTATTTAATCATCTTAATATTCTTCAGTATTTTTGTCTTGGGATTTTTGCTATTTCTTTTTTCCTGGGGAAGGGGACAGTGCACTTGTTATTGGAGGGTAGACCTGATTGAAAAAATGAGACTGCAAATGTTAAGGAAAAAAACCCCAAAAAACAACAAACCACAAACTTTACTTGTTACTAATTTTTCTATATCAACAAAACCTGGAAAACTTTCAGGTCATTAGTTCAACATAACAAATTACTGAAACATGAATTATATTTCTAAACTCGATGTGCCTGGAAAGATGTGCCTGGAAAGAAAATCAGCAGTGAAATCAGACAATGGAGTGTTTCATCCATCACTGTTGATATCACAATTGAAGTGTCTTGGAGAGGAATGAACATCCTTTTTGATCATTGTGATGTTTTTATACTGCTCCACGACCAAATTGTAGAATGAACGGCATGCTAAAACACAGGCTCAACTCTTTATTAATCTCCATCTCAAAACTGCAAACAGACTTCTGCAGTAGTGTTTGGTGAGAGATCTTGGATGAAGATAACATCAGAACAACCATGTAGAGGAAGGAAAGCACTGTGCTCTGGTTCCTGTTTGTGTTACCAAAGGAATACTAGAAGGAGCTGTCTGAATTTTGTAAACCCGTTGAAATCTGCACTGTTAGCTGAAGCCAATGACTGTATCCACATATAGAAACAGCTCACAGGAAGCCCAGTGCCAGACTATTTCTTTCAAACATTAGATTTCTGAGAACTAAAATCTCCTGGATCAATTTAGTCTATATATAATTAATGTGCTGCACAATAAGTTTACTATCACAAGAAGATGGGAAAAAAAAATACTAGATTTAGTGCTTTCCACCTGCATTAATTTAGCAAATTAATGACTTTGAAATAGCCCCAAATCAGAAACAAAGAGCTCTCAGAGACGTTGCTAAATTAGGGATATTTTTGGTAATTGCTTTAAAAAAAATAAAAGAGAAATTAAGTGTGTTGGTGCAGAACATACAGAAAACAGTGATGGAAAGTAATGAATAAGTGTAGATTATTCAGTAACACTGCAGCCTTTTTAATCATCTTTCTTATCAAGGACATTAAAAAAAGGAGGCTTCACTAGTGTAAAAGTAGAAATATGAACAATTATGGAAATTAAAGTAACTGTAAATGCCTGTCACTGCCTGATAGCTGCATTCTGGGTGACAGTGGTTGTTATTGCAGAGTTTTGACCATTACCTGAGTAAAGATAGCAATCATACAAGTTAGCAGCTGTAATTAACTAAATTCAGACTTAACTATATGAGATAAGTGTTTGTGCCCTAACCCATAGGGCAGAGTAAAAATACTGAAAATTTTAGGTCTTTAGAATATATGCTCACATTGATGGGAATATAGTGTGTTTTATATTTGCGAAGATTTATGCAAATTTAATTTATGCAAAATTCCCTTCCAGTTTAGGGAAATCAGCTTTCTGTGCCAGTATCCTTAAATGTCAGCAAGGGATACATAGTTTCTTAAAGGTCATAATGGAAGCAGACAGAGAGAAACTTCACTTCAGCTTGCATGTTCAGATTTGTTATGGTATCTAAATTGAAAAATAACTAAGAGAAGCAAAATTTTTGCCAGCAAAGTCATCAATTTAATGAAACTTCAAGCAAACATAGAATAGGGCCCAAACCCCAAAAGCTTGGTTTGAGAGGGTATGGCCAAAACCTTAAAATCTCAATAGAATTAATTAATTAATAGCCTTAAATACTCAATATGTTAAAATTCAAATAGCATGTAAATAATCATAAAATGGCTTGGATTGGAAGGAGCCTCAAATACCATCTAGTAAGGAGGGACAGAGGGGACACTCAGATGATATATGCTATGCCAAATGACATGAGATTGAACCCATTTTTTTGGGAGATGGTTGAACATCTGCCTGCCCATGGAAAGGGGTGAATGAATTCTTTGTTTTGCTTTGCTTTCATGTCTGTCTTTTGCTTTACCTGTTGAACTGTACCTACCTCAACCCATGAGTTTTCTCACTTTTCTACTCCTGATTCTCTCCCTCTTTCCACTGGAGGCTGTGTGAGTTGTGTGCTGAGGTTAAACCACAATACTATACTAAGTAATTTAATCAAAATAATCTTTCATTTATCACAATGCCTTCCAGCTGCCCAAAATATAGGCATGGAAAAAGTAGCTCCGGTCAACTATAATAATTTATTATTTCACCTAGCAGTTTCTTTTAATAACAAATCCCTCAGTGTTTAAAAAAAGAAAAGAGAAAAAGCTGCCTTAAAATATTTCTCAATTCTCTTGTGAATTTGCAAATCAGTTTTCTGCCTGTGGCTCTTGTTTTGCCTTTTCCATTTAAGTCAAAAAAAGATCTAATCCCCAGCATACCAATTTACCGTTTCCTGCTGGGGCAAACTGTGGAGTGCCTGGGGGTTGCAGTTTCCTAATCAACCGTATCAGAGGATCTCTTGGACCAGTTCACTCCTTCACTTCAGTCTGTGGTGTCTGATTTTTTGCATGGAAGCCAAGGGAGGAGGGGGAAGGGAAGGAGGAGGAGGAGAGCAAGGACGGGAATCTGGATGCTGCTAGGATATATCCCTATTCCGAAAGTACACCTGGGAGCAGATGCCAAAAATGTTCATATCAATAATCCAAGAATTTCTAAACCTTTTGTGCTGGGTGGTCTTTTGTGGGGAGAGGGGATTTGATGATTGGTTGTTTGGCTGAATTTTCAGTTGTTCTACTGGTTTTTTATGTTGTCTTATCGGATTGTTTTTTCACTGATACTTATGCAAACTTCAGGACTGGATTCTTACTTTATCTGTCTTTCTAGCATCATGTAAATAAAGTTATCAGTTCAGAAAAGATTACAGAAATCAGGAATAAAAGCACAGAAAATAATAATGTAATTCTAAATCTTGATCATGTTCATGTGTTTCTATTCATTCCTAATATCTCTGCTAGATCTGTCACTGTTTTATTACACACGTCTGAAATTTAAGAGGGCAAACTAAGGACAGGATCTGGAAAATTTTCAATGCAAAATAAATAAAGCTTTTGGCAGACATCCATAAAGCAGGATGAGACAATCTGTGTAGATAGTGACAGTTTAGGTTTTGTACCTCAAATTCACAGCCCGATTTTATTCCAGCCTACTTCTTTTATACCCAAGCTGTAGATGTCCAAAACAAGTATCAAGTACTTGACTAGTGCTTTAAAGCATGATGTCTTCATTCTTAAACACCTGCAAACTTATGAACACGTAAATGGAATTTCTCTAAACTTGAGCACGTCAGTTTGCCTTTAGGCAATGAGTATAAGAAATTTAATCTCATACAGTTAGTTGTTCCACAATATCACGTTGGATCACAGGATTTTTTTCACAGAGGTGCCTTCTCAACCATAAGTAGAGATTAAACCATGTGATTCTACAATAAATAAATATTATTGAACTATATTTGAATTACAATGGTGGTATGGTGTTATATAGTATTTGAATTAGACCTGGCCATATTTAGGAAAGCATTCTTGGAAAGAGAGATATCCTCCTAACATTAGTTGTAGTAGTAGTAGTAATAAAGATAAAAATAATAATAATACCATTTTGAAAAAATCTGGAATTAAATAAATCACTAAAGTACTCTAAAATTGGATGCTGGCATAAAATATCAGAAGTTTGGAGTGGTGAACATAAAACACAGCTTCACAATTTTCACTTTCTATTCTTTGGGATTCTGTGGCTATTACTCAGCCTGTTCTGTGGCCAGATGAAAAGCAAATGGTGTTACCGTAAAAACATTGTGTATGAAGCCTGGTATTGTCTAAAACAGTGTGCACACTATTATGCAACTTGTACAGGTATGTATGCCATAATACCTATTGTATAGGTTTTGTCCTTCCTTGAACTGCTATATTCCCAAATTTACATTTTCCACTGCTATATAAAGACGCCCCCATTCAGGCTTTTCTAGGGTCCAGTCATGACAGTCTGGAACTCAAAATGTGCTATTTCATCTTACTTCCCAGGTAATTTGCCAAGACAACCAGCAGTGTTTAAACTTGCTTAGGTTTCCATATCAGTGAACAGATGGGGTAAATCCACCCCAAGATGCAGAATCTGCACCATCCCTCTTTCTTAGACAGTTTATCACTTATTAGTTTCTATGGAAGGAGACTATATAGCTAAGGACACGCTGTGATAGGCACTGTAAAAGCAAAGCATCACAAATTGAGAGTTTCTGTCCAGGGAGCTTAAATTCAAGTTTGAAATGAGAGACAGCAGGTGGATAAGACAGATGGAGAGGAAACAGAAAAATAGCAGTAAGACAGCTGTAACCAGTGCAATAAGCAGTGGTCACACCAGCTGGCTAATCACTGACAAGTGATTTCTATCACTACCACAAAGACAAGTTTGAAGGAAGGATTTAAAGTAGAAGTGAGGATTTTTTAAAGTTGTTTCTACATAGAAGTGGGAACACGAAAAAATTACATTGTTTGTGTGAAAAACGCAACAAACAGGCAATCAGAAGCCAGGATTCCAGCCAGGATTCCAACCAGCATGGAAATAGGAATCTTCACCCTCAATGTGTATATACAACCACAGATGAAGTGGGAATAATCCTTGTAGGTTTTAAAAGTGACAAATTACTTAAAATGAGAGCTCCAATAAGGAGGATTTGTGTTAGCCCTTTGAGGCAGTGAATACCACAATGATTTGTACAAATCTGCCTAGAAATATTTTCCATTGGTTTAAGTGAGACATGTCTAAACATGATTAAGAAAGAAGAGGCAAAATTTCCTTGTTTTCAGGGATACATAAAGAACTCAGTGGCACTAATTTCAATAGCAGAGACTGAGAGGTTGAATGAAACTTAGAAATGGGAGTGGTTGACAATTGACATGTCTGTATTTTCACCTCAAAAGTAAGTTAGAAGGCTTTTTTCTGTTGCAACACATAGACTTCTGTGGACTTCCAATGTTTCCCATACAGAGGATGTGTGTGGAGTCCTGATATCTGATGTCCTGCAGAGATAGATGGCTCTGTCACTAGGGAAACGTCAGTCTCTCTTTTCTATCACCATCCAAAAATTGACCATAGTTAAGAAGAGAGCAGGTTTTCTATTTAAGACCATAGTTTTTCAGTTTTGGTACTTTATGCTGGTCTCTGAAGATTGTATCTCTCTCTTTCTGTGCATCTCTCTCCTCTCCACAGATGGTTTCAACAGCTTGAGCTCACCTCTTTGCAGATGATGTCAGATGCTCCCTCTCTAACTGGCAGTTTTAGTTCCCTCTTGCCCACATACACAGAAACAGGTGAGATCAGATGCCCCCTCAACTCCAGGTCTCAGCAAAGTGACTGCCAGCACACACACGAGCAACAGAGTATACCTGCATATACCAAACAAATGAAGCCAAATGTGTTTTCACGAGTTATGACATGTTGGAAGAACTTCATCTTTCAGTGGCGCATCCAATGTCTAATCAATATTTACTCTTCTCTTTGCAACTGTTTCTTCCTCTTTCTAAATCAACTGTAAATCGATTAAAATTTAATACTTGAGATTTAAGGGGCCAGTATAAGGTAGTTTGGTTTATGTATAGGTCACAGATTTACAATAAAATCATTTGTAAGGTAAATATTTATCCCATTTATTTCTAGATCTGTTAGATGTGCTTATTCAACAGTTACTGGAAAACTAATGAAGCCACCTTTTGTTCAGATGAAATAAATTGTGTATATACAACATTTCCTCTGGGAAAAAAAAAGTATTTATATTACCCCCAAAAGCTGTAAAAAACTTTTATGTTCTACTTCAGGAATACTACAAAATTAAAAATTTTATTTCTAACTGACATATGGTGCCCAATAAAAAGTATTTGCATGATATCTACTATTATCATGAAAAAAGGTATAAATGAAGGGTGCTAAGGAAAGATTTTCCTCTGCTGACAGTTTGTTTGTTTTATATCCTTTAAACATTTTGCAGACATCAGTCAAACTGTTGATGCCACTTTTTCTCAGACTTGTAGGCAGAGACAAGTGATACTCTGAAACATATTAAATTACAATTTTGGTTATTTTGTCATATTGTTCCATCTTGTTCCATCTTGTTCCATCTTGTTCTGTAGGTGCTCCTACTTCTCCTTAGGTTATCTATACAGAAAAATACGAAGAGTTAGATCTGGTGATGAGAAGAAACCTATTAGGTTCTGCACAGCTGTTAGGGTCCAAGCATGAACTTAAGATTGCAGGACTGAGGGATTTATATTCTGATATTAAAAGCTTTAAGCGACCCAAATCTATCATTATGGTGCTTACTACAGGGCTGGGATGGCTGATTAAATGACTCAGCTGGCACTCACAGATTACATATAATTCTAAAGGTCTGTAGGAAAATACTTTAGATTTTTTGAGTTTCTGTACTTTTTAATGACATCTCCTGCATGAAGACTTGCAATGGTCTACAATGAGTACTTAACCGTGTATTAGTATTCTAGAAAACAGAACTTAGTCAAATAAAAACAGATTAATATTTTATCAAATTCTACCAAAAAGTTGCTAATTTTCTGTGAAACATCTTGAAGATAATACTATAATTCAAGGTGGAGAGATATGAACAACATGTTTTCTATTATCTGGCTCTGCTAAGAAAGTATTTTTTAAGTCTTCCCAGCATTCGAGACAAGCTATAACTTTATGGGAGGGTTAGTCTTAGAAGAGCATTAGGTATTTTTGATAGTCACTCTGAGTAAACTGATGAGCACCACTGTAGTGAGTTGACCTGTCCAGATACCAGGTGCCCACCCAAGCCACTCCCCTCCTCAGGTGGACAGTGGAGAGAAAAATATAGTGAAATGCTATCATAGGTCTAGATAAGGGCAGGGAGAGATCACTTCGCAATTACCATCATGGGCAATACAGACTCAGCTTGGCGAAATAGCTTAATATATTACCAATCAAATAAGAGAAAAGTAGTGAGAAACTAAAACAAACCTTAAAAAGCATTTTCCCCTGGCCCCCTTCTTCTTTCCACACTCAGCATTACCACTAAATTCTCTACTTCTTCCCTCACAGTGGTGCAGGAGAATACGGAATGGGTGTTTAGGTCAGTTCCTCCACTGCTCTTCCCAGGATCCTATTCCACTGTGGGGTCCTCCTTCCATGGGGCCACAGGTCCTGCCAGATGATTGCTCCAGCATGGGCTTCCCACAGGATCACAGACCTCTTTGGGCATTCACCTGCTCTGGTGTGGGGTCCTCCACAGGCTGGAGATGGATCTCTGCTCCCACTTGGTCTCCACGAGCTGCAGGGACATAACTGGTCTTACCGTGGTCTGCACCAGGGGCTGCAGGGCAATCTCTGCTCTGACACCTGGAGCACCTCCTCTGCCTCTGTTTTCACTGCCCTTGGTGACAGCAGGGCTATTTGTCTCTGACTCCTCTCTTCTGCAGCTACAATTGCTGTTGCACAGAGGGTTTTTCCCCAAAGAAACAAGGCCTGTAGATCTCTCACTATCAAAACTTTTCCATGTAAACTCATTATGATTGGTAAAAGTCCCTAGATAGTCCCTTCTTGCTTTATGACGACAGTCATTCTGACTTATTTTTCAGTATTGTACCTGTGCATATGGAGCAAAAGTTCCCAGTGCAGGAAAGTAATATTCTCAGATGTTTTGCAAGGCCACAAAAAGAACTGTCTGGAATACATCTAATTGGTACTCGAAGTTAGATAAAAAGATATCTAAAAGTTACAAAATGTTTGAATTAGTTCTTCCAGTTTCAGAGAAAAGTATTGATTTAGAAAGTGTCCTAGGGCTTTCTTGAAAACCTTGGAGGGTCCAAGCACACAGCTGGTTAGGCATATAAGTAGTCTTTATGCTGTATATGATATATTTTAAACACATATAGAATGCCTAGCTCTAGGTTTGATGTGCTTTTGCAGACCAACCAAAGATTTGCAATAGTTTCAACATGTCAGACTTTTAACATACAATTTATGAGATAACTTTCAGAGCTTTTTGATCTAGTTATTTTGATCTGTACAGTAAGGTTATAGTGAGCACAGAAACACTGCAAGTGATTGTCTTAACACTAGGATATTCCAAACAGAATATCTTCCTGACAGAGATTATAGACTCCACTAAGCCTTTTTCAGCAAAATTGTATTTTTAATAGCAAACCCTAACTCATCTCTAAATCCTCCACATTAGATTCCAGGACCAAAGGATTCGGATTACAGTTTAAAAGTCTGTATTCTTCTTTAATCTATTGCACACATATCAAACTCAAAACTGTTACAGAGAATTATTTCTCCCTGGATGAGTCAAACTTGTCATTGTTGTTCCCCATGAGATTTTGAAAACTGCAGTTTCAGTTCCTGATAACATGAAAGTCTCCAGAAATGATCCAAAAGGTAATCATCAACTTAATGGCAAAAATGAAGACCCTTGATCACCTGAGATATTTTAGAGAAGGCTGGATAGTTGACTTCCTTTCTTGTTCTGAAAAAGCTTAGATCTCAGTTTAATGAATTCATTTCTCCTGCAAGTGAACCTGCTTCTCAAAATGCTAAAACTGTATCAAGAGACACAGTAAAGTTTTGTTAATGTTGATGAAGCTTTTATTTGTAAATCATCAACCTGAGGGTATTGTAGCTCAATAAAGATTAAATTTATTTTTTTTTTTTTTCAGTTTGATGATTTTTCAACGACTAGAGCATGAGACATGGTAGAGATTTGTCGTGATTACTCTTTATACTCACTGTTGAGGAATACATTCAGGGTGGGTTGCTCCATGTGTGAGCTGCAGGTTGAGCTCTGGGTGGTCGGGAGCCCTGGGCAAGAGGCCAGGAACTGCCAGTCCTTTGTGTAATGAAGGACACAGGGACCTGTGGCTCAGTCGTGTGGCCAGGCATTCAGAGACACTGCAGCAAAAGCTAACAGCCCCCAGACTTTCCTGCACTTAGGCTGTGAGGGTATAGAAGCCCAGGGATTCCTTTGTTCTGGGTCTCTCCTTGGAAGCACCAGCTTGAGCTGTTGCTTTGCTATTTGATTATTGCACCATGATTAAATTATTTTAAGGATTTGGATATCTGAGACTGCTGTGGGAAAACTGGGGTCGAGCTGGTGGGGAAACCTGGTCTGACTATGTGAGTGTGGGGTGTGTGGCTGAAGATGAGCTTCTGTCCCAGCTCAGGTGGTGCAAATGTGTCTTCCAGAGTGGCTCCTAAATGATCAGACGGGGAAGTTTCCTTAACACCCACCATTTATGACACATTTTGGATTTAAAAAAAAAATATACAAGACACGAATCTGCTTGGAAACAATGAGTATATAAAAACTTGCTCTTAGTTACTCATTATGTAAGATAAATGTCTTTAACCAGCACTAAATCCAAGCAAACTTAATAGCGCAGATGTTGGTAATTTCATAAAAACTGTAGGCAAATATTCAAGGACGCATAATCACCATCCTGTAATGACTAAGACTTGGAAATGAGGATATGCAGAAGAAAGAGAAGACAATGGAAAGTAACGATAATAATCTATGAGAAAACAGCAATTAGAGAAAGGCTGAGAATGTGGGCTGGTGTTCACAGAAAGGATATAGATAAAATCCAGTGAATAAACAATTATTTTGTTTTGGTAGAAATACTACCAGGGAGGGGGAAAGACAGTTGTGTCTAAATCCCCTAGGGATGATGATTTAGTGTAAATTTCACAGTCAGTTATGGTCTGATACATTTGAAATGCCATGGTTTTGCTGTCTTTACTGAAATGCATTGTATATAACTACAGAAAAAATAACATTTCTCAATGACCTTTCAAGTGTTCCCTTTCTTTGAGACTCAATCTATTTTGGAGTAGTTTACCTCAGCTTTTAGTCCTAAGTAGCCCTGTACCAAAGAGTCAGAGCCTGTCTACGGGGGAAATCAATAAAGTACTTAGAACCATGACAATGTCTAGAATCTGTTTATAATGACTATGAGAGTGCAACTTCCTTTAGCTTATGCTCATCTTGGTCAACAGGTTGTCTTAAAGGCTCTAAATTGCACTATTGACTTCTTGAAAATGGAACGACTGACTAAGGTTTATGTCAAAAGGTAACACTGCTAAAGAAAGCTCAGTTCTCTGTACAACTTTTTCAAGCTTATTTCTCTAGGAACTCTGGCTGAAAATTTGATGAAATGTCAAGTCTTCACAGGTTTGCCCTTAATGAGCAAAACTTCAATTATACTTCAAGGCATTCTACTTCTTTGAGGATTTTTTTTCCCTTACTTGAAACTCTTGGTCTCCAGCCATTAAAGTGTTTCAGAGACCTGGGAAGTATTATCGATTTTCCTTTGCGAGAAAAAAATAAGAGGAAAAAAAAAATCACTAACTCTAGGCAAGGTGTGAATACCAGACTGCTGCATTTTTTGCTTCCAACTTCTAATTTCTAAATCCAGGTGACTTTTACTAGTATGTTTTCAGTACAAATACTGAGAAATTATAGATCCTACCTTCATTCCAATGCGTCAGTTATGCATCACAAATTGCAATAATGAATTTGAGTGGCTTATCCAGGTTTATACTGATGCTAAGGAGAAGAGAGGTTGTCTGTGAACCAATTCACTGATTGTATCAATTTAAACATCTGTTTTGTATTTTTTTCTCAAACTTGAAATTTCCTGAAGACAATAATTGGGCAAATAAAAATTGTTCTTTTATTCAACATAATAAAACGTTATTTTTACCTCCCTACAGTGTTCTATGTCACACACACAACTGTTAACTACAAAAATTCATACAGTTTTTTAGAAGGTTCGGGGGGTTTTATCAATTTAAAAATTTTGAATATCTATATTATATTGCATCATATATAGGAAAATATCAAGTAGATATTAAATACAATACTATTGCAGCAACTTTTCTTTCCACATTGACTATATCTGTTCTTGAGGAGGAGTTTTAACTGGCTTCTCAAAGTATTTCAAATGATTATCCAACATCTTAGGAAATGCAAAGAAGCACTAACATTTGATCTTAAAAAGTTACAGTGACTGCAAATTTCAAGTATTAAAAATGATCTGAATTACATTCAAATCAATTTTTAATATTAGAAGTATAAAGATTGGAAGATGTGATCTGAGACATGTTTTTCAAAAGAGCTACTTCACGTGCAAGGGAGGAAATGCAAATAAAATCTTAACACAGCACTAAATCTGAAATGATTGTTTAAGATTTAGTTGCATAACACAGAGTATTTAAATACTACCAGTAAAAGAGAGTAAAGGATCCAAACCAAATTTAATTCCCAACATCTTTTCCTTCAGCGTTAACTGGTGTCATATTTCATGCTGGCCAATTATCTCAAAAACATTGTATTCACGTTATTAATTGTGCAATTTGTTTAATGGCAACTGTGATTGTAATCTATATTGTTAATACACCAGATAAACTGGCTAGGGGGAAAGGACTATTCTTATCCTCCACATAAGGAATATATAAATAGTCCATCCTCTTAGGGGTTGCAGTATGACAAGATGTTTGCAAGTCTTTTTTGCTCTAACTGGATTTAGAGATTAAAGAAATGCAAAGTAATTAGAAAACTGCATTTATAATTATTGCAGTTTTAGAAGATTATAGGTGTAAAGAAATGGTTTTTTATGGTCTTTATAGGGAGAGTATGGCAACCTATGTAATTCTTTCCTTCCTCTTTTCAGACATTCTATAAACATATTAATATACCCATTCCAGAAAGGTGTTGAAAGAAGAAAACAAAGGAATTGACATTGTGCACAGCAAGGTGCTCAGCTCTAAATGTAACAAGGTTTTCTTCAGTACTACTTGCTGTAGTTACCCAAGTGACACCTCATGCAGAGAGCATTTTCATGACAAAGTAAACTCAAACCTGTCAACTGAGAGGATTTGAATGACAACACCCTATTTTTGATGTTGACTTTGATTTAAAAACTCATTAAGAATTTTTGAAATTGCTATCTTTCTTATAAAAAGAAGAAAAAAGAAAATCTTCCATCTATTGTCTGACAAATTAGAATATTGATTTGCTCTTTGTAAAAATGTGTTATAAACAAATGAAATACAGTTTTAATAATTCTTATCTAGATTTATACAAAAGTCTCAAAATTACAATAGTTGGTCTTTCAATGTTACATTATCCAAGTTGTTTTCAGATTAACATTTATTACCTTTAACAAGATTTACATATAGATATTTTTAATTTTTAATCTTTGAAATCTCTAGTCCTACTGTTATGTCCTCTCATCAGAGTGCTAGAACAGAGAAGACAAATCTCACTCTTCAAGTCCAGTAGTCTAGACACGAAATTCAGGTGTGGTTCAGTTGTGAATCATCACAGTAAACAGCTTATCTTGTCAATTAGTCTAATGCAAACAAGGTAGCTCTAAGTTTACTATCAATATTATGTATATAAGGCTTTATAAGTTAAGAGGCATTAACTGCAGACATTAAAAGAAGGAAAAAAAGGATTTCCATGTGCTAGAGAACTAGGGAAATTTCTTTAAGGTCTCTGTCAGCTTTTGCTTTCTCGCAATGACATAAAAGCATGCTACACAAGGTATGATTTTCTAAGATTCTTTTTGCTTAGACACTGAAATAGTCTTGTGCTTTTTTAAGAATCTGTTGTATATTTTGTTCTTTAGAATGCTAGGTCATTTATGCAAGTTTCTATATATTCTAATATTTAACTTTCTGATCTATTATCAGAAAAAAAGAATATGTAAAATAGAATAAGATACAAAGAGAAATATCACTCCATAAAGAGGAAGGGCTTTTCTGATAAAAACTGAAGAGGCTTCTAACTCTAAGGCATATTGCAAACCTTTGGTTATCTGGATTGGAAAGGAGACATTCCTAAACAGGGAAAATAAAAATCTCATTAGGAGAAAAAGGAAACAAAACTTTGATAACATAAGAAGAGTTGCAAGATCCCAGAAAATTGTTCAACTTGACTGAAAATACCTGTAACACTTGCTACCCTTCTGCCTTATAGAAATAAGATTTGGTTGAAATAGATCTAAAGTAATGAGTTTTTTGGGAATTGTGGAGTCAAGAGGACTTCTGCTGTGTTGTGTCTTCCAAAACATCTGTCAGGAAAAATACTTGTCGAAGAGCCTTTTCTTTTTTCCTGTTTGGGTTTTTTTTTTTTTTTTTGGGGTTTCTTTGTTTGTTTTTTTAGGTTTGGCTGGGTTTTTTTTTTGTTTTGTATTTTGTGGTCTGAGGTTTTTTTGGGGTGATGATGTATTTTTTCAGAGCTTAATAAACATATATGCAACTTTCAACTTCTGTAATTTAAGCAATTGGAAGGTAATTACAAAGGCAAAGCCCAAGGAATTATTCTTCATATTTATGTCTTCTTTGTTTATTAAATTCCCAGAAAATAATGTGTAAAGGTGAAACCTCACTGATTGCAGGTTTTAATTTTTTTGGTGATTTTTCAAATAATTAAAACCAGCTGGAAATGTAAATTGATCATTAGGTTAACATTAATATAAATTTCTCAGTCACATTTCAAGCTAATTGATATTCAGCTAATAATGAGCTATAGCAACGCTGGTGCCAATTATTGTAAGGAATTAGCACACCAAGTTAGTCTTACAAAAGAGGTAATTTTTCATTACTTCTGTTGAATATAACCAAAGCAAAGTGTTTAGTCAGTTCTTAACATCTTCGTTAATTATCCAGAAGAAAACAGAAGCAGCATGTTAATTAAGGTTATGTGCATGCTTAAGCCTATTGTTAACATTTAGAAGGAAATAAGGAAATAAGAAGTGACACAAACTTAAAAGATACTGGTTTATATAAAATAGCTTCTAATGTTATAATTTTTAAAAATAATTTTAAGAATTAGTCAAAATTCAACAGTTAATATAGAAGAGAAAACAGACTGGGACATAAAAAAGGCTTGACTTCATGAGATAATTTAGAGAGGAAGAGACCTCAGGATATTTCTAGTCCAGTTCCCTGCTCAATTTAGGGTCAGTTCTGAGACCAAACCAGGCTGATAAGATTGTGTCCAGTCAAAGCTTGCTAACCAACAAGGACAGAGATTGTACAGCCTCTTTTGGAAACCTGTTCCTGTATTTGTCTCTCCTCATGATGAAAAGATTTTCCCTTAATTTCAATCTGATTATTTATGCACAAATATTAAAAATTTTATTCTTTTTTGACAGAAGTTTTTCACTAATTCAGTCCAAGTTAAATAAACTTCAAAATAATTTCAGACTGCTTCTTTTTTTCCAGTAAGTCCTGTATTTATTTCCCCCTCCCCCCACAATGTGTCTTATTGTACTAAATACATTACAATCCCAGAACTTTATAGTTGAACCATACTAATGTGTGTCAGATATGAGTGTTGCTCATGGTCTCCTAATTATTAGATTTCATTCTTTCTCTACATGCAAAAGAACAATTCTGATACAAAATTACTCAGAGAAGTATATCTTCTTTCACTGTTTCTGTTGGAGTATGTATGTACCTGGAGAGATAGTAGTATACCTGTAGAAATTTTGTAGAACTTTAGTGGAAGTCGCTGAAAGCGGTGCAAATTTTAGCCTAAATGGGTGTGAAAGATGTCTCACACACAAGATAAATGAACAATAAATTAAGCAAGTGACTTACTCTTGTCAAGTTTACTAATGGATTCAGAATAACACAAGGAATTCAAATTTAACCATTATAAGGTTATCACTGTTTAAATGGAAGGCAGGCATTACAAACTCAAGCAAAAATACCCACTTTAAGGGATACAGAAGACGTGAATAATCAGGCATAAGATTACCGAGTGCAGAAACAAGTATCTAATATATATTAGTCTTTTAAAAGAGATGATCTGTAATGTATTTTTGAGAAGTATTACTGCACAAAGCCATACATAAGGAAGTTCAACACAGTATGAATCATTTTCATCAGCCTGAAGTCAGTAAAGGCTGTTTTGGCATAGGGATGGATCAGATATGTTTCCTCCAGCTTTCTGCCTCAAATATCTGACGTATGTGCTAATCAGTTTTGCTTAAATAAGGGTGTCATGACAGTGCCCATAGATATCATATATTGACCAATCCATTCAAACTACTTTGTTTTCTCAAATTTCCCTGAGAAAATTAAATAACCATCAAAAGAATAGCATCACTTCCATCAATGCTTTTCTGCCTCTTAGGAGTATTGGAATTGGGTTATTCCAATGTCATTTCAATTCTTCTTCGTAAGAGAACTATCCCAAACAATTTGCTTAGAAAGTGAAATCTTCTTATTTCGTTAAATTGTCTTTCCACATTGTGTTGCTGTCAAAAAATGATGATATATATAAGCCATCAAACATGGCAAATTTGTTTTCATTAGGAAGCTTTTCAATTGTGTCTGTGTGTTGTTTCATAATCTTCTTATATGTAACCTCTAGGAATTGCAGGGAGATGAGAGGCACACAAATCGCCTGCTTGCTTTTGATTTCTCCTCCAGTGATTTCACTATTGCTTCCAGCCCGTTTAACATAATCTTTGCACGAACAAATCTCCTCTTTTGTCTTACTAAGCCTTATCAAGCCCATTTCAAGAGTTTGGATATAAATAATATAATGATATGCATTTTAAGATGTTATAAGGTATGTGCAGGAGAAAAATACTCATGTGTCATATAGGAGCATGTAGAAAACCCGTGCCATTTTGATATTTCATACTCCAGTTGCAAGAAAGTTTATTGATTTTCCTAAGCTTATGCACAGAATGTACTAGAACCATAAAGGACCCCAAATATGAATAAATTGTTTTAATACATTCAGAATTATAAAACAGTGTAAGAAGCAAATAAGCAAGCAGAAAGTTAAAATGACTTAGTGTTAAGCAAATGCATTATGGATGGTTTAATGTTTTCAATATTACTGTTTTAAAACAATATTAATGCTTATTTGTGATCTTATAAATACTTCAATTTATACAGTGCTCAGAACAGTAGCTGTATTTCATGAATAAAAAAGGGTCAGATCTTGTAAGAAAACAAAAGTAAATTGCCAAACCTGAAAATAATAAATATAGCTTTAAAAAAAAATGTTTTCTGTGAAAAACCTTGCAGAAAAAAATTTTACGATGTGAATATACAAGTCATTAACATATCCAGTTCTGAAATCTTGCTGAGTTTATGTTCATATAAAACAAGGTATCTTTCTTCCCTTTTATGTACTATTTTGATATTATTTTTTATTAGCAGATAATCCTAAATAAACATGCCCTTGGGAGCTGTAAAGCAAATTTACCCATTACTTTGTAATGGAGATGCTCAAGGGGACTACAAAGATTTTCAGAACTAGCACACTGTATTTCAGAAATCTTAGGAAATGGTTTATGTTCATATTAATTGTCATTTTTTTCTTTTTTTTTTTTTTTCATTTCAGATTCCAAAAGGACCTTGTATATATTCTAGCTACCCTGTACTCAACTCTTGGCAGGTCCCTGGCTTAAAAGTATATTACAAAAAAGCACATGTATATTCATAAGGAACAAACAGTATTTAGACCAGGGAAAATATTTTTTATTGCATTTATATTTCTGTGTAAGTTCAGGGTATTTTATTGCTCAAGAAAATGAGAGGTTTATAGTACAGGCTGGTTCAAGGCACAGTGCTGACAGGCTCTCTGCGTTAACATCTCTATACATCTCTGCCAAAGGCACTCCACTGCTGACTTACAGCACCTCTGCTGCTCTCATACTCATCGTGTACTCTTTCCCTGTGCCAAGGCTGTCAGATTTGTGTTGTGTGGTGGGCTTTGAACTAGCGAGCCTTCCACTGAGGACTATGATTTCACCAAAGTAAATACACACTTTCGCTAACCTGGAAGTAAAAGTTATGTAAACCAAACATAATAATCCTTTCTTTGACTATTTCAGTGACCCTAATATTTACACTTTGAAAACAAAGATGTGACTTCTGTACTTTCGTACCTTCCTAAGTGTCAGAAAAAGAGCTTCTGAATGAAGCTCCTAAAGTTCCTGTAAATGTTCTAGGACTTAGGAGCCTTTGTCTTTCTGTAAAAAGAAGGATGTATACATGGGAAATCTGTGATTCCAGATATAATTTTGAGATCTCATTATCATTTTTTTTTGGTCAAAAAAAGTTTTATCATTGAACAACACTGGAAAATCCTTGCTTCTTAGGGGACGTTTAAGTGGTGTTAAAAGTCTCTGAGAGTAAAGTTATCTGGAGGTGAATGTGAGGAGCAGGAGGAACTGGGAGAGTTTAGCACTTCCAGGCTCATGAAAGCCTTTGACACTGAAACTTAGCTATAATAATTGATTTTTAGTATCACTATGTGACAAAAAAGTTTCACAGTAGGTAAATAGACAATCAGTTTCCATGCCCTGTTTTCTCACTTCAGCTTATACTGAAAGATTTGTGGAAAGTTTAACACGTCTTTTCTTTTGTAGATATCCCTTTAGAATCCGTCTTTTTAACCTATTTGGACCTGAACCACATTACTGCCTTTTCGGCTGGTAGAAATATGAAGGAGACACAGCAGTAAAGGGAAAAAAGCATATTACCTCATTTGATAGGATCCTAGGTGCACACTCCTCAAAGGTGGAAACACACCAAGAAACACACCACGTACAATGAGTATACAACTTTTATGGACCTCGCAAATTAGCATATCTACCTAAAATCCCACAATAAGTAATTCAATAATGAAATAATTGTCCCCCTATTCTAATTATCCCCCCCTTCCCCAAATGAGACTACAGCCTAGTTTACAAAAATTTGCTCCAGAGAGAAGTTTGGAGCCTCTAGTTCTGAGACAGTATGAATGTTTGGTCTTCCCACTTTGCAAGACCCCAAACTAAACTAAATATCAGACTACAAGAATTATGAACATGTGGGGCTGGGTACAAGGAGTGTGTATAGAGGGTACAAGGGAAGAGAAAGGGTATAAAACATATAAAAAGGGTATAAAAAGGTAAGACAAAAAATCATCACCTATCACATAAGCTAAAACCATAGCCAGTATTTAACTACTCCAGATGAGAGGCTTCAGTTAAACAGAGCAGTACATTTTTTTCAGAATTTATAAACCATTCATACACAGGTTAGAAAATTCCTTCTACTCAAAAAATCCTATAATTTAGCTACTTATTATCTGTGCTGTATACCTAATTTCAGTGATACATATTGAGAAGACACTTGGATAGGTGAAAAAGACCCCATGTAGATGCTTTAACCCGATCTGCAATATTTGATTTCTAGAGGATAAAATGGAAGAGATATGCATCCATGCAATAAACTCAGCAAAATGAAATTCTAACCTCCTTTTCCAAAGTTAAATATGCAGCTTAAAACTTTGTATATGAGTTGTATGCATATGACTCTTAATCTTTTTTATTTGTCTGCCCACCAAGACATTGTTTGACGACCTCTTTTTGAGAATAGGATTACATTTCCTGATTTCTTCTATTTCAGAAGATCCTAAAGTACCAATTGCAGAGCTCTGACTCAAACTTTCTCCGCAGCACAGTTTTTTTCTAAAAATTACTATAAAACTTTCTTTGACACCTCAAATTGCATTCAGTTTCATTCTCTCAAAAGCCCTTAAATTTTTAATTGGTTCATCAGAAGAGCTTTGTTCATTTTATTGTGCTGTGTTGTAACTCTTTTGTTCCTCTTAAGATTCAGCTTTACAAGAGGGGAGAGGGGAAGGAGAAATCTATTCATTCCAGATAATTTCGAGGGAATGTCTCTTCACTCACATTTGTTGGAGAGCCAACAGACTAAGTTTTTCTCATTTAAAGCTAAAATATTCTTCTCTTAAGGGCTCTGTTCAGACAGTTTCCTGACACCAACTTGAGATTTGACATTTTGCTGGCACTCCAAGCTGCACACCAAGCCTGTGTGAGAGTTCTGTCACTTCACTGTATGGATCAGTTCCTGTGCAATCAAACAGCATGGTGTAATCTTTTATGAAGTATTTCTGGTAGAGAAAAGGATTGATTTATACCTATAAATGCATTTTTCCCACTTCTTCTCTCCTGTGGGGTCTGAGTGTCAAAGGCACTAACAAGAGTGTCATGGATATTAAGAATATCTTAATAGGGATGAACTAGAGTGTCCTTAATGCATTTTATATTTACCTGTGCAGAAATGACTGTAATTTTTGGTGTAAATTGCCTTTAGAAATCATAATATATCCTTTAGAAACATAGCTTAAAACTAGATTGTTAAAAATAAATTTATAACTGTTCATTGTTACATAGGAAAAAGTGAAATATATGACATAAGAAATTCTAGACACAAAGATTTACTGAAAAGCATCTGTTCAAGAACATGAATTTCAAAACCACAGAATATTTCCTCCTGCTTTTAAGAAAACGGGTGAACAATACATCCTCAAATGTTGTTTTATTTGAGAAGTATCACATTTAGCCAATTAAGCTCCAGAAATGAGATTTTATTGATTGTAAAGGCAACTCTTGACACCATGTAAACTATGAAAAGCTTTGCAGGACAACACATATTTCAATGAATTTTCACCTTTAAAAAATCCTATTAAGAATTACACTCATATACAAATATTGAAAAATTTAAATTTGAAAATGAGAGGGGTTTTTTTTTGTAGTACCATAACCTGTAATGTCAATATCTCAAGTGCTGCAAGTTACTTGAAAGTATCTACAGAGTTAAAAAAATTAATTTTTTATGATACAATTAAAAATTGCTCTTTAAAACCTTCCCAGTATTAAATGAGCAACTACCATTCAACTTCAAATATTATAGCTTTTTCTTGAGTTGCGGCCAATTAGATGCAACTCTTCTCAAGTAATTTCTGCCATGGATGAATTTACTCATACTTCTGGGACTGAGAGTCCCAAGAGTTCTGGATATAAGGGGAACTTTGCAATGTTCCAATTACAGAAGACATGCCACACTACATCACCTGCTGAGTTATTGTAACAGAAAGAGGCAGATTTTCAAGAACAGGAGCAATAGCATGATGCAGACTGTGTTGATGCCACTGCAACTTGAAAGGACAAATATCTACTAGAAAAAAAATATGTTATTGACACAAACCAGTAAATCCAGTCCTTTGAAAGTATTTAAATAGAATTGTGTTCCATAGCTGTTTTTCAGTAAATATACTGACTACATAATTTTAAAATTCACTGGGGAAAGAGAAAAAATGCCACAAAATCCGCTCATATGGATTTTTTTCCTATGCATTATAAAAATTATTCAATTAAAATTCTTATTTTCCCTTTTTTCATATATGCAAGAAAATTCTATGTTTTACCAAATATATAGTTTAATTTTCATAAGGTGTCTGAAGGAAATAGTGTGCTTACTTGCAGCACACTCCAAGTGGCAATCATACTAGCATTAATTTATCCATTCAAAATCTCAATACTTCCTATCCTGATCTCTTCCCAACACACTATATAGGATAGGAAAACTTATTTTAATGATCCCAGCAGGAAACTCATTGAGTATCTTACCTGAGCCTTAGTGGCTCTATATGTAAGATCATATTAACAGTTGTCATTTGCTGACATTAAGCATATGCACAGTTAAAACAGAATTTAATTTGCTAGCATGGACATATACAGACTTTTCAATCAATGCTATGTAAATCTGTTCTTGCATCATTCTAAGATTTTTTTTTGTTTGAAAAAAGCCCTTAGATTGATATAACCTGTAAGCCTTTTCATTTCACAAAGATCTGTACTGGGGGTTAGACTAAATGATCTGTAGAGGTCCCTTCCAACCCTATATATTCTGTGATTCTGATTCTGTGGTTCTCTGGATATCCTGAAGTCCTCAGAGCTGCCAATAGCCTCTGTAAGCATTTATATGGTAATCTTTTCTAAGAGACTTCTGGCAAGATTCAACTGTGTATTCAGATAATCAACTAGCTATCCATAAGTGTCTGAAAATGAGATGGGTGTCTAACCTTATATTATACTCAATAATTACTTAGTAGATGCCATTGATGGAGCCTACAAAACAATTTTACTGTCCTTAAATTAGATAACTAGTGGAAAGTACCAGTATTTAATACACCGGATGGTAGTGGCTTTTGAACTACCCTAAGTTGTCCACTGGCTGGTATGACAAAATATAAACAGGAGATCATTGCTTTGTGGATTGACAGCTAGAGGCTAAACTTAACTGCACCCAGCGCTCAGGACACTGAATCCCTTTGCTGAAAATTCACATGTGTGAAAATAGGCATTTAGTGCCATTTGTGTTGCTGTATTTGCCCCAATCTCCTACCGGAGCAAGTTTCAGATCTCTCTTGCCTTTGATATTTGTAATCCCTTTATGTATGACCTGTGTTTCTTAGGGAGACTAGGTTCTCATGTGTGGGCAAGAAATTGCATTAGCTGAGTCAGTCCCTAGATTCCTTTAAATGCAGAGTTTAAATTCACTGCCTATAAAGGCAGTGTAAGTCTTTAGAACATACTCAGACACATCAACATAAAAATGTAGGTGTCTGTCTCAGATGGAACCCTAAACTCTATACAGTTTAAACACTGTAAACACCTAGATGTGATAAATTAGCCTCAGTGTGCTTGTATCTGGAGCAGAGTGCTCTGATCTTCCACCTGTGTTTCACAAGCACCTCCTATGGATGGCTGTGGAAGATGTTTAACTGATAATGTTCCAATGACTCCACTAAGCCATGTATGCTTAGAACAGACATTTGCTACATGGGAGTCTTTGTAACTGAGGAAAAAATTGAGATCCATTCATATGTTTTTAGGAATACAAAAGAAATTATGCATCTTTAATTGAAATATTATCTTCATACATAGCCATTCAAGACACCTTGAAGGTTCACAAAAAGTAAGAATTTAAAACTTAATCTTGTAGGGATAGAGTTTGAACTCTGGATAAGACATAAGTTTTTCCATTTAAAAAACTGTTTTCTGAGAAAGTGCTCATGCTACACCCCTGGCAACTTTTGTAGTAAGGTATGTATACGTCAAGAAATAAATTAATCCAGCACATCATCAACAGAAAATAATCTTCACTTTAAATTTATTTAATTTTTTTGAGGAAGCTTTCTCATTTAAAAATGTAAATGGGTATTATCTTCATTATTTATTATTTCTAAAGCAACAATAGTTAACTATGAATAAAGTTAACAGATCCAGAGATTAAATGCTCATGGCATTTTAACAAATATGTACAATATGAAGAATTTACATTGCCAAATCCACAGTATCTTCTGCCAACACTAGGAAAACCAAATAAACAAGTAAAACCAAAACAGAACAAATCAAAACCAGAAGAACACCCTGGCACCTGTATTACCATTGTTATTGTCTCATAGTTACTACATTAGAGGAGATTATCCAAGGAAAAAACATTAATCAGTGAAATAAATAAAAGGATTCCCAAGTAGAAGGAGTTTGCATATTTTGATCATACATAGTTTAAACTTTTTCATCCTGTTGTGACAACTTCAAATGGAGTTCTTATCTGTAGTGCATGGGAATTGTGAATATTTTATGCAGGTAGAAAGAAAGATAAATATTCAGACAAGTATACTGATTTTCACTGGGGTTTTTTTTTTTGTTTGTGTTTCTTTTTTAATGTTTTTGTTTGTTTCAGTTTTTTTCTTTATTTCAACAGCTCTATAGCATTATATCTTTCTTGTGCATCCCATTCTCACTTCATAGTTGCTGCCTTGGCCCACTTGTGGTTTTAAAAGATTTTCTTTTTCACAATGAAAATTTCCAAAATGTTGCCCAAAATTCACTAATTATCAGAATTACTCTAAGACTATTAAAAAAAATGCTTTAGATTAAAACATTAAAAACCAGAAAACCAAACCAAAGCAAAACAAAAAAACAAACCAAACAAAAAAAGACCACACATAATGATGCTTTACTTCACAGAAATCCAGAATGACAATAGTGTTGGCTCTAAAGTGACCTTTCACTTCATTTCAGGTTCTAAGATGATTTCTCTATAATGGCTGAGACAGACAAGATTAGCTCTCCATTCAGATGAGAATAGGATTATCCATTAGGGGTTACTAAGATGACTGACGAATCCTATACCTTCATTAAATAAGGATGTTTCAATCATATTTGTTTACTAGAATTAGTTAGAAAAAGATTAACAGTCATTTGTTTCTGCATCTTGTGAAACGGTTATGTAAATTTTATTGCATTGTTTAAAAAAATAGCATCAAAAGGATACATTAGCAGTGAATAAACAGAAATTCATCTGTGCAGGAGGCTACCAAATAAGCATCATCCCTTTAATTTATACAGATTACAAAATGTATTTTTAAAAGCTGTGTCAGTTTTACCAACTGTTGATAATTCCTTGCTTCTTCTTTAAACTACTTGTTTTCTATTTCCTATAGAGGTTTTGTGGTTTTTGTTTTGGTTTTGGTTGGGTTTTTATTTATTTGCTTGGTTTTTGCTTTTTTTTTCACCTGGGATTTCAGCAATGTGTTAAATATAATCTAAAATGCAAAACACTTATTTGTGTCAGAATTTCATTGCGGTATTAATTAAATTTTTCTAAATGATGGATAAAGCTCCCACATTTCTGGATCCTCTTATTTATGTTAATCAGCACCTTAATGCCTAAATGTGCTTGTCTCCTGCCAAAGATTAGACATGTAAACAATTCTTTTAAGCTTTATTTAAAGATGTACAATGTCATTTTGATTATGCCTGATGACTGGTTTTTAAGTGATCCACAGTTCAGTGTGTCAGCTTTTTGTGGCACAAGAAAATCTAGCTAAAGGTTGCAGAGCCTTAAAAATAGGATTACTAATTGGACTGAGTTTCCCCAGCTGACTTCTCCTTTAAGGTTTCCAATTAACATATGATTTTGTTTTCCTTTACAAAATAAATTAAGTAGAGGGAGCAGGAGGGATCCAATCTGGGTTTATTTAAGATACTCAGGCCAAATGTTGAGTGGCCACCAACAACCATCCTGGCAGTGAACACTGATGCATTTCCAGTTCTGACCAGCACAGGTTTTCATCATTATGTGCTTCTGTAAACCGATATTTATGTTTCTGCAGGGTGCAGTGTAAAGCCACAGAAATTTTGCCATCCAGCTCCCATGACTAAATACATCCTTCTCAGCAGAACTGGAAAGCACTTGGTATTTAAACCCATAAAAATACAGCATATGAAAAAAAAAATAGGAACCTTGATTATTTATGCCAAATATTAAGTCCTTAGCCACTTGCAATTAATTAGCACAGCTAATAAACAGATCATACCCAAATAAACAGGCAGGGTAGGTCCTTTCCTTTCTCAATGTGGAGGCCATGCAGGGCAGAGAGACCTAACACCTACAGCTTTAAATCTTCAGTTCTCTTTGTTCTCTACGGCCCTGCCACAGCACAGGCTTCATATCTATTTCTGGCATCTCACCACAGTTTATCTCTTTTTCTCCAAAATTATAGTGAGTGTTACTGAGAAGTTTTAAAGGAGCCACAGGTGCACTAGCCTAAGAAAATGAAGGATTTCACTGACATGACAAGAAAGTAGAGAGAAACTCATGATAGCTCTGATAAATCTGTCCTTTACAGTTTTATTTTTTGTTACAAAAGTACAACAAAATATTTTATGCTTACTAATTCTTCCCATTAATAGGTGAATATCTACATTTTGTAGAACCAGTAGAGCACTAGACACCATTTTTTTCAATTGCTTGGGAAAGGAAAAGACCATAATTACAAATATTGCCCCTTCCTCCTCTCCCTCCCTCTGAGTTTTCATTGCAGGACACAATATCATATGTCAAGGAATGTCCTTTGGTCAGTTAGGGCCAGCTGTCCAGGTTGTGTTCCCTCCAAAATTCTCAACCCCTGCCTACTTACTTTCGGGCCAGGAAGGGAGAAAAAGTAAAGGCTTGATGTTGTGAGAGAATAATTCAGCAAAATATGAAATAAAACATGCTATCAACACCGATTTAGCCGCAAATACAAAGCACAGCAATGTATTGGCTGCTCTGAAGGAAAGTGTCTTAATCCCAGGCAATTCCAAGACATTAACTAAATTAGAGCTTTAGCAAAGCCACATAGGAAAAAGTGCTCATTATATGTTCATGCACAAATGGATATCTTACTTGTAGCACTGAGAAGAAAAAACATTTGTTTTATCTATTTTAAAAAGAAGATATATTCAAAGTTTCCATTTGCAGTTTAATTTTATCTAATGCTTCATCTTGCATAAAAATACTACTGGTTATTTCTTGATCTTTGGAAGTAAATATTTTTCAGGAACAAATTACACCATATTGAATAATTGCCATACACTTTCAAATGTAATGGAAATTTCTTAAAATCCCACAAATCAGGAAATCAGGAAAAAATTATAAACAGTTTTAATATATTGAGAATCTATGTTTTGGTTATAGAAATAGAAATAAATACTTCATTACAGAAATAACCTTGAACTTGGACCATGATGGATATTGTAGTTAATTAAACTGTATGTTGAGGTAATATATTACATTGGAAATTGAAGCATTTAGATGAAAAGTTGGGAAATGGATTGGGTAATAGGTAATGTAGTCCATTTTTTGAAAGCACAATAATGAAAAGGACTCATTGAGACAGATGAGGTTGTTGTGCAGAGTTTAGCTTTATATATATAGCAGTGTAAATTTTCAGGTGGGTTTTTGTTTTGATTTGTTTCAGTGACTTGAATGGTATTACTCAGACAAGCTGACAGTTATACTTTAAAAGAAACACTTAAAGGAAAACTTTTTGAATCTATGCAATTTCTAATTAATATTAAATTATGTAATTAAAAATGGGGAAAAAATTATAGTCCTTATATATTAAATCACATTTCTTTTCACAGACAGGCTTCTTTCAGTCTCCATTTTCTCTCTGGATATGTTGCAATCTCACCTACTGTTTTGTTTCCTCTCTTTTATTTTTTTTCTTTCAGATAGTATTTAATTACAGAATCCTTTACTTTTAAGAAAGATTTGTTTAATTTATTTTAAACTGCAATAGGAAAATGGAAATATGTAAAAGATATACAGAAAAGGCTAAAAGAATCCTAAGTATTACACATTTTGTTGCTTAGGGTAACAGATGCATTCATGCAGATAAAGAAAACAAACAACTAAAAAGGAAAATTAATGGAAATGTAAAAGGAAAATAAGAAAATGAAATAAACATGAACTTCATTTATCATGCATCAAATGCATCCCAAGCTGCAATGCATCGAATATGCACTTGATCTCACTTTAGAATTATATCTGCTCATTTTCATAAACTATTTTCACAATCAAAATATATAGTGAAAAGTGTTTATGACCTCTGAATATTATACCTTGTTTATCTAGATAAATAAATAGATAAATGTGCATTTGTATAAAATAACCTCCATTCTTTAGTACAGATTACCCAAACAGCAGTTAATTATTATAAATTTTTGATCTTTAACCTGGTCCAAGTCATCTACCATGCCTAAATAATCTGTATGGACTTGTTAGATGCTTCATTGTATAGTGTAAGCAAGAAAGTTAGGAACTAGAATAACAGAAAAAGGTAAATAAAATTCAACTCAGCTACTGAATGGAGATAACTATCAAAGAGGTCTGTAGACATCAAGGAAAATGTAGAATTAGGAGACAAAAATATAAATGTTTTAAAATGTTGGGGTTTGACCCTGACTAAACGCTAGGCACTTCAACTCTATCTTGCTACCCGAAAAAAAAAACCACCTGTAAAAACACACACTGATTTCATGAGTTAAGTGGGATAGGACATTGGTAGGAGGATGCATGGAAGAAAGGGCAGACAGGCTCTAAACTTAAAGTTGCAAAAAGTGATTTGTTGCGGGCAGGCTGGGCCGATGCCCCTGTCTGGTCCC
>VZRM01000607.1:90913-146247 GCA_013397955.1 Grantiella picta
GGGGTCCTCTACTTAGCCATGGGGTCCCTCCCACGAGAGACAGTCTTCTGGGAACTTCTTTGGCGTGGGTTCAATCTCATGAGCAACATCCCGCCTGAATTCTGCTGCAACATGAGTTCTTTTGTCCATAAGGTGCTGTGCAGACTCTCCCAAGCTGAGGTCAGGCTGCTTCCATGCCAGGAGCAAGGCCTTTCTCTCCCTGGCAAGGCCTTTTCAGTTTTAACTCTTTCGATGAGACTCCAACTAGATCACAGCTTTCTCCAAGCATCCACCTGCTCCTCTGGTGTGGGCTGTGGGTAGAATTTCTGCACTTCCGTGGACTCCATGGGCTGCAGGGGAACCTCCTGCCCCCATCATGGTCCTCACCATGGCTAGCAGAGAGTTTTCAGCTCCGGTGCCTGGAGCACCTCCTCCCCCACCTTCTTCACTGACCTTGACGTCTCCATGCTGTTCTCCCTTCACCTATTTTTACCTCTTCCTCTTCCTCCTCTAACTACAAAGAAGTGCGTGCCTACCTTGTTTTGATTTCTTCTTAAATATGTTTTCACAAAGATGTAACCAGCACCTCTAATTGGCCCAAACTTGGCTGGCAGCATGTCCATCACTCTCAGAGCCNTGTCCATCACCTTCAGAGCCATCAGAGATTGGCTCTGCTGGACTTGATGTAAAAACTTCGAGAACTTTCACTCAGGACACACAGGAGCCATCTTTGTGCCACTCCCCACCCCTCAGACACCTCCCCAGGCCTACTACAACAACTTCTGAAGAGTCCAAATTTCTCCTAGATGTTAAAAAATACTTTACTGATGTTTTGAGCCAATCAAAACCACCACATCAAATTATGTTAGAAGCACAAGAAATCTCAGAAAAAAAACATAGTCTTAGAAGAGAGGGGGCGATATTTTACACAATGGTTAGGAAAGTGCTAATAGAAGAGCTAGAAATTTTCAAGAAATAATTTAACTATTTCAAAAGAAGCAGGAATGTATCATATAAAAATGATGAAGTATTTTCTTTTCCTTTAGAAAACAAATGTATATTCTAATGGGAATGTATAGGCGATAAACAATTTAAAATCATCAGGTTTAGTTAACTTGCATGTGAGACTTATAAAAACAGCTGAATGAGAAGATATGTGTCTTCCTAAAACCTGTTTTTAATGAATGTTGATTTACTACAGAAATTTCATTAAACAGTCATAGAGGTAATATTATACAAAATATTCAGGAAGAGCAAACAGGGTGATTCAGGTAGAGGAAATATCAATATCTGATTTAGTAAAAAATAACTAAAGAATGTTATACTGTAGCTTAATTTCAATGTCATTTAAAAAGAATGGTGTAGAATAAATTATTTTCAATGCAATGTGTATCTCACAAAACCTGAAACAAGTCTTCTCTGAGAATACACAGCAAGTATCTAAAATTGTCTTGAAAAAAAAAAAAGCTGCCCAGTGAAAAATTCTGTGAATTACAGGAATTTAAAAAATGTATGTCCTAGATGGACTGGAGCCATTCTTGTTTTTATAAATTGTGAGAACGTGAATGTTAGTTCGTTGCTCTTGATTTCTTGATAACTGACAGTGTGAGAGACTGGAGAAAATGATTACTGGCTCAAAACAACTGAATTGTATGTGTGTAAGTCTTGTTCAGACAGGGCAAGTTCTGCAAAAAAAATCAGACTTTGTTAAGTCAATGCTTTGAGAAATGCTTTATTTTGATTTAATGTTGCTTTAAAATTTGCCAAGTACCATGTTACACCTTAATGCTCTAAAATTTACAAGTAAAAGTTTGTGGTTCAACCTTCTGAGAACGTTGTTGGGTTCTCCATTGTGCCTCCTCAGGGAATTGAAGTACCTTAAGCCCTTTTAAAACACTTGACCAGCCAGTCTGGAACGTCACAGAAGGTAAAGAGAGGACTTAACAGTCATATGGAACAAATGGAATCAGCGTAAGCAAACAGCAGTTTAATGGAGGTAAAAAAGTATTTACTCATCAGGGAAAAATAATTAAGGATCTTATAGATGAATGGTGATGATGTCTTATAGAGAGAGGGAAAAAGAGGAGGATTGGATAAAATAATACTGTCATCAATGCAGTATTACTACAAAAAAAAAAAAAGAGAACTAATACTGTCATCGGCCAAGGAAAAACAACAAAATAATAAGTAGGCTGAGAATTTAACATTGCTCATGCAAAAAGAGTTATAGTGGAAAGTGTTATCGGTTCCTAAAATATCAGTAATATAATTTGAAATCCTGATGGAAAATAACATTTTAAATGACAACAGAATGTCATACCTTTGTGGTTGGGGGAATTAATTTTTTTACGTGCAATACGTTTTATAATGAATGAAAGGAATATTATAGGTAGATCAGCAGTAATTTTACAAAGCAGTGTTTTATTAAAATATTGTGTGTGTTATAAGCTGAAGTTTTCTGGTATCATTTAGCAGATACATAAAAAATATTGGTGGTATGTATTCCCTGTATAAAAATGAATTAATTGGTAGATAACTACAAATATATAAATATACATATATATATATATATATACATCTGAAAACAAAAGAGACTTCTTAAAGGACTAGTTACACAGGTATTGACAGTTCTTTAGATCTACTGACAATATGACTTGACATACTTTAAGATAAAAGTAGTACCAACATGAAAAAAGAGATTAATTTCAAGGTACTGGTCTGTATCATCTTACTTTTGTTCAATGACATGTGAAGGCAGTTTCTGAGATGAAGTTAGATGACAATATATGACAAGACAAGCAGCTAAATGTTCTCACGCTTCTGGTCCCCTGCTAGTCATCAGCCATTGAAGATATTGATTACAAAGAATGATGCATATTGCTAGCAAACCTGACAGCAACATTTGAGCACATCATTCAGTATTGAATAACATAGAGCCACCTGTCAAAGCAGAAAATGTTTCTGTCCACGAGGTCTTGCCAATTATTATCTTTTTCATGAATTTTAAGAACAGTGAATATCTTAAAGCTCTGTAAGAAATACTTCGGTGATACAAAACACGTTTAAGGATGCCAGATGTTTCTGACCACAGCAGCTTTCAGATTATGTTAAGGATTGAATTAAGAAAACTTTCAGACTTCATTATGGCATATTAGTTTGTCTTTTGTAAACCAACATAAAGAAAGTTACTTAGAAATGGCCTTATTTAATGTCCAATGGGTGTTTAATCCAATTAATGTTAGTCCCTGTCCTTTTCAAAATGAAATGAGTTTTGCTTTCTATATAAGCAATAGCTTATTTCTTTGGAAGATTTTTTATTATCAGTTTCTTAATTGCCATTTACTGGTGCTATTACTGTATTATCAGGAGATTTAAATAAAACAAACTGCTCTCCACATTGTTTCCCTCTCAGGCAGAGAAGAAAATATTCAAGACACAGAATGTGGCACTCAAAGCATTGTAGAACTACTTGACCCTGCTTATTATCTTAGCATTATTTCAGATACCATTAAATCAGAGTAATGTTAGCAGGTTAACAATGCATCACCATTACTTCAGTTTTCAGTGAACAGAAAAATACTTTCCAACATCTGATGGAGCTCTTTCTTTTCTATTTCCAAAACATATGATATCTGTGATCATTTTGACCATTGACTTATTTACTGCGTTAAAAAAATGAGTGAAACTAACCTCTTAGCATACTGAAGTTTTTTCAAAACCCTGTCTTTCTAAAGGAGAGAAAAGAGCTTTATTTCTACTGTATGATAATTTTTTTTAAATAGTCTTGCATCAAACACGTTCTCATTAAACTCCTTAAGCAGGTAAGTTTACCATGCCCTCTGCTTTACAAGAGAGGGGAGAGAGAAAAATGTTTGTTAAACATTCTTTTTGTGATGTAAATTAATCTGCCCATAAAAAAAAGGAAAAATGTAAAAATTGTTAATTGTTTGAGAAATAGAAAAAGTGTGTGCCTTACTATAATGAAGTGTTCAACTTATTGGAAATAAGGCTAAAGAAAAAAAGGAGAGGCAAATAAATAAAAAAGAGTTTTAGGAGCCTGGCAAAACTTCAAAGAATAGAAATATTAAATAAACTAACACAGTAATTATGCGAAGTACTTACCTCAAGTCAGTTGTTTGTTTCATTAGACCAGAATAGTCAATGACAATTTCACAAAGTAGTAGTCAGTCATCAGTCTATTGTTTAATCACATCAGAACCACAAAAATTATTCTGTTTTTTCCCTTTTCACTCATCATGCAGCCAGAGTCCCAGAGCAAAGTAGGTGAAAAACAACATCAAAAACAATCTAGTATGTAGATGGCTTAATCTTAATAATATAGACATCTAATTTCCTGGGACAATGAAGACTCTTATACTTATTGGAAAATGTGGGTCATTAAAGAGTCACACATGATGTGTACTTTGGAGGAATTACTTAGGAAATATAAGTTCAAAATTCTTTCTGACATTGTTATAGCAAGGCTGTATTTGCTTTCTTACTTGAAAAAATTTGTGGAAAAGATCTACCGTGGTGTCTGTTCAGAATAAGAGATACACTGAATGGGGTTATACATCATAATAAGGTATTAACTCTAACATCTTAAAGAGATAAGTATGAAAAGCTAATGAAACTTAACTAAATTTCAAATACATAACAAGTCTTACTGCTTCAAATTGACTTTCTTTTTTTTTAAGGTAGTTAGTAGTTAGGAAGCCATAAAACATATCTACCTTATATTTATTATGCAAATTGTTCATTTTATAGTGAAATGAGTGTAAAATCTTTACTGGACTTACCTTATTTGTGAGATCTGAACAGTGGGCACAAAGAGAATAAAGACTCTTGGTGTAGTTTATTTACCCTCAGAAAAGAAGAGAAGTGTTCTGTTCAAAAGCTAAAATTAACTTCTTTAAAATAATGTGTCTTGTTTTCCCAAAGCTAACAGAGCTATTCCCCTTATTTAAGGTCCAAGACCATTTTAAACTACAAAATGGACAATGTGCTCCTGAAACTTTAAGAATAAAAAACGTGATTTACATAATGAGACCTTTACCTAATATTATTATGAATGGTAAGGGAGGTTATAAAAGCAGAGTAGGCATGGATAGAGTCTTCATATGCTATGTTTGTGTCTCCTGATGTGTCATTATCATAAGAAAAATAATAGCATAAATTGTCTGCCAAGATGAATTAATATTTAGAGAGCAAATTTAATAAAAGCTCCCAGTGGTTCAAGAATTAACTCAAAGAAAGGAATTTGTTCTACTTAAAAATAAATTTATGAATAACACCTATTAGAAGCAGTGTCATGCATTATTAACTTTAATGTTGTGAGTGGAAAAAAACTACTCATTGAAAAAAATGTCACTTAGAGACAATAAGTCTTGTTAACAATTTGAATTTTTTATAGAAAAAGTAGTTGGGTGCCGCAGGTATGTTCTTTCAGTAGCCATTCTGATGGTTCAAGACGGAGAAGGTTACTGTTTTATTACATGTCTAGATTTTTGCATTTCTCTTTTGGTTTTTGAGGACTACAAATGGTAGGTCAATAAAAACAATGTCTTCTAAGAAGATTTACTGATGACATTAGAAATGTTCATTTAAGCTTGAAGTGATTTTGTAAGTTCCTACATCACCAATGTCTATTTATTTGTCATCATCATATTATTAGTGCTTTTGTCTAAATACATGGGTTTTTTATTATTAATTCATAAAAAAATAGGTATAAGCCTATGGTGCAGAAAAAATACAGAGTAGAACAAGATCAAATCTTTTGAATTAAATACTGCCATAAATGACAAACTCTGAAGAACCTAACACCTGTGTTAGCTGGTTTCTTCTGGACTGTGAAGACTTATATGCAGGGCTGCAATTAGATGTCACAATACAGCAATGTCTACAAGGTTTTAGTATTTACCCACTAAATCAATAAAATCATGCAGTACATGCCTAACCTTTTCTTAAATATTTGCTGTGTTTCTGGGATCCATAATATCAATTGATGAAACTGCCTTCAAAGCATATTAGCATTTTCATAAAAAACATTTTTTTCTGGCTGCCTTAGGTTTTAGTCAGCAAGACCTGTTGGACCTTTACCTGGGTTCTCCTTAAGCTGGTTACAGAAGCAGATGAAAACTCACATAGAGAGTAACCATGGCAGCTCTCTGTGCTCAGAGAAGTGTAAATATATGCATAGCTTGATCCCCCAAAGACATGAACATATCATCCTATCCATGAATAACCACTGAAGTCCTTCAGTGTTGCAGAAAGGAGAACATACTGCATGTATTTAATTTGCAGGGCAAAGTTTTGGTAGAGGGTGGACTATAAGGGTGGCTTCTGTGCAAAGCTGCCAGAAACTTCACCGTGTGGAAGAGAGACAATGACAGTTGACTCCAAGATGGACACACCATTGGCCAAGGCTGAACCCACCGGTGCTTCTGGCATAACAGATTTAGGAGAGGAGAAAAGTTCCTGCTCAAGAACAAATAGCAGCTGGAGAGAGGAGTGAGAACATATGAGAGAAACAGCTCTGTGGACACCAAGGTCAGCAAAGAAGGAGAGGGAGGAGGTGCTCCAGAAGCAGCAATTCCTCTGCAGCCCCTGGTGCAGACCATGCTGAGGCAGCTGTGTCCCTGCAGACCATGGAGGTCCAGGGGGATCAGAGATCTGCCTCCAGCCTGTGGAGGAACCCGCACTAGAGCAGGTGGATGCCCAAAGGAGACTGCGACCCTGAGGGAAGCCCATGCTAGGCCAGGCGCCAGGTAGGACTGTGGACCCTTGGAGAGAGGAGCCCATGCTGGAACAGGTGTGCTGGCAGGATTTGTGACCCACAGGAGGCCCACACTGGAGCAGACTGTTCCTGAAGGCCTGGACCCCATGGAAGGGACCCACACCAGAGAAGTTTGGGAAGGAACCACATCAGAGAAGCTCATGAAGGACACTCTCCGATGCAAGGGATCCCATACTGCAACAGAGGAAAAATCTGAGGAGTCCTTCTCCTGAGGAGGAAGGAGTGGCAGAAACATAATGCAATGAACTGCAGCCCCCATTCCCTATTCCCCTGTGTCACTCAGGGGAAGAAGAGGTAGAGAATTTGAGAGTAAAGCCCAGGGAAAAGGGAGGGGTGGGTTGAAGGTGATTTTTAAGATTTGGTTTTATTTCTTTTTACCCTACTCTGATTTGATTGGTAATAAATTAATTTCCCCAAGTTGAGTCTGTTTTGCTTGCAATGGGAATTGCTGAGTGATCTCTCCGTCCCTATCTCAACCCATGAGACTTTCTCTGTATTTCCTCTCCCTGGTCCAGCTGAGGAGTGGAGTGATAGAGAATTTTTGGTGGGCACCTGGTGTCCAGTCAGGGTCAGCCTACCCCACTACAATACATAAGTAGATTTACAACACTGTGTAAAACTATATCTATTGATAAGTTACACAAAACATTTCTGCCCTGTTCTAATCATTCTCCAAATAATGCAGTGAAACCAAGTTTATTTTGCAATATACCTAGGTAAACCCTTGTGTTTGAGCTAATTAAATTCTCTGTGTTTTCTTTTATCTTGAGTCCTCTGAGGAATAGGAGAGCATTGTATCATCGTTTTTCCATGACTACATTTTTATTACATCTAGGACATATTGTGTTTGTTCCTCACAATTAATTACTATTAATTTAATAGCATTACAGTCTTTGATAATTTTATTTTTTTATCAAGAGTACACACTGACTCCAAAAAAAGGCTGTAGAACTTATCTGCCATAAAATTAAAGACATTTTAAATCAACAAATTTTCAAGTTCATTGAACAGATATAATCAGGCTATGTTTCATGGAAAATACATTGAAGAAACAAAGGTTGGTATTGATTTTAAAAGGTTTTGTGCTGCCTTGTAGATCACAAAACTATGAGATTATAGTGTGAACAAATGAATATAAATGTAGACGTCTCTGCTACTGTTCAGGGATATAACATCACTGGTCTACCAGATGATTAGATAGAAGATATGATTGTCCTTATCTTGTGAAACATTTGAAGTGGATGATTGTTACTTTTCAGAGAAGCTTTTGGCAAAAAGCAGTGATAAAAGTCAAATCTCCATTTATCTTGTATTAACAGTAGCAAACGCTGTCCTTTTCATTTCAAGGAGTTAAATCACAGGAATACATTTCTTCGAAATGTTATTGGGTTTTTTCTGGATTTCTCAGTACTAGATCTAAGTACTGGTTCTTGAAGTTCAATGCTGTGTTATAGATGAAGAATCAAGTGTATTGCAAAGTCTTACACTTCGGTATCTAAGTGTGTCTGCATATAAGTATGTATTTATTTCAGAGTAAGGATATGGAAAGGTGTGGAATGTAGTTTACATCAGAAGATGGCTCAGCTTCACTTCTGTTACCTCCAATAATGAGGACAATAACAGAATGCATCAACATTTATTCACCTCTAGCTGTTCTTTTATTTTCATGTGTTTGCCTTCCAGGAAAACTTTTCCAAATAAAAGGCATTAATTTTAACGGTGTTAATTCCTCAAATATTACACCCTTCAAGATTTTTTAAAGGGTGTTCTTCCACCCTTTACATTAATGTGTGTGTTTTCCCTGCAGAAAAATCATATAATTTCAATTGCTGAGGTATCTGTGAAAGAACTAATGTCAGAGAGGATCTCAACATGTAGGTGCATTACAGTTCCTCTTCCAGTGTGCTGCAGTGCTAGGCTTGGTAATGGCATCTGCTTAGCACAACGAGGAAATGAGAATCAGTGATATTTTACCAGGATTTTAGGGTTCAGTAGCGATGGACTACATTGTTCCTAAAGACTTTGTGAAATGAAAATGTAATATTATGAGAAACAGAATGAGTGAAAGACTTTGACAATCAAGATTTACTCACTCAACAAGATTTTATTTGCAGAAAAGTTGTCTTCATAGGATCACATGTAGGTTTAATTTTTGCACTTTGAGTGAAGAAGTATTACTTGAATTCTATGTAGAATGATTGTGATAGGTATGATGTGTTGCAAGGCATGCTGTCTTCAACCCCAGTGGGCACTCAGAAAGTTCACATAATCATGTGAAGTGATAAAGAAAATACATCGTTATGTTGCATAGCTCTACCAATGCCATGACAATCAACAAGGCCATGAGAGCTGTGTCTGACAAAATTTTGCTAAACAGGAAAACATTTTGTTTTCTTATCATTTTTAAGCGCAGTTATCCATAACCCTGCTCTCACTCAATAAAGAGAAAGTGAAGCTCTAACATACCTACTAGATCAGAGAGGTAACAGCTTTTAGTGAAAATAGCTAACATTGGATTGTCAGGATTGGAGATAATTTTGATAGTTATGACATGTGGAGAAACTAGCACAAGGTAGAAAATGGAAAAAAAAAAGGTAACAGTAGAGCATTATTATATTTATGATGTAGAAAGCTAGTACTCTTTAAACTTTTTTATCTCCATATTTAGCTATCCCACTGGAAAATTACGTTATTATTCTACGTGTCAGTTAATACTGCATAGCAAATATTAACCGAATTGGTGGAAAAAGAATTATACTCAAGGACATTCCACAACATCAATTAATTGGAGTTTCTTTAGCAATATAGCTGAAAATCATGAAGTTTTAATAGATGTTTGAAGGATGATATATGACCTACTGATTAATTTTACCTTTTTAAACAACAGTTTTTTTAATGTGCTTTTTTCAAAAATGTTTAGGGAAAAAGAAACTCTGCAAAAATAAATTGTGCTCATTTCTTTGTTGAGGTTCTCAGGGTAGATATTTGACAATTTGTTATGAGGTCTATATACAGGTCAGGTATTAGAATCATTGGACCTTTTTAGACCTAAAAGAAAAAGAAGCCCTGAGGCCCACACTTCTAATCCTAACAGGAATTCCAGTTAATAGAGGTAAGAGGAAACTGCAGTTCAGAAAGAAACATATCCTTCTCTTTTGAAGTGACACAACTGAACAATCATAGCCAACACTTGAATGAAACTCTTTTAGGCAAAAAGATGAAGCTCTGGAAGAAGCACTAATATTCCTCAATCACACTTCTGCAGAGGCCATCCAGTGGAAATGGATTGCAGAATAATACAGAATGAACCTGATAACTGGAAATATTTCATCTTTCTTTGTATGGGGCAATGTCAGGGTTTAGATCTAATGTTAACTCAAAATATGATATTTCTTCTTATTTTTGTACAATATGTTTGTTCCCTTAGATGCTAAGTTCACGTAGTGAAGGGGAAATTCTTGACTCAAATAATGTAGCTATTCATATTCAATAATTCAAAACATTTTATTAACTAAAACTCAAATGCTTTCCCTTTGGATTTAGGAAAAAAAAAAGTCTTTTTCACACTTCAGCTGAGAATGGAGCCATCTTCCTCACAGAAGTGTCTTTCTCAAATTAGACATGAAACGAGAACAGGGACGTGACAGGGGAGACTTCGTTGATTATGTTTACCTGTGCAAATTCAGTGATTAATAACAGATTGGAACACTTTGCCTTTATTCCTTTTGCTCTCTCAAATGAAATTACAGCATAAAGAAAGAAGCAGTGTCTTTTAACTTCAGCACACATTGTTCATAAAGTAACCAAACAGAATAAACCCAAACTTAGATGAAGAACAGATGCATTAATAGAAACTCTAGGATTTTTCTAAGTTTTGCTGAAACATCTGCATAAGGCTAAGAACAAATATATCCCTCATGTTCCTGTGCAGACTACTTGGCATAGCAGAAAGCCCCCTGAGCTCTGCAGCCTTGCATTTCAGTCCCTAATGAGTGGCAGTGGGATCCCTCTGCAAAAGCCAGAGCAGCATGAATTTTGAACCAGCTGAGCAAGTGTCTGAGCTTATTTAAGCTCTGAGATTGTTGTGAGAACAACCAGCAAAGCCTGTACATACCATGGCTACGAGCAGACAGTCAGCAGGTATAATTGGCTACTCTGAACTGTAGAGTTTCATATGTTAGCTCATGTCAGTACATTATAGGATAAGCTCTAAGACTCTAACTATATTAATTACAGCGGGAAGGAAAATCCTAGTTGCTTCTAAATACTGTAGACCCTTCTCCCCCGTTTACAGGTGAAGTAGTATATGCTAAAGTATTAGACCCTTTTCAAAGAAATTACATTTAAATGAGGACTACTATATTTACTATGAGCTGAGAAAGCAGGGCCTAAAACATAACCAACACCCCCTGAAAAATATTTTCCTTGTCATCTCAGTCCTGTTTTAAAAGTAAGAAATACTAAAAATGCTCCTCTTAAGTTTTTCTTTTCAGCTCTTTACATATATTTTTTTAAATTTCAAGCCATTTCCCAAACATTCCTTTTACCCGCCTCAAAAAAAAAGTTTGTTTTCTTTTTTTTCACTTGTTTGTTGGGATTTTCAGTTTAATTTAGATTTTCTGTTGCAGTGGCATTTTTTTTAATAAGAAATAGAAAAAACCTCTTCCTTTCAACTAGTATTATGCTTTTATCTGAGCTTTTTGTTGTCCTTCCACCCCATCATTGTAGCTTGTTTTTCTTACTTTCACAATGTTTATTTCAAGCTGTTCCTCTTAATTTTCAGTGTAGATGATTTCCTTCATATTAAAGAGCAAATATAGAACAAATAGCATATTGTCTTAGTATACAATATGATCTAGCTACATTCAAGTGTGAAAGTGTGTTCTGGTTAGAAGTCTTAATTTGCATTTAAGAAGATGTAAAAATGTTCTAGACAGCAAGTAAAAAATATGTTTATAACTGTAATTCAAAGCCTGAACAGTGATTTGGTTATATTAAAACTCTTGGCAACATCAACAACAGTCAGAATTTTTATATGAAACTATTAATTTTTAAATTGGATGTTAAAAAAACCCCAACAAAATTAATGTGTTTGTTATTAACTGCTAAGGTTATTTTAGTTCAAACTTTGTGACAAGGAGCAGTAAGAAAAATGTGCTTTTAGTTTTTCTGATATATCAAACTGATAGCAGTATTCTTGCCTGAGTAGCCTAAAAATATCCAGTTATCAAATTATTAATAATATTTTTGTTTTGAAAAAGTTACTGTATCTACCATTCTAGCAATCACTTAATAAATACTGATCTTGTATTCTAATGTAACCCCGTCTCCATGAAAAGTAATTTGAGAATTACTTCATATTTATATCTATAATATAATGCAATATAAATATATGGAGTACATTTTTGGCAGTCATAAAATTTAAAAGTTATAATTAAAACTCATAATCAAAAATTAGTCTCAGCATTTCTCTTTTCTCTGGCCTGGAGGTGTGATCATTGGTAAAAAAATGGTGTGCAATTTTTAATAACAATACATCTGGGAAATCAAAATTTCACTTCTGTAAGAAAATTATTCAATATTATTTTAATTCTACTTGGATAAACTGTAACTCAGGATCTTTCTGAAGAAAGAGAAGCTGATAAATTATTTAAAACCTAAATTCCCATTGTTTGAACATCTTTTTAAGGATAAGAATCAACATTTTTACTGAGTACTTTTCTCTCTGAGAAGAAGAAAATAATATAAAAAAAAGAAACTATGCATGGATGCCACCTATTCTTCAGAGTATGGCCCTTAAGAGAAAAGCACTCTGAGAACTCTACTCGTGTGTGTGTATTTTTATACAGGATCCTTTTTTTTTTTAATTGTCAAAGTTTGTCTTCTGAAGTCCTACTTTGACTTGCAGTCTTCTTGTTTATGGCTCCCTCTGCCCTAAAAACTCAGGGGAAATTTTTAAAAAATGAGGTTCCAAAGGTTAAAATCCCTTGATACATTTGTCTTACAAACAGGAGCTCAGCTTTATTCCTTATCACAATTCTGCAGAGTGTTGGTCTATTTGCTCCAGAAGACACCTGTTTTTAGCAACTTCCTCCCATGGGTTTGTCAGTCTCTCATATTCAGTGTTTTAGAAGGAGGGTTTCATTTACTATAAAGCTTTGTATAGTACAGGGTATTTCAACTTGTAATAAAAATACAGTGAATTCAAACATGTTAGAATATTGTATTTCCCAAAATGACAGTAAGTGTGTTCTGTGATGTTCTAACACTACTTCAAGGGTTGCTGTTACAGTGCAAGCCTTGAAATAGTTGTTTGCAATCCAGGTGAGCTTCCTACCAAGCTGAGTGGTGTTGTTGACACACCTGAGGGACAGGATGTCATCCAGAGGGACCTGGACAAGCTCAAGAAGTGGGACCATGGGAATCACATGAAGTTTAATATGACCACGCTCAAGACACTGCACCTAGGTCGAGACAACCCCCAGTATCAACGTAGGCTGAGGGATGCACAGATGTAGAGCAGCCCTGCCCAGAAGGACTTGGGGGTGCTGTCATTGATGGGCTGGACAAGAGCTAGGAATGTGCACTGGCAGCCCAGAAATCCAATTGTATCCTGGTATGCATCCAAAGCAGCATGGCCAGCAGGGTGAGGGAGGTGATTCTGCCCCTCTGCTCTGCTCTGCTTTAGTGAGACCCCACTGGCAGTGCTGCATCCAGCTCTGCGGTCTCCTGCACAGGAAAGATATGGACCAGTTGGAACAAGTCCAGAGATGGCCACCAGGATGGTCTCTTGTATGAGGAAAGGCTGTGTGAATTGGTTTTGTTCAGCCTGGAAAAAAAAAGGCTTCAGGGTGACCTCGTCATAGCCTTCCAGTACCTGAAGGGAGCACAAAAGAAAGAAAGGGACTGACTTTTTACAAGAACATGTAGTGACAAGACAAGAGGGAATGGATTTGAACTAAAAGACAGTAGGTTTAAATTAGATATTAGGAGGAAGTTCTTCACTGTGAGGGTGGTGAGGCACTAGGAGAGGCTGCACAGAGAAGCTGTGGCTGCCCCTTCCCTGGAGGCTTTCAGGGCCAGGCTGGAAGGAGACCTGAGAAACCTGGTCTAGTGAAAGGTGTCCCTGCCCACGGCAGGGGGGTTGGAACTAAATGATTTTTAAGGTCTCTTCCAACTTGAACCATTCTATGATTCTGTGATTCTATGATCAATACATTGCTGTAATGTTTTCAAGCATACTATCCAGAGGTTATTTGTAAAACATAATTAGGCTCACTATTTCTGATGGTTATACTACAACTACCACCGGTAGCATGAGGAAAAAATACCCAAGTTCGTCATTTTACTGTTTCTTCTCAGTTCCGTATTACTAATTCTACACATTTTCTTCCTCTATTACATCAGTTTATTTGATAGGGCAATTTACCTGGAAGTACAGGGTGATCTAAGGCAATTCAGATTGATGTGACTGAATGTTCAGCTCACTGCATACAAATAGGGTCAAGAAGGGGTTATGGCTCTGGCTGCTTCTCCTTCTACAGTTCCTCTACTACATCAGCATACAAATTCATTTTACCTGCAGGCAATTGATTTGGCAATGTTTTATAGCATATGTTTATCTATAAACATGGACAGTGTACACCAAATGGCACAGCAAAACAGCCTGCCAAGTTCAATCTATTTGCCCTGGATAATTCTTCCCTGTTTCTGTTATGGTTCTTCTACAGGCTTTATGTCAATAGGGGTTGTGTGGCACAGGAACCGTGCTGGTAGGATAGCTCCTGTGGAGTACTCCCATCCCACTCTCAACATTATGTTTGTGCTCATAAAATGCCTGGGCAGTAAAAGAATGACTGTCAGTGAATATTTCTTCATAGGTATTCTTTTCCTTCTATTTATTTTTTGCTTACTGTCACTTTTCTACTGAACACTTTTCGAACATGCTTTTCTACTAACATGGCTTGTCCCAGAAAATACCAGTCCCTTTGACCTCTGCATTAGTGTCATGGGGATTAAATAAAATCATTGAAATGTTTAACTTTGTAAATTCTTACTTAAGTGCTCTGGAGTGTGAACATTTTATTAACTAAACCCCTGAGCGTATTATTATATTTACTTCCTTCACACACTCTTACTCACCACTGATGAAAGAGTAATTTTGTATACACTTAATATAAAATAGAAGACCATTGCTCTAAGGAATCCATCACTGAAATTTTACAGACTGTATGGAAAAATGCAAGAGATTTTTGTGGTTCTGGTCAGTGACTTCACTGCAGTTAAAATTTTACAATGGGAAGATAAACTTATCTACAAGATACCTTATGATAAAACAATCTGTTTTAAATTTATGGCAGTTCTATTATTACTTCCACTCTTAGAAGTGTGAATATTAATGATCACAGAAGGACAGAGGAATGCTCAAAATACTAAGCAAAACTGAACCACTATTTCAAACCACAAAGTTATTGTTTGAAGGATTTTAATTATTGGGTTTTTTTTATTGTACTTAAAGAGGGCCAAGACAAAGGTAATATTCATACTAATCTCCTAAAATTATCCATAATAGGAAATTTTCTATGTCTCTATTCTAACCAAAGAAAACTACCAAAAGTGAAGTAGGCTTAATTTTCTGAAGGAAAATTTCTGACTATTTATGTTCATGGGGAAGTGTCTTAAATGAAAGTCACACTGAAAATTGGAACGGAATTAGACTTGATTTTAATAGCCTTTAGCCCATATATTTAATTAAAATTTATATGTTTATTACTAACTTAACTTACCGATCCACTTCCACTCTTCCTTGTCTTCATATTTTCTAAAGAAATAGGCTCTCCAGTTGGTGCCTATATTCTCCCTGGCTCCGAAACTGAAAAGGAAAGTGGAAATTGGAAGTATGGCTACACTGCAGTTACAACTCAGTAGAGAAGAATACCATTACAATATACAAGTGTCTAGTGTAATTTGAGAGATATCTCTTCTTTAAAAACCCAATTTATAGAATTTTTGCTAACTCTTAATATCCTTTTTGTGGTAGGCTATTTTATTTTTCATTCAACTGGAGATGCAGCACTCTAAGTTTGTTATGATTCCTTCAGCTGATAGGTATGGTGCCTTTGATTTTTCAGAAAAAGGAGTCCAGAAAGTCTCAACATATGAATCCACACCACCTCCTCTATTGAGCTGATCAACTAACACTCTGCTTTAGCCAATGCATTTTGAGTTTTGAGCTCAAACTTTCGAAATTCTATTTGAACACAATGAACCAATGACTAATCAGTACAAGATTTTTCAATGTGACTAGTTCTTCCATAAAATTTACAACAACCTTATTTAAAATATTCAGTACTTTCTAAAATAAAAGTCACTTTTAGCTTAATTCTGTGACAGTTTTGACTATCTCATTCAGTAATATCTGGAATACAGTTAGTGCTGGAATACAGTTTGGTTTTTAATTGATAGCTAAGAATGCCAAGACTTCCATTATAGCATATAACATCATTAGTATTGACCTTTCTAACACTTTTGTTGTTGTTATCAACAGATACAAATCTGACCATGCCTAAATGTTTCCTTTGACTTTGTGGCAAAATTTCTAGGCTTTGTTAATTAAATTAGTCATGCCTCTAGCTTTATTCACAAAACAGTGCTGCTTGCTTGTTTGTTTGTTTATTGCTGTCATCGCTGTCTAGCTGCTCTGATGTCTTTTTTCTTTTCTTCTTTTAATAAGGAAGAAGATTTGCTCCTCTCCCCAACTTATGCTGAGACACAAAGATTTTATTCTGTACATATCACACAGTTTCTGTAAAGTGCAAAGATAAAGAAAAATACAAACCCAAAGTACTAGAAATTACATAATTCAAAACACATGGAAGGACAAAACCAGATTCTTTTATTCCAGAAGAGTTAAATAGCTTGTTCTCAAAATAAAAAAGTCGCACAAGGACTGCTCTGCTTACATCTTTCTGGTCTCTAGATGTCTGCTTTCAGGAACCTATTACTTAATTTTATACTTGAGTAAGTCACATAACACTTTAAATAAAACTAAGTGTCCCATTATTATTAAAATACAGTAATCTGCAAGGAGAGAGTACAGAAAGTCAGGCTTGTTTAGCCTTCTTATTCTAAATATTAAACTAGCTTAAATCCATCTAAAATTGTTATCCAAAATGGCAGAATATATGTTAGTTGAACAGGATTGTGCTCTGAATATAAAACAGAAGCCATTCGAGAATATTATACTATCACTTGCTTTCCTGTGACATTTCAAAAATAATTTATTTATTGTACAGGGACCTTCTATTTTCAAGGACTTTTTTTTTTTACATTTTGTTGGTGCTTTTTAATTTGCTTTCACTTCACATATTCTTTTTTATTCCATTCAGATTGCTACAGAAACATTTCTCTGTTAAAGATCTGAAATATTTCTATTCATATTTACAGTAAGTTTTGTCTTCAATTTTTGTGTCTAGTGTTCTTCTGGATTAAAAAATGACAGACAAAATGAGAAATTATCTCAGTTCTGCTGCTACTACTGCTTGGTCTTAGAAGCACAGATCTAGCCTAACAAAAAAGTTAAGAGTTTGGAAAGCGTATTTTGGGATGAAAAAATAAATTAGGAGACTAGACGGAGGATATAGGCTTGACATAAAAAGCAGACAAGGACTGAAATTCAGCCTTACACACCAGGACTGCAAAGCAAATATAGAATTTACTGTAAAGCAAATGTTTAGAGGTGTTAAAGGCCTTATGCTAGGTTAAAGCCCAAAATTGTAGCAGAATTAGGCTAGGAATAATGAGGTTGTGACTATGGATGGAAGTACTGTTTTGGAGACAGATCAGTACATATTCCTAAAGATCTGGAATATACTAGGGAGTCTGGATGGCTAACTTTTACCTACTTTTCTGAATATCCATTAAATTAATTGATAAACCTGTTTCAAGTATGACATAAGCAGAATAAATCTGTTTAGTGTCATGCTAATTGTATTAAAAAACCCAGCAGCCTCTCATTCCTGGATTCCAAAGTCAGAAATAGAGGGGTTTGAAGTATAGAATTAAAAGTCAGCAGAAATTGCCCTGAATCTAGGCTAGAAAAATAAGTAGTTTTTGGCCTTGATCCTGAGGTACTCTGCATAAAATTTCTGCTTTAAGGAAAAATGTCAAGTACTTTCTTCTCAGCACAGAGATGAAATACTTTTGAAATAATACCTATAGTTTGGGTAATGTTCTGCTTTCCACTCTGATTTAAGGCACATAGCAGTCATGCATTATTTTCATGAAACTATGGAACAGAAGAAATTTCATAATTTCCTTATATGACTTATTTTCCTTGATCTTTTCCTGCACCAAATAATATCTGTCAGGTATCTTCACTGAAAGAATAGAATAATTAATATTTTCAACCAATTCATCAGCTCTATTATAAGACCAACGAAAGACTAAACATTTTTCAATCTAATATATTACTTCAGGTTACGGCTGAAAGCATAAATATTTTAGCTCTTTGTAAATCTATGTAAAATTATGTTTCAATTTAGTAATCTTGCAAAAACAGATTTTGGTTTAACGCAGTGGAGTATGTAGGGCCATTGAATTCCTCCACACTTAGTCCACAAAAAATTTTCAGGCAGCTGAGAAAGAGGTTGTTCATCACACAATGTCCTTTCCAAAGGAGGTGTGAAAAGGAATTTAGTGAAGAGTGAAGAGGCTACTTTCTTTCAGAAGAGACTTTTTAAATTACAGGGGACTAAGATTCCATGAAGCACATCTGTGTCATGTGTGAGAAATTGCCACCTTTCACATAACAAAAAGAACCAACCACCACAGACAAAGAAAACAGGGAAACAGGGACTCCAGGCTGCCAGCTGCTCCTCATCAATTCAATAGGAAGGACAAGAGGACCAGAGCAGTAATAACACAATCAGAGGGCCAGTAACATGAAACCTGTGGCATTATTTCTGCACAAATCAAAAGAAGAAAAGTTGGAACAGAGAATAACAGCCAATAGTTGTAACATTCTGTGAAGTGATTCCAATGTTTATTCTTCAGATTACTGCATCCAGAAAGTCTGGCTACTCTCAGAGAAAACTCTTAACTCTAATCAAGAGTAGAATAGAAAAGAATGGATGCTCACAGATCTCATAGGTCTCACAAGGTCTTGTAATTTCGTCAGTACATGTCAGATGCAAAATCTACTTTTTAACACAGAACAGACAGAAAAGTATCTTGCTGTTTTCCTTGGTACCATGAAAAGAAAACATAAATACACAAACATTTCTGCATAGTACATTTAGCTTTTGACTCTGGCATGATCTCAGAAGTTAATTTTAGGATAATAACATTATTCTGTACTAGATATTTTCGGGCTTCTGAGTATTCTTGAATTAGAAATGCTATTAGGCTAATAAATTATTCTCAAAGGAATTATTCTGAATTTTTTTTCAAGTGAGCAAGCCATGCTATTGGCCTTCCAGTGTTAGTATGAGTAGCAATCAGATCAATTGATTGACTCCTATGAAATTTAACGTAAAATAAGAGGAAATTTAATGAAATTATCAACATTTTTATTTTGGTTTTAATCAATATATCTAAATAGAGGAAAGCATTCTCAATATGGTTTTAAAAATAAAATAACAAATTAAAATATCAAATTATTATTAATAATGTTAATATCATCATCATCATCACAAAACACCCTCCCAAAAGAAACCCCCAACACCACACTATCCATGGCTTGGACATGAACAAATTTTGACATACCTGGTGAAAAATGACATATTAAATATGTTCTTGATTTATCAGAGCCTAATGTGCTTGTGAAAAGGCTCTAATTAGGCAATGCAGTCTAAAGAATATATGTACAAGACTTAAAAGATGCTGAACAAATTACTTCATGTCTTGTGTTTCAATTGCTTTCACTGAAAAATAGAGATTATGAAGATAATCATCTCATTTGTAACCAGTGTGAGATCTGCAAGTGAAGAACAATACACAAATGCAAGGTATTACTGTCAACATCAATGACAATTAGATTTGATTTCGAGACATGTAAATTAGGAGCAGCTCTTCTGATTTTAATGGAATTATACAAGTTTGTAGTTATCTGCATTTAGAAAAGACTGACTAAGAAGCTGTGGAGATTGAAATGCACAGAGAAATAGATTCATTATTAAATACAGACAAACATGCTTCACAGATTACCTGGAATACTCATGATAGAGTGTCTTCTGCTATCACCTCTCTCAGTGTGTCTTCCTCTGAAATGTGCTAGAACTAGAAGCACAAGGGAAAAGATTGAAGTTATAGGTTCTGGTGTGTACATGTTATTTTGATTTCTAGTAAAATTAAGAGAACATAAGAATAACAAGAGGAATTGTCAATGGAAAGAACAGGAATTGAAAAGACCATGAAGACTGAAATGTTTTTGAGATCTTCTGTAGCTGAGATTTGAGCTTCATTGAGCTTTACATAACATGCAAAGTAAGCTGGTTTTACTGCACTCTACAATGCTTTTTTTTTTTTTTTTTAAAGTATGACTAGAAAATTAAAATCCTATAAAACCAAAATCGCTATCAGCATTATTCTGGAAATAGTGGTGCAAATTTACTTTCTGGAATTTCAAATAATTGAATAGCTTCCTTTTCTTTCCTTTTTTTTTAACATTTGAATTACTTCAACTAGAAAAGTTCACATGCAGTTGTCTTACTTGTAGCATAAACCAGAAATAAGATATTATTTCTGTTTCTCTAAAGTCTTTCTTTAGATCTGAGAGCACCATACACAGATGGTCAGGAAGCTCTCTAGTATATGGCTCACTTACAAAAGTAAAATTTTATTCATGGGTAAAAAGTTGTGTTGTTCTTTCTAGGTTTTCTAACAGACTTTGAGTAACTTCTGAGTAAGTGTTTTCACTTGATAAACTCACATAGATAAAGCCATGGTTCAGCTGACATTAGGTCTGTACTTTCAAACAAAGGAACGCTTAACATGACACCAAGGAGAAAACAGCATTTTCATAGCAATTTGTTGTTAACCTTTCAAAGAGACCTTGCTTGGTGCTGCTGGTGTTCATAAGTGATAATGATCTTGTGATGTCATGTCTTTGAATAGATTACTTGAAAATTTCTATAGAAAACATCGAAAGTACTAATGTTGGGAACACAGCCGAACAATTTTGAATCCCAGATAGGTGACAGTACTGCATCAGTCCAGTGATTAGTATATGCCATGATTATAAACACACAAAGAACTGTGATCTACAGACAACAATTATACTTACAAGAGCTACAAGAAAACTTGGAAAACTCAAAATTTCCATCAAGAATACTTCAATTGCAAATAATTTACAGCACAATTTTTCATTACTCCAATCAGTAGCGTTTTACACCTGAGTTCTGTAAACAGGACTTCAGATCTATCTAATTAAAATGGTTTGTTACCTTTGACATACAATGTGCCTCAGAGCTTCAGTACAAGATTTTTAGGCTGAGGTTTTGTAGAATAAATTATTTAATACTTTCCCCATTTGATATTTCAACATTTTCTTTGGAATGACCATGAAGACTTTTGAGATGTAGAATACTTATCATTTTCTATTAGGTAAGGAAAAGTAGTTTTTGTTTTCTCAAGAGTTGTTTTCGTTGAATATTTTCTTTGGAAAAAAAAACCAAACAAGTAGTTTTAGAAGCTAATAAGCTAACTATGTAGGGCTTAAGTGTGCCAGTATAGTTATAGCTTTACTGATGATTAAGTCAACCTGCTTTGAAAAAAATCCGTCTGCGTTTTTCTCTTTGGTAACATAAAAAAAAAATTATCTCTTCCAATTCTATTTAGATGTAAATACTAACGAGACAATACCAAATACTAGCAAAATGTTCCAATAATTGTTAGTAAGAATTACACATATTCATTAAGAGACTATTCCTCTCATACCTTTTCATATTTATGCTTCACCAGACAGACAAAAACATCTTGTTTTGATTTTTGCTTGTTTGTGTACATTTTTTTTCAGAAAAGTTTTGCAAGATTTCAGTGTATGGCCTAACAGTCCACATAACTCTGTGAGCAGAGATTGTGACTCTAATAAACATGCTAAGGAAGGCCACTTTAAAGATATCCCCTAAGTTGTAATTGCCCAGGGTGATTACAGAGCCATTTCAGGTCAGACCACTTGTTTCCAGGATTATCAGCTCTCTTGTAGTCACTGGTATATAATCTTGAATCACATTAGATCTACTTTCCTATTCTGAAATATTTAAACCTGTTGCAGATTCAGTCACTAAACCCAGTTCATTTGGATAAAAATTGCAGGTGTGTTGTGGACTCTATTCACTTTATATTATTTCAATGCTGGTTGCTTTATCATTTTACAGAGCCTTTATGCCAGATTCCTATTTTTATGAATTCAGATGCTTTTTCATTCCTTGGAAACCAATTATGCTTTAATACCACTATACTTGAATCTTCTTGTTTTATGTTTAGCTTATTGCTTATGCTCCTTGAATAAGCTAGACTTAATTCAGTGAAAAACCCCAAACAATAGAAACATATTTCCAGTCCAACTCCCCTGATCAAAGCAAGGTCACCTGGGTCTTATTGCTCTCAGCGACATCCTGTTGAATTTTTAATATCTCCAAGGGTGGAGACTTCACTATGCCTTTGTGTAACATCTTCCTGTCTCTAGCCAGCCTCCCAGCAGAAGGTGTTTTCTTATGTTTAAAGCTAATTTCTTATGTTTCAGTTTGTGCCCTTTGTTTCTTGTCCTCTCACTGGGCACTGCTGAGAATAGTTTACTCCTTTTGCTTTACTCTAGACCATCAGGCATTTTTGTGTTGTTCAGAGGCCCCGACCGAGCCTGCTCATCTCCAGGCTGAACAATTGCAGTTCCCTCAGCATTTCCTTGTATGCCGAATGATCCAGTCCCTTTTATCATCTTTGTGACTCTTTGTTGGACTTGTGCCAGTACGCGTCCATCTATCTAGCACTGGGGAGGCCAGGTAGGACACAGCAGTCCAGATGTGTCTCACCAGGGCTTGACAGCAGGGAAGGATCAGTTTTCTGTACTGGCTGACTGCTCTTCCCAAGGTAGCCTCAAGTGCTGTTGGTTTATATTGTTACAAGAGACATGTTGCTGGCTCATGTTCAACTTCTTGTCAGCCAGAACAGTGAAGCAAATCTGTTTCAGTGGGTCCCCAGCATGTACTGCATAGGGGATTATTCATTCCTAGGGACGATACTTGAATTTTGTGCTGAAAAACTTGATGGGGTTCCTGTTGGTCTATTTCTGCAGCTTGTTGAAATCCTTCTGAATGGCACCTCAGCCATAAAGTCTCTTGAAGCACTTTTGTATTGTCTGCAGATTAAAGGTACTCTTCTATCCCATTGCCCAGGTCCTTCCTGACTCTTAAGCAGCACTGAACCCCATATCAGCCTCTCAGAGCATCACTACTGACTGGCCACCAGCTGGACTTCATGCCACCAATTACTGCAATTTAGGCAGTTTTCAGTCCACTTTTTTGCCCAATTTTGTGGTCCAGTTTTAATCAGTTTTTTCTGTGAAGATGCTACAGGAGATAGCACTGAAAACATTAGTCAAGATAGAATAAATGGCATCCACTGCTCTTCTTTCATCCTGAAAAACAGCCATTTCTTTAGAGAAGGTCATCAGATTGGTCAGGTTTTAACTCCCCTTCAGAAATTCATGTTGACTATTGCCTTTTTGTCTTTAATACATTTCCAGGTCTAAATGTTTTTTAAGATAATTTACTCCATCACCTTCCCAGAGACTGAGGGCTGACCAGACTGGAGCTCCCTGAGTAGCCTAAGTAACAGCTACCAAAAAAAGCCACTTAAGCACAGCATGAGAACCACATTTTTTGGGGTTGTCTAGAAGTAATTAATCACATCACATCACATCACATCACATCAAATCAGTTGTTGGGCTGAATTCTACTTGAAGATGTTCAGGAAATGAAATAAGATAACAGCTTTAACAGCATTAAACTATGCTGCTTAAAATCGAATGCTATTAATATTTAAACATTATCATTTAAACCTGAACCATTTGCATGGTTGGAATGTGTTCAATATCAAATATCAGTACTGCAGCTCTGTTGAGCTAAAGCCTTGCATAATTTAATGCTGAAATACTCATACTTGGATGATACAAATCAATGAAGTGCTGGTATCTAGTTTAAAAAATGTGCATCGCTATACAAGATACCAACACATTTGGGTCTTATTACAATAATTAGAGTGCTGATTTTGTAAATGGTTTATGTTTTTGAATTTTCTAACGCTTTCATAGGTTTTTAATTAAAGACTTGCTCTTTTGTCTCATATAATCCTAGTAAGAAGAATAAAGTGTTGTTTAAGATGAAGAATAGCAGAATCTAAATTTTACAAGAAACACAAAGGCTCTTGGTTTTTTTTGATAGCAAATTCCTACTTGGTCTAGTAATTCTCATGAATAGAAAAATAAGAGAAAATGAAAGAAAAGCAAACAAACAAAATCCTCCAGAAGACAACGGTTATCAACACTCAGGAAACCTTACATTATTGAAGTCCAATTTCCAACAATTTTAGTTGAACTTTAGATCAAGCAATATGAATTTTCTCCATGCTAAGTGAACCTTTTTATAAGTCATGACCTGCACCTACTTCAACATAATTGACTCTACCTGAATATATGAATACCACAGAGATATTAAGTTCTTCATCCTGATGGCACATACTAAAAACCAAAAACAATATATAGGCAGCAATAACAACACCATCACTAATGGTGCTTTATTGCTAGGAACATCTGAGTTAAACAACTGCCTTCCAAATCTACTTACTGTCATGATTTATGTCCTCCATCACTTCCAAATAACTTAGTGCAGACCTTCTACATTGGGGTATATCCACCTGCAAAGAAGGAATAAGACAAAGACCATTCTTGCTCTTTGGTCTCTACTGTACTTTGGTTTAGTTACAATAAATAAATAAATAAAATAAATGTGAATTCAACACAAATATTGAATTCATTGAGGACCTCACTTTCACAATTTTCTTTTCCCTATATTATGTCTTTCTGAAGTGCAAACCAAATAAGTCTTAAGTCTTTAAATCAGTGTGATTAAAAAGTGAAACTTTATAATCAACTTGTTTTCCTCTTGATTATGACTCATTCAAATGTAATCTTGATATAAACCCATAAAATACATACTCCTATGAAAAAAGAATGAAGATTTCAGATAACCATACGACAGGGCTGTACGAGATCTTCAGTGCTTGTAATATGTGTGAAATACGTGAGATATGAACACACATCCTCAAGAAGAAAAAAGAGGGAGAGAGAGAGGGAGAGAGAGAGAGAGAGAGAGAGAAAGAAAGAAAGAAAGAAAGAAAGAAAGGAAAGAAAGAAAGAAGGAAAGAAAGAAAGAAAACAAAACAAAACTCCTATTCAACAGTAAGCTGTGCCTTAAAAGTCAAGTGTAATTTTTCTGTGTAGGTAGAGCTGGTAAGATTCACAGCTAATTACCTTGCCTTGTGAAGTGGAAAACTATGAATTATAATCAGTAAATATTCTCTAAATCCCAGCTGTATTTGTTAGGAGATATTCAGATGTTTGCTTCTGTGGCAGTGTTTGAGTAAATGATCTGAAAGGCATCAAATAGAACACTTTCATATCCAATATCTAAACAGTGTCTTCAGGAATGGTGGATCGGGACTCTTTTTCAAGTACAGTGATAGGATACATTTCTCAGTTCAGTATGCCTTTCTCCAGCCCTTTTTCCCCCATAACAGTATGTTTGAAGAAGGACAAGTTCTATTCAGAAGAAGAGGATTTTAAATATTCCCATTTCTATCCATCAACTCGAGCCTTTATAGTATCCCACTGCTTCTGCCTGATAACTCTGTTCACATGAGATCACAGACCTCTGCCTTGTGATCTTATTGCCAAAGCCAAGTTTTTCATATCTCATACAACACTGATGCTTTCTCCACACCAAATCCTCTTTTTTTATAGGAGCAAGTTTGTAGACTGTGGTGTTGAATACAGGATGTCCTCTGTTGAATAACCCTAAGTGATTAGGACTCTATTACAGCTGTGTTAGATTCAGAGTTAAAACTGAAATTAGAAAGACCACAGATTCACAGAATATTCTGATTTGGAAGGATCTCACAAGGATCATCCCATCCAGCTCTTAACTGAATGGCCCATATGTGGATTGAATCCACAACCTTGGTGCTAGCACCATGCTCTGAACAACTGAGATAATCTCAGGGTCTGGGAAGACAAAGTATTTTATATATATCTACAGACAGTCTACCTGAACTGACACAGCAAACTTTCACATACAAATCAGCCTTTCCTTCATGGAATTTGAGTTGTCTTACCTTACTTAAAAGGCTGATATGAAGATTTATAGTGCTTGATCCTCACAAGATTTTCTGTACATTTTAGTGACAGCTAATATGATGCCCAAACCTCCATATAACACAGGCTAAAGAGCTGAAAAAAATACAGAAATTTAAATAAGAATCAGATTTGTCACATTTTAGGTTTTGCAAATTCTAAAAATATTATCCTTTTCCTATAAATGGTATTTTTTGTCTCTTATATTCCTATTATTTAAGATCAATTTGGGGTTCATGTCTTTTTTCTTTTTCCACTACAAATAAGGTATAGTCCTCTACAAATATGGTGACCAGTAAGTAAAGGTAGTAAGATTTTGCATCAAAATATTAAAAGTATAGAAGTGGTTTGGCTTTGTAGAGTAGAGAATGATGTAGGTTCAAGTGGCTTTCAACTTTTTAGAACTAAAGCTTAGTTCTATATTTTTAATAGTGACAGCATGTTCATTTCATTGAATGATGATATCCTTTGGAAAAAATGATAGGAAGAGTCATGGAACATTTGAGTAAGCACTGCTGATTTGTGGTTGCAGTTCTCGATGCCTGCAGTGTAACTGCCAAGCAGAATTACTGTATCTGCTGTTTATTACACTCAAATGGTTGACCTATGTGAATCCTCCTTACCTTGAGCACAACAAACTGCTGACTTAGTTCCATCTTCAAGTAAGTAAAACAGTGACTTTGGAGCCAGCTCAACACTGTTAGTCAAACTTGCATCAAATACATTCCCTACTTCCATTAGGACTGTCACTTGAAAGTAACTGACTGGAACATAAAATAATTGTCTTTTCTTGCTTTCTCCGCAAATTGTCCAATCACTTTTTCTCCCTACAGTAGAATGATGATGGGGTAAATTTGCACGCACTGACTTAAAAGCTTAAAAACATTGACCAAAATACATTTTTGTCACAGGAACATTAATAAATAACATGGAGATTTCACTCTTCATTTAAGATGGACATAGAAATGACTGATTCCTAATTAGAGCATATTTTCTCTTCATTGGCAAAGGCATCAATGTTTTCACTTCATGTAACTCATTACAAAATATCTAAATATCCTTTTATCACTGAGGTCCATTCTAGTAAATTTCAGAAGATCTGTTAAATTTTGCTGAATATATTGTCAGTTGCATACAATATATAGTGAATGCATATGGCACACTACATTATGAATTTAGAGTTTACAATATTATAGTAGAAAAAACTATATTTACCCAGGAAAAGTCAGCAAATTGTAAGCCATGTAAGATTTGGAAACTGCACTTTTAAATGGGAAAGCTGCTCTAACTTACCCTGAATTATTACTAAAAAAAAGGATGTTCAGAATGAGTTTCCTAAGACCTAAAAGATTTGTAAGGCTATTGATGGAAGTAAATTTCATGGACATTGGAGCCCTGATGTTCTTTCAGAAACGTGATGCAGGAAGTTGATGAGGTGATCTCCCATTTTCCCATCCCTTCAGAATAATTTGGTGATTTAAAGACCTCATGGGAGAGATGAAAAGATATGAGTCTGACATTTCTAAGAGTTTTATTGTAAAAAAAGAAAAAGAAATTAAACACTTAGAAATTAAGTCATCGAAAGTGAAAGAGAAAATTGATAAGAGCCAACATAGCATTTTAGAGTCCAGACAATTTTAGTGATCATATCTTACCTTTTGTGATCAATTGCTATTAATGACCAAATTAATATGATCTCAGAAAGTTTTCCTATCATTAATTGATTATCTGTAAATTTTACCAAGTACTTGGAAAAAAAATTTACATAGAGCCTCATATTGGTGTCTAAAATATCAGATGATAGCATCCTGAAAAGGTAGGTCTCCCTTACTTAGACAAGGTGACTGATACTGTTATGATTATCAAATCACCTAGGAAAACAGAGTATTTGATCATCCTTTTTTCTAGTCTTTGCAGAGAACTCAATTTCTTCATCAATACTCTGTAGGTTCTTACAGTTCCAGCAATTTTCCCTTCGAAAAAAATACCTATAATAGGTTGAGTTTTCCAAATTTTCTAACTTCTTTTTTTTTTTTTTTGCACATGCAAAAGACTTTCTATATCAATAAACTAATGTTTCTGGAATTAAACATACCTTTCGTGGATGCTAGGCTGTAAATCTCTCTGCAGTCAGGAAAAAAATCAAACCAAAACTCTCATAATTTTGTTCTGCTCTTCAAAAAGATGATAGGCAGAGAAAAAGAGCCAAACACAGAAAAAGCCCAAAACCTACTGTCAGAAGAAACCATGCTGAATGATATCAAGTGTGCCACAGCCACCTGCAGAATTTACTCCTTTCAGTCCACATCGAATTTTAGAGGGAAGAAACTAATGGTCCCTCTCTGGATTTGCCTCACCATTTCAAACTCTTTAGCAAACTATTGAATGGAAAAATAAAACACACTACTAACTTTTTGTTAATTTCACAAACTTTTGTTTTCTCTGTAGTCACAGCTTTTCCTTCAAAACAGGTTTCACCCCTAATAATATCACATGACCTTACTAATGTGCATAGTTAGCAGGATAACTATAAGACAAAATTCTGAAATCCCACTGTAGGTCATCTTTTTTTTTTTTTTTTTAATATACTCATAAATTACATAATTGAATTTCAGGATCATGTAACAGTAACTCATGATGTTTTGGTCTGCTGAGACCAAAAAAAAATGTTGGTTTGAAGCCTATAGAAGTGCAACTGGAAATTTAGCATTTAGTTTCTAAGTTACATATACAAAATTCACATAGACACAAGGAAACATCCTAAGTCACCCTACTTAATGAGGAGGCTTTGCGAAGGAAATTATGGTTGTCACTGTTAACACATTCATTCCTGGTTCTGGCTCAGTCAATCAAAATAAGTTTTATATTTCCTGATGATAATATGATTTTGAAGAAAAAAAAGGAAAAACCTTATTTTCCTACTTTTTAATTATGCTGGCAAAATCAAGGTACAGAGTATGCACCGTATTTTTTAGTAAGGGAAAAATGTTGTCACAGATGGTAGGTCAAGTAAAAAATTATAAAGGAAAACATTTATACTCTCAGTTTAAAGTTGTTCACTGTGCATGGTTTACTTCTGCAGAAGAAAGACAAATATCAAAATATTTATTCAACTTAAGAAGAAAAAAATAAATAAAAACAAGTGAAAAAACATTCACCTACAAAACTAAATGCTTATGAATTCTTTGCAAGTGAAGTGCAGAACTGTTACTGTGAACAAGCGAGCAATGAGACATCATTAAAACAAAGATAAAATAAAACATTCAGATTCTGATGAAAAGAGGGGGGGAAAAATTTTTTATAATGTGAGCTTGGATTGGAAATGTGGCAGAGATAAGGAAAGGGAGCAGGCAGATTCTCCCTTGAAGTATTAAAACATACCATTCTACTCATTACAATGGAAACTAAAGCAGTTTTTATATAATCAAAGCATCATGGGAAGCATCTATGTGTGAAAATTCTTAAAAACTCTGAGGGAAATTCTTTGAACGTTGTCAAAAGACAAGAGAGAATGATACAACAGAAATCTTGGAGAGTAAAAGAGATAAATGATTTTTCCTATATAATCTTTAAGGTTTATGATCTGTAAATATTATTATACATGATCTAAAATATATTATTAAAATCCGCATTTCCAGAAACAAAGATTTTGCATAATTGTGGTAATTACCAGCCCCATTGGACCTTGTAACTTCTCTGCTCTTTCTGCTGCATTATCTATTACATTAGGCTCCCAGGATGAAAGCCAGCTGTGTCTGTTATATGCTCCGACCAGTAACTGGGGGAAGTGGGTATCTTAACTGCTGGAAGTCTTAATGACTCCTGCTTGCACAGTACTATTTATGCTCCATCCAACAGCTTCACAACTGCTTTCATGGCCGAATAGGCAGGATCTCAGGATAAATTTTGCAACTGTAAGCTTGCAAAAGCTGTTCTTCAGGGAATGATTAGAAATTGTCAGAAAATCAATGTATAATGCACAGGTCATAATTATTCTTAACTTAATTTGTCACCTTTCAATACTAGATCAGGAACAAAGCAAGAACAGCCACTTAATCTGAAAGACAACTAGCAGGCATTTAGAATTACGAGTGATTCACCACAAATAACCTTAGCAAGAGAGGAAGGAGGGATAAAAGGCAGGGTGGAAGGATGGAGAGTAGGGAAGAGGAACAAAAAAAGGAAGAGAGGAAGAAAAGGAGAAAAGGAAAGACAAACGAAAGAGGGAGAGAGGGGAGGGGGGGCAAAAGGAAGGAAGGAAGGAAGGAAACTTGTAATAACTGGGCACTTTATTATTCCAAATAATTAAAATTTGAGCTCTTTTCTTAAAGAAAAAAAATTAAATATACACTATTTTCAATTAACTGGGACAAGATTTAAAGTATTCTGATATATTTTAAAGAAATGTCCCTAAATGTCATGCTTTGCTTATTCACATCAGTCATATATCTGGCACCAAATCAAAAAATCTATTGTTATGGATGTGGACTGACTTAGGTCTTTTTGTCAAAGTGCAAGGAAATTAAATCTGCTTCTATAAAAATGTTATTTTTTTGTCCTAAAACTGATACTTCATTGCTTCCCTAAACTCACTGGATAGCATTATCTGATTTCATTATACTGTAAAATGTGCTGATATTAAAAAATATAGATTGTATTGGCACAGTAATAAAGACACCTTCATTAGTATTCAGATGAGTTTTACAATTAAAGTCAATATCCTTTCTGTGAATGTCCAAATGATAAGTGCAATTATAAAGATTGTGTTAATTTTATGAACATCTGTGCAAAATTTATAACAACATGCCAATCCTGATGTTTTGCCAACTTCTTGCTTTTGAGAGTGATTAAAGGATGAAAATAGGAAAATACTTGTTTTTTGTAAATATATGTATCTTTTAAAATACACAAAAGGGATGGGAAGTGTAGCTCAGTTTGGAAATGGGTAAACTGATCCAGATCTGAAAGTGCTGAAATTGATCCCTTGCAGTGTTCTTTGTGCTACAGAGTCTTATAATAATTCATTATAGGAGATTATTGCTCTGTACAAGACAGACAAACATGGTAGACTGCACAAGTTAATTTACAGTCTTGGAAGGAATCCTGCTTTCTTTAGATAGTTACTGAACTGACTTTTAAGGTCATTAAAAGAACTGATTCTTTCCACAGCCTGGGAATAGGGCAAAAGCTGCATTATATTTAGTCCACAGGATCAATTACCTGGAATTGCAAATTTGGCCTTGATAAACTGGAAGACTGCTGATTTATACAACAACTCTTAATTTCTAGACCCATACATGAAAAATTTGTCTTGCAGATGTCATTTGGAATGTTTCCTTTTCTGTTTATCATCTGCCTTACATTACAAAAAGAAAAGGTTGTGGGCCCTGTACTCCGTCTGTGTGAGGTGCTCTATCAACATTAGTTGAATGTGAAGGTCTTAGAGCAAGTGGATGGTAACTAAGTTTGCCTTTATGTATTTTGCTGTCTGCTTAAGTAAAAACACACCAAAACATAAAGCTAAAATCAAAATGTGTGTTTCCTGACAGCATAATTCCATCACTTATAGGGCTCAGAAAGAGCTCAGGAGAAACATTTATGGAAAAGGTATGAAAGCTTTTAGAAATATTCTCCTAAAAGACACATTTTGTGAGGTCACTTTTCTACTTTCCAAGAGTGTGCTTCAGCAATGATAGCCCTCAAGTGAATTTACAGCAGTAATGGTTTTAATCACAGGGATAAAGAACTGAGTCTAAATTATTATTTTTATTTGATTTATCATTCAAATGATGCAGTCATTGCCTGGTATTATATAATATTGTACTAATGTACTGTAATATTTTAAACTCCTTTGTTACATGTTAATACTTCTGTTTCACGTATTTTGTTTAATTTCTCTTTCTCTGAAGTAATAACATTGGCAGAATAGAGTGTATAATAGCTCTGTCTATCATGAAACCTGTTAGTGCACAGACTGTAAACTCAAAGACAGTAATGGAACCTCTGAAGCTTTATAGTGTCAGAAAGATTGCTGTACTTGCACATTAAATTCATGTGCTGAAAGGCCTTGTAATTTTATGTTGAATAATATCCCCATTCATATGCAGTAGCTGTTTTTCTTAACAAGATCGCTTTTGTATTTTTCCTACTACAGACTTCTATTTTAAGTGCATCTATGAGTTATAAGGGTATGGAAGATAATTTGAAACTGGTAATTTCTAATTTTGTTTTTATTTAAACAGCTTACCAACCAGCAAATGCATTGGCTTTAACTTCTTGAAAGATCACACTCATTATACTTTTAAAAATTATTTATGCTATGTCCAAATTAAAGCAGGGTTCAATGCAACAGTAACAGACTATCTGAGCTATGCAGTTTACAGAGTTTTTTCAGATGTTCTCTACCTCATTCTTGCTGTAGTGCAGCTGTTCAATGTTTAAAAAACAGATAGGTACAAAACAAAACCCTGTACTCCTGACTGCAATACATTCAGACCATCTGGTGGAATACATCAAACATTTAAGCATGCATAGCAATATCACACAATGTGACAGAAGGAAAAAAAAGGGGTATAAGGATGCCATTCCTTTGAAAATACCTTTCTATATGGTATAATCCAACTGTCATTGCAGTAAATGATAAAGCCAGTATTGAATTTTATATGACATAAGTTTCTCATATAGCAGATTTTCTTGACAATGCACTTTAGAAATGTGGAAATGAAACTTCAGGAGAAAATATTTCTGGTTTTTATATATTTGCAGCTGTGTAGATCACTGAAAATGCTGAGGACACATTACTAAAATACAGCTTTATGTAGTTAAACAGCACTAATCTTTTAAATCGAAAGGTATTTAAATTAAAAGCAAACATAGTTTCTCATCACACTAACTTTCTTATTGTATTCCCAGCATATGCCTGTTCTTTCAAACACAAAGATAATCCTGGAAAATATCTCCAACATCACACTACCCACTAGTGACATGAGTGTTAGATAGCAGTACTTATACATTAGCACCACTTTCTGTCATAGTCTGTTCCATCAAAAATAAGAGGAGTATTCACAAAAGTTAACTTTCATTCTGGGTTACTGTAACGATCTGGTTATTAAAATTTTTAGAGAGATGCCTCTGCCCAAATTAAGGTTCAAATGAGACCATATGTCTAAGTCAATAGTATGAATTTTATTTAACAGTGAGCTAGAAAAACAGAGAGAGAAAGAAATATAGAAAAAAGGGCGCGGGGGGTGGGAAAAGACAGAAAGAGAGTGACAGAGAGACAGATTATGTAGAAAATATCACCTCTCTGTGGATCCCAGTGATGTCCCGCTGACCCTCTTCTGGTCTTCTTGGAGGTGACCGTTGTGCAAAACTGTTCATTTTGCTTGGCCCAGTTTTGGCGGGGGGGTGGGGGCGCACAAAAAGGCTCCTGTGAGAAGCTATGTCCAGCAGAGCCAATCCCTGATGGCACTGAAGATGATGGACATGCCGCTGGTCAAGCCTGGGCCAATTGGAGATGTTGGTTATGCCTCTGTGATAACATATTTAGGAAGAAATCAAAAGAATGGGGGCATGCTCTTCTTTCTAGCCAGAGAAGAGGAGGAGTTGAGAATATATGAGGGAAACAACATCAAGACACCAAGGTCAGTGGAGAAGGAGGGGAGGAAGTGCTCCTGGCGCCGGAGCCAAGAATCCTCTGCCAGCTGTGGTGAGGACCATGGGGAAGCAGCCCATGGGGTCCACAGGGGATGCACAGATCCACTCGCAGCCTGTGGGGAAGTGCCCATGCTGGAGCAGGTGGACGCCTGGAGGAGGCTGTGATCCAGTGGGAGTCCCAGTGGAGAGAGAGGCCTAGCTCCCAAGATGGAACAGCCAGGCCTCAGAGGTCTGCACCCCATGGATGAGGGACTCATGCCACAGCAGTTTAGGAAGGACTGCCAATGGGAGGAGGCTCACACCGCAGCAGTTTTGGGCAGACTGCTGTTCATGAGATGGACCCATGCTGGGGGAGTTCACAGGGAACTGTCTCCTGTGGGAGGGTCCCCATGGCAACACAAAGGAAAGGACCCTTCTCCCTAAGCACTGGAAGAAGATCTGGGTGATGAACTGACTAAACCCCCATGCTCTGTCCCCCTGTGCTGTTGGTGAGAAGGAGGGAGGGGGTGAGCGGACAAACGGTGTTTTAAGGGCTTATTTTTACTTCTTATTGTTCTCCTCTATCTCTGTTAGTAATAAATGTCACTTTGTAACTTTAAGAGGAGCCTGTTTTGCCCTTGGAGTTGGTTTTTTTTCCCCCTCCTGGTTCCCTATCTCAACTCATGAGCCCCTTAGCATTAACTTTTTTTCTCTCCTCTGCCCAGATGTGGCAGGGGAGAGTGAGTGAGTAGATGCTGTGGGTACCTTGGCATTTGGCCAGGGTCTAAATCACGACAAAAACATAGAGTTCAGTGGACTAATATACATTTGGGCCAGGGGGAATGCCCAGGTCCTTCCCCTGGGGGGAACAAGTTTAACACAGTTTCTTGCACCAGACACTGGATCTGTTACATCCCTTTGCATCACATGCAGTCCTCTGTGACACGGCCTCAGCAATTCCTATAGAATAAAGTGTTCCAGTTGGTATTAGCTTGAAAAATATCTGAATATGGAATAGCATTTTTTTTAAGTTTACTTTTAATTGTTTAGGTTTATAACCTACAAGTTAGAAGTGTCTCTTGAAGAACAGATATATACTCTGAATTCGAAAATACATCAACACATGTATAGCTGAAGGTACATATGAACTTATTCCCTTCATTGGGACTGATCACATTGCATTTTAATATTCAAAATTAGTTACCTATGATTCTTTCTTTGACTGCATGAGAGAATTGAAACATTGCAACATTATTGGAATTTTCTGAGGAGTTTGAAAATGTTCAGGGTGGCTTGAAAGGGTTTACTGCAGATACATAGTTCTCATATTGTGCCCCAAGTTAATAAAACATGGAGCATTATTAATTCATAACTATTACATGTTTGATCATGGATACAAAACTATAAATGTTTAAAGTAAGCTTTGAGAAGATGGATAACAATTCCATAGTTGTTACAGTCTGCTCTCTTTCAATTGCTCTTTTTAATAAGTCCTGATTATCAATCCACCTATTATACATAATAATATAAAGACACTAGTAATCATATGTAATGACTCTAAAACAGTAATGAACAATAGCCTTCCGTATTAGTAAGCATAAAATAATATTCTGTGAACTTGGTTAACACTGACTAATCATTTACAGCCAATACTACAAATTCTGGCACTTCCTAATACAAAAGATACCTTTCATGATTCTGAAGGGAAAAACACAAGTATATTTTTTTCTACCTTTGCAAATTTTCTAATAGATTGTTATTGATTTCACTGTGTAAGTAGCGTCCTTGCACAAACTTGTGTGGTCCTTCACAAAGTACAGTCTACTTCAGCCAATAATAAAGCAGAATACTGAAGTCAGGATATTTGCCAAAAGTGAAAGTCAGATTCCATGCTTTTAATCTTTTCACTTATAAAATGAATGCCTTGAAATGTAACTCTGTCAAAATAGAGCCAGAGTTTTATCAGTGCTTTTTTAACTTTATATAATTGGGAACGAGAAATAAGATGTATCATAGTTTCAACAAGCATGCTTCCTTCATCCCAGCAAAAGCAATATTCACATGAAGATTTTTATACTATAAAGAAAAACATACTTCAGTCCAAACTTTGAAAATTACTATGAACCCAAGTCTACCAATGATTAATTTATTTCCATAAAAAGATACAAGGTAACAAGAGGTTAAAGATCCATTAATAAAATACAAGCTTTATTTTTTATTTTTTAAATTGTGAAAGCTTTCTCTTAGGAAAGTTGTATTTAGTATTTAATTAATTCCTTGTATTGCACAGGAATTTTCAGCCGTATTTTGCATAGATGAACTAATGGTCTGGCTTGAGACAATGGACCAGAATGAAAATGGGTGACTAACTGGACCTTTGCAATTAAGAATCTGACTGCTTAAAAAGAGTGGGAGTCTGGAATATGTCTAGAAATTTCCTCTTTCTGTATCCAAATCAGCTGATATTTCTTAATATGTTGATCAACAACTTGGGCAGAATGTCCCAAAGTGTCCTTGCAGATGAACTTCAGAAATTATAGGTTTATGCGTTTATAAGACATTTATAAAAGGTCTGCAGCTAAGGTCACATGAGTCTTTTGCAATAGTTAAGATATTTAAGAGATGTTTCACATGTAGTTTTTTTACACCAATAAGTTATGCCTATGTGGTAGATAGCTGGATTACAAAAACTAAACAAAAATAGTGATGCAAAGACACAAACCAAACAAAGACACAAATAATCTCTGCTGAACCAGCTCAAAGTGACACTGGAAAGACTCTTGCAATAGAGATTCCCTTTACAACCAAATGGATACTGACTACTGTTTAAGTGAGATTTAAATCCCTGTGCATGTGCTAGCCTATTCCAAGATCCCAGTATTTTCCTCTGCCTTTAACAAATATTTTCTCTGAGTGTTTTCAGAGAAATTTATGATCTCAGAAGTGATAATTTCCACCTTTAAGCATGGACTTTCTCAATTTGCCTGCCGTGTTTTGGTACTGGACCTATACTATCTAATGACATTTGGTTCTGGTGTTTTGAAAGAATTGTATGTGTTCTTATAGAACTTTTTGTTCTTTTTCAGAGGTTGCAAGGGACCTACAGACATCATACAATCCTCTCTGATCATGACTTTTTTTTTCTTACATTCAGAATAACAAAGTGTAAAGGAGTTAAAATTGGTTACACATTTGACATGTTACCTCAAATCCTTCTCTTTTGTAAGGCCCTGCTGAACAATGAAGATAAGGAAGGCAGAGAGTTCATATGTACTTCTGACTGCCAGTGAGATAGATTTATTATGGAAGGCTCCTGAGAGACCAATTAACATCACCAGGTTGTCAAAATAATATCTGTACCATGAAAAATACAGGCAGCCCATCGACGCACTATGAAGGTAAGGTCACTGAACACAAGAACACTAGGGGACAAATTTAGTCGGAATGGAGTAAAAACTGAGCACTAATTAAGTTAATTGTGAAACACTCAAAATGGCAAAATACTGCTTAGTCTAGAACTGCATTTCCTAAAGATGCACTGTCTTTGTCAAAGAAGTGCCACAGTTAAAGTACCACAGTTTGGCCTGAAAAGGCAAGATTAAATATTATTTTGACAAAGCTTGATGCTTTCTTTCTGTGAGCGTGGTCATAGCTCAGAAAAGATGATAAATTTTAGCTTAGATGACTCAAGTAAGACTTCATTGTTTTATATAACAAAAGAAGATAGTGTCAAATGCAGACATCTCCAACATGTAATTGTGACCCCTAGGGTTCTCTGTTCAGGCAATACTATTAAACTATGAATTGTATTTATCAGTGTCCTAGGAGTATAAACTAGGTAAGTGAGATGAGAGGTTGGGAAGAGAGATAAAAGATTACTTGATATACTGATAGCAAAATCATACGTGACGTATGATCTTGCCTTTGTCATTGCCTGACTTCTTTGAAGTAAAGGCATTGCAGGAGTGTCCACACTGTGTTTAAGTAGAAACAGTAGATAGCAAAGTTAACTGTGTTCTCTGACTTACCTTCACAAACCCATGATAACAACCTCCAGAAACTCTTGATAACCTTGGTAGAATATCCATGAGTTGAGCAGTGTGCTGTATGAGGACAGATGAACTTAAGCTGCATACAGACTCCAACTGACCATGGTCCAGAGATGTTTCTACCCAGGAAGAAACCTAGATTTTCTCCTAGACCATCTAACTGAAATTGGCACGAACATATCCAGTCATATATTACAAGGATGAGCACAGGCTCATACTTTGATGTGTGCCTTCCAATAACACCTGTGGGAAAAAACAGTGACAAAAGTGGTAAATTAGTGTGCACACACAGAGTATCTTCCATGGCAAATATAAATCCAACAGTAAAGCTGGAATCTGGGAATAAAAAACTTTTCCAAGAAGTTTGCAGAGTTTAAAGATTTTACATAAGTTTGACTTAAGTTTCCACTTATTTTACTTTATCTGTCATTTTTCTTAATTCATAATAAAAGTTTTTAACAGATTAGAATGCTGTGAAAACAAACATATTAGTTATTTGAGGTTTATTTTCTTTTATTTTGGTAGCATTTTGTTTATGAATGACTAAGTAAATGTAAGTCTGCATGAGGCAAGTCTTCATGAGTTTTTTTGTTTGGTTGTTATCATATAGGATATTAAATTTCAGCATTAGAGCACGTAAACACTTAAAATCAAAATGATATAAGACAGCAGTGTGGTCTTCAGATGGGCCTTTGTATGAAAGATACAGTTTTCGCATACCCTGTCCCTTTTTGAGAAGTTAATTGAAACAAAGCCAAGACATGAGTGGAACATGCTGTGACAAAGGCTGTCATGAAAGTAAACATCCTCTCCTCAAATAACTGGTAGCTGATAATAATACCATTTAAAGTTGTCAGAGACATTCATTAACATTTACAATTAAAAGGGAGCACTCCCCAAAATGTTTAGAAATCCTTGTTTACACAAAAAAGTTACCTCATGTCTCTGTCTGGACCTAGTAAATCAACTTGTTTTCAAGTTTTATCTCTATATAAACCTTAATAATATTGTTTGGAGGGGGTTTATTTTGAGAACATAGAGTCAGCTATCTGGTGAAAATGGCTGTAATTCTGCAAAACTGAAATAACTATATACCACTGATTTATGGTTCAGGGTAATTTATTTTCCACTATAATACACAGAAAAAAGATTGCTAGATGGCTGTATGTATAAACTGTAGCTGGGGAAAGGAACATGGCTTTTATGAACAGAAGTCCTTTCTCACAACTCTCAAGCTTTCTAGTATACATATCAAATATGCAAGTAAGGATAGTATGGTTAATAAAATCTTGGTTTGCATGCAGATTTTGGCAAAGTTCCTCACCAAATGCTTTTAAGAAGGCATTCAAGGCATAAGAGTAATGGCAATTGGTTGCTCAAATAGTTGATTTAGAAAAGTACAATCTGATAAAAGGTTGGTTTTTGCTGTGAAAAGAGATTACCCACTGAGTTCTGCAGCAAACTGGGCTTCAATCAGTATCATTCAACATGTAAATGACAAGAAAATTGAAGTGAAAAGATTGTTGATGACATACAGGGATTAGAGCTGATTCTGAATAACTTCAGAAGGGCTAAAAACTGAGTAGTTGGGGGATAGAATTATGTCTAGACTAACATAAGGTGACACTTTCAAGAAAGAATATTAACTTAAAAATAATATTATGGACTTTAAACTAAGTTCTGTTGTTAAGAATTGAAAACTTAGTGGTATGAAACTGTTAAATGAATATACAATACCAGGAAAAACCTGCAAAATTATCAAGAAATCAATTCTGTAAAAAATAGAAAATACTGTGATGTAGATTAGCATATCTTTGGTTTATTCCTATCTTGAATACAGCCAGTATTTCTGACTCTGCATATTAAAATTTGGAAGAAATTCAGATAAACATAACTATGATGTTCAGAGATACAAAATATCTCTATTTTAGAGAAAAAAAAAGTGTAATATTCTTATCAAAAAGTTGTCTTCAGTCTGGAAAAAATGACAACAGAATAGGATTTTTACAGAGGTCCACAAAGTCAGACATAGTAGGAAAAGGATAGGGATTAAATATTCACTATTTCTAACAGTACAGGAACAAGAAATGTTAAGTGAAGACGGTAGGAACTTGGCCTATGAAACAAAAAAATGCCTGTACTTCACACTTCAGGTAGATGTCCTGGGGAATTCTTAGCCTTCTGAGTGCTGAAGTATGGGCTAAAAGATCTCAAAGACCAGAGTCTTCTCTCGTCCTCCATTTAAAACTACTTTTCTTAATGGTTGTCACCTTAGACATAATTCTGTCCATAACATAATTGAAGGATCTTCCTGATGGGAGCAGTCATAAAGGTGACTTGGTTATAATGCAAAAATCACTGACAGAAAATGTCTGCTAAAACACTGAGAGAAGAAGATGCCTGCCAGCCTTGGAGCTGCCAGAGAGCTGCTAGCCTGAGAATTTGGTCTGGGAACTATAAGCATTAAGAACTGCAGCTCATTTTTTTCTTTTTAAGATATACTATCATTAAGAGAAAATACAAGAAATTGCACCAGGAAGTTATAGAATCATATAATGCTCCTGATTGGAAGGGATCTTTAAAGGCCATCCAGTCCAACTCCTTTCACAATGAGCAGGGACATATTCAACTAAGTCTGGTTTTTCAGAGCCCCATCCAACATGGCCTTGAATGTTTCTAGGGATGAGGCATCCAACACCCCTCTGGGCAACCTGTTCCTCTGTTTCGTCACCCTCATTGTGAAAAATTTCTTGCTTATATCTAGTTTATGTTCGTGCTCTTTTAGTTTATTACCTCTTGCCCTATCACTATAGACCATATTAGTTATCCTCTGAATAGGTGATAATTATAAATAAATATAAACAATAGTGATATCTCTGCATAGAACAAATTAAATAAGACAAAATGCAATCAAAGTCATCTATCATTGCCAGATGATATATTAGATATTTTTATTTTTATAAACCTGAGTTAATTTTCAGTTGACACAAATTTCTAGTATTGTTAATAATCTTTATAGGAAGATTATAATGATTTTAAAGAAAAGCAAACAGGACACTGCTTTCTTTGGGAAGTGAGTTCATAGGGCCTCAATAGCCAGCAATGATACCTCTGTCTAGATTGTCAAGAGACCTCTTCCTTTTTCTGGATAGTCATGAGAACTTTTTCCATCTCCATTGCCATGTCTACTTTCTATTTTATTGTCTTCTCAGTTATTCCTAATTATTTTGTTTAATTTTCTTGTAATCTCTTTTCACCCATGAACTTTCTTTTCCATTTTCACTTTTTTCGTGCTCTTTTATACATCTGTCATATTTTTTTCTAGAAGGTGCACTTTGAAATGCTGATTTATCTCAGCAGATGAAAGTCATGTTAACTTTTCAGATTCAATAGCATTTAAACAGTGGTATAAATATCTCCAGGAATACTCTGTTTTGTTCTTGGTTCAAATTCAAACTGCCATCTATCTTTCTGAAAATTAGATGTGTGCAGTCATCCTATCTACAAATAATTTTTATTTCTAATGGAATACCTTTGAAATTTTATGAAAAGTCGTGTACCTCTATTCCTCAAAATTCAATGAGGTAAAATATTTTATGTTAGGTTATGTGTCAAAAGTTCAGCCACAAAAGAACAGAGAGAGACAATGACAGATGCAGGAGCTCTGGTTACTTGCAGGCCCACCACAGGGACTATCAGCTCATTTAAGGCGCATCTCCACAAACCCAGGAAAGCACAGGAGCAAAAAACAAGGCAGAAAACAAAAACTGAGGACTCAGAGGAAGAGATAGCCTACTCAGACTCCTCCCAAGGAGGTGCTGAAGATATAGGAAGAATCAGTAGTAGTGATTGGTTTGAAAAATACGAAGAGTAAATACTTTTTTAATTGAATAATCCATTCATTTATTCCAGTCTTAAACTAGAAAAAAATTAAGGTCTGTGTGTTTCTACTTTGAATTTTATGTATATCTCATTGCAAAAAAAAGAAAAAAAAAAAAAAAATTGGCCATTTAATGCCTCTGTTCAGCTTATTAGACCACAAAGCAATAGATTAGACAATTCAGAGATTTTACACTTGTTGTGTAAGGGCTTTATAGAGAGCAGCTTTATGTAAGATGCACTAAAACTTACAGAGAAAAACCTTCACTGAAAAATTCTTCTAAGCAAAGAAATCCTGCAAATGACATAACCTAAGCCCTAAAATAAATCGGGTGTCTCTCTAACTCAAGACAGAGGTTGAAGGATAAAGTCCTTTTCAAAACTTCTTGCACTTTAGTACATTTTAAAAAGAAGTTGAACTGTTTTCTCATTTAATTAATGAAAACTGTTATTTGCTAGTTTTTTGAAAATCACACCTTTGTTGAAGGATAAATTTAAAGAGTTCATGGAGCTATGAATATTTATAAAATGAAAAAAGTTTTCTTTTGTTCTGCAGTTTAGAAGCTCCACCAAAAGAAACATTAAAAATTCTAACCTTGTAACAAAAAGCAGGAGACAAATGATCCTCCTACAGCTTGATTAGGTACAGCACTTCATGTACATCTTGCAAAACTTGTAAATTTCACAGGCTCTTCTAATTTAATCTAATTTATCTGATAGAAAAAGATTGGATATTCTTTGATATGTCTGCATTTCTAGTTATTTATCTTATTAATCAGATGACTATCACATTAATGATCATCCAGAAAATGTAAAGCTTTTTCTCCTTTTTAAATTTCCTTTTATTAAGTGGTTTCATCAGCATACTTCTACATTTCTTTTACTTTGTCTCATTGAAAGAAAATCTAGGGTTATGGATATGCATGTTCTTTTGAATAATATCGTGTACTGTAATATCGTGTACTGTCGTTGTATGTGGATGGATAGGAGCAGTCTGCTCTCTTTCATTAATAGAGTGTCATGCTGGACTGGGACCTAATGGAAGAATGGCTAATGCTGTTTATTTATTATGTAAAGACACTTTCAGGCCTCTGGTGGCCTTCTTCACTAAAATAACCAAACAAATAAAGAAACAAACAAACAAAACCNAAAAAAAAAAAAAACAAACAACCCCCCCCCCCCAAAAAAAAAAAACAAAATAACTGAAAAACCCAAACCTTCTTGTTTGAAGGATTTCACTATCTAAAATACTACTGAATACAACGCTGAGGAAAAAAATAGGTAAGAAGGGATCAAACCGCTTTGATGCTTGGAGTAGAACTCTAAATCTATAGTCAGTCAGAAATAGAATTTATATTTGTTATACCTTAGTTGAACATTAATGGCTTTATCCATATTCTATTTCTCCCATCTTCAGCAGAAATGTAGTGGAAAACAGAGGTAATATGGCACTACAGCAACCAGAAATGTATGATGCAGGACAGCTAGAGCACTCATGTTCTCTTGCAGACAAAGGAAATATATTGTACTATCAAATCCAGGATATTAAGTATTTTAAAACTTAAAAGATATGCCCTTTGTCATATTAATACTCTCCATGATACTATTGTGAATGCCTCTTTAGGTTCTGGAGAAGTGTAAGAACTAATGTGCATTAGATAAGTCCATTAAATCTACTCTTTTAGAAAGATCTGCCCACAACAAAACAGCCAAGTTACCATTAGTACAGTTCTGTAACCAGCTACCTTTTCTACTCAATGGAAACACCCCCACTCCCACCATTATCAACCCCCCATTACTCTTGGGTCAACTAATTCAGACTTTGAAAAGTTTCTCTTAATTTGAAAGACTTTCATTCTCATCTTATCTACTTTGCTGCATGTCACATTAACAAGTATTGGGGTATTCTCACAAAGTGTTGACAGTGAAATATAGCAAACCACACAAAATCAGCCAATTCCTTGATTTTGAAATCATTATAGTAAAAGACATTCACATCCACGTTCTACTCAGTGATAGGCAGCGCAGATTTATTTTTGGAGACATTATTTTATTTTTATAATTATGAGATTCCTTCAGTTTCCTGACCATTGAATTGATTAAGTCAATCCCATCTGTTTGATTGATTAATGAACCGCGACTCCCTCTGGTCCAGTATAAAAAGGCATATAACTGGTGGAGCAAGTCCAGATAAGGTCACTAAATTGATCAAGGGGCTGGACCACCTCTCCAATGAAGACAGATTGAGGGAGCTGTGGTTGCTCAGCCCGGAGAAGGCTTCAGGGAGACCTTACAGCATCTTTCCAGTAACTAAAGGGGACCTATAAGAAAGATAAAGAAGGACCTTTTTACAAAAGCATGTAGCAGTAGAACAATATGGAATGGCCATAGGCTGAAAAACGGTAGGTTTAGATTAGGTATTAGGAAAAAAATTCTTTCTTGTCAGTGGTGAGGCACAGGAACAAGTTGTTCAGAGATGTTGTGGATGCCCCATCCCTCAAAGTGTTCAAGTCCAGGCTGGATGGAGTTTTGAGAAACCTGGTCTAATGGAAGGAGTCCCTGCCCATGGCAGAGGATTTGGAACTAGAAGATTTCAAAAGGTTCTATGATTTAATGATTCTATGACTTTATTTTCAATATAACCTTTCTGAACATTCACCTGACAAAATTAAATGGGGAAAATTAAATGAGTTTATAAGGAGGGAGCCTTTCTTCATTAAAAAGTAAGTATTTCTTTGAATTAATATTTCCTTTCAAAAATTATTTTCTACTAGTTATATACGTGGGGAAAATATGGCTTTCATGATTTCATGTATTACACAATTAATATTTTTTAAATTATACTTCAACTCTTCTGTCTTGGTTCTTAAAGATATCACAAGTCAGTATGGATTCTAAAAAATCCACAGATAGTTACCAAAATAACTGATCAGTCTCCTAAGAAAAATCTTAAAGTAACATGCAGAAATTCATGAGCATTTAAAAATTTATGCTGAAATGAAATTTAGACTGACTTTAGGCATTCATTTCCAAATATTTCCATTTTTTACCTTATCAACCACCTTTCTTCCCCTCCACTCCTCCTGCCCTTTATCAGTCCCCGTCTAACTGTGGAGGAAATGAATTGGCAATTGTTCTGACTGAATAGTGAGTGCTGCAAGGCATAAAATTTATAATAAAATTCAGGTAAAAATAAAGCTTTGGTCACTCCAAAGGGGAAGAAAAATTAAGAAAGGAGAATTGCAAAATTGAATTAAATTTACATTAGGTAAATTTCTTTGAAAATGACCCTTCATAAGTATTTGCTATTTTTCATGTTATGAAGACTTCCAAACCTAAGAGTTCAAGGACATTCTGTTTTCATTTCTATTTCTCGGTATCATATGCCATTTATTTTTTCTCCAGCTATAGATTTTTTACAGCTGTACATCTCTCCAAAAAGATGATTCAACAGTGAACCTAGAAGTGCTGAGTTGTAAATGTATCTGTAGCACTATTTTATTCAATGTGAAAAATACAGTCTTTTCTTAAATATTTTCCTCTGAAGATATGATTAAAATTTTTGCTTCTGCTTCTATAACAAAGCTCAAGTGATCTCATAATTGCACTAATAGTAGAATGACGAATGATAAATGTAATTAAATGGTGAAAATTTACATAAGTGTGGCTAAAAGTAAAAATATCTTTAATTTTTTGTCAGATGACCAATAAAGAAGTAAAAATTCTGTAATATCACTAAGCAGTTATGAAAATTAATGCATTTAAACAAATTTAATTGTAGAGTTTATATCAGATAATAAGTTAATGTTTCAGGGTAAGTGGATAATATAGTGACTCAGTAACCCTGACTCGTTTAACTGAACTTATTTATGACAGTAATTTGGAAGAAAAAAACCCCCTCATATTTACTCGGAAAACTCAGAAACATGTTTCAAATATGCCACTCTTCTAAATACGTGAAAATTCATGTCGGTCTATTCATATGCAATTTTCAAAATTTTTGCTTACTCACAAGAGTATATACAGGTGACAGTTTATTTTTCAGACGAAAATTTTCCATGTGCTTAACAACAATGTCCTAATTTGCCAAGCAGGACATTTGTAATCCAACAGCTAGACATCCTGGATGCAGATTAGTAATTAAAGCCTCTCATATATATCAAAAATGCCCGATGATATGATAATGCAAATTAGAGCTCTCTTGAAAAGTAATAAAGTACCCTATTTTAAATTTTAATCTCTTCTGTTTCTTTTTTCTTCTCTTAGTAAAAAGAAGTCACTTTATAGTTTCAGCCGCTGTCTTCTCTTCTATAGGTGATTTAGACTATAGCATATAAACAAGTGCACTATTATTTCCTCTTTTGTTAAAAGTGTCTCCACTTAGGACAAAAATTTTGCTTTAATAGCGAAATTAGAGCTGGCAGTACAGTAAATATTATCTTTATACTATAATTTTAGAAATAATATAGAATAATAAATGCTAAGAATATTTCTAAAATACATTAGAGAAGTAGACTCAATCTTGCATTTCCATTACTTAATTTTCAATTGCCTCGTGAAGTTTTTCTATTCACTTGTGCTTTTCATTGTCAGATAACCTATCTAATGATCTTCAGGAAAAGAGCTACCTAATGTCAATTGTCTCAGTCTAATTATTGGCATCTTCCACTTAAAAGCGTTTCTGTGGTTGTTTGGGATATTAATAGGAAGTTATTACTTTGAGAAAATGTTCAGTGTCATAAAAAGTTAAGCACTTTCCCCTGTATGTGAGCTACCAGAAGAATATGGTTGTAATTAAGTGAAATGAAATTCAAATAACATGAGAAAAAACACACATGTTTTTAGAAGTACTGGTCACTAAACAAAAAATTTCTGGCTTGAAATATTCTTTCTCGCAGCATTTTACTTGCAAAAGTGCTAGTATTAGCCCAACGGAGAAGGAAGCTTACTTTTGTTAATGCCCATTTAGAATTTAAACCCTGCAGTGATACCATGCTGTTTTAATGAATATTAATATTTATTGTTTGTCTTTCAAAATTAAAAACAATATCAGATACTTTAAGTTAGTGTATAATAAAATGCCTGCTCACTGTGTTAAAGTATGAAGAAGGGGTTTACAGTGGTAAAATTATTTAGAGGATTATGGGTAAGTTTTCTGCCGTCTTTTAACCTGTAAAGAATGATTACATTTCTCACAGTTTTTAGCAATAAGAATATATTTATTAAAGGTATAAGACAAAGCAGCAACACTCATCAACACAGTTGTCAAGACCAAAGTATGTTATTTTTTCCTGCCAGACAGGATACCATGGCAACATCTGGTTAGGAGAAGCTGAAGAGATATTTGAAGGTTTGCAATTGTTAAAGTCATTGGTCTGTAACAGACATGTATTAATTGCAAGTGAATATGACAGCCCGTACCACATTTCTGAACGGGAAGAAAATATCACCTTCATTCCAGGCTAAGGAACTGAACAAGAGATGAATCAAATACTGTGTTGTCTGACTTCAAACTTACTGTCATGCTTGTGTACTCATCATTTACAAGGTCTGGGGAAAAGGTGGAATTTTATTACTGTAGAAATATTTCCCTACAGAATTGTTTAATACGTGGAAAAAGACCCATTGCTTGACAGATCTAAGAGGGTAAAAATTATACATTCCAAAAAATCTCTAAAACCAGTTAGGAGTTCCAATCAAGTACAATCACAGGGATATCATATGAAAAAAAATGTGGCCTCATGAAAGTTTTCCTTGGATACTGCTGTCAAATTAGCTTCCAGAAAGAATCATTACTTAAATGTAGTATGTACTTTTAGGGGAGTTATGACAGAAAGGTATTTTTGTTTTTTCTATGCATATACAATCAGAAAAGCTGTTAAATACGTTCAATGGACAGAAAACATTTTAATATAGATCTTAAATTCTGTACCTATCGTAAATGTACACTGCAAACTATAATCTTCAGACATGTAAAAATGCTTCCTGTTGCCTTTATATCAGTATTTCAAAGTGAGAATGTTTTCATGCTATTTTAAAACGACAGTATGCAAGAAGCAGGTATCATTTACAATAGTTTGACTGCTTTTTTTGAGTCAAAGAAAAATTATTTCAGTCCTCAGAGCAAGCTGTTTATGCTATGCTATGCCTTCTGTTATATCAGAAATGCCAATTTTACTTCTGTTTACATAATAAACAGAATATCAACTGAATTAGATAAAGTTATCATGGTGAAGAGAATCTCTGAATAATCTTCACACTTCCTAATTCTATGTTAAGGGGAAATGTGCCTGCTTGTAGGCTTTGTGGTTTAACCCCAGCTGGCAACTATGTACCACACATCTGTTCCCTCACCCCACCCCACCCACAGTGGCATGGGGATGAGAAGCCATAAAAACTGGAGAAGGTAAAACCAATGGGTTGAGAAAATAATTGAATAATTTAATATTGAAATAATAATAAAGATATAATTAATTATAATACTAGTAATGAAAAGGAAGACAAGATAAAGAGAGAATCACAAACCAAGACAGAAGAATGATGCACAATACAGTTGCTCACCATATGCTGACAGATGTCCAACCCTTTCTCAAGCAATGATCGACCCCTCCTGGCTAACTCCCCACAGTTTATACACTGAACATGCCATTCAGTATATAATGAATATATATTCAGTATATAATTCCAGTATGGGATATCCCTTTGGCCAGTTCAGGTTGGCTGTCCTGGCCATGGTCCCTCCCAGCTTCTCGTGCACCTGCTCGCTGGCAGAGCACAGGCCACTGGAAAGTCCTTGATGAAGAGTAAGCACTACTTAGCAACCACTAAACTATCAGTGTTTTATCAACATTAATCTCATACTGAATACAAAACAGAGCTCTGTATCAGTTACTAGGAAGAAGATTAATTATCCCAGCAAAAACCAGGATGCTCCAGTAATAGGAGAGATTGTCAATGTTACAGTGAGAGGGAAGATGGGCTGGAATTTGGGAGAATGATAGAGGTTCTGTTCTCTTTCTGTGGGCAATGGACAAAGTATCTAATGTTAAATCTGCCAGCACCAAGACCAAATATTAGGCTCCTGGCCATCACAACAGAATCCACAGCTATAGGCAGTTAAGTGCATAGACAGAGTAAGATCTCAACAAATTCTTCCAAGATAACTGAGAAGTTGTTCAGAAGACCTAAATATAATGGCTAACAATGACTCCAGATCACAGGCCCAGTTTTAGGTGAATTTTAAAGTCCTGATAGAAAACACATCTGTTTGATTTTTTTTTTAATACAAGGTTTTTTGCATATTATTTAAAATATTAGTTCTGCAAATCTGACATTTTAAAATGCAGATACACTTCTAAAGAAAAATTGGATTTTGACTGAAAGGGATCCCAGATACAGGGCTCATGTATTTGAAGAGCCTCTACGGAGGAAAATTGCCAGAATAAGATTACATAAGAAGCATAAACTTCAAGTTTTTAGTTTCTTCAAAATGTATATTTAATACCAGCCACCCAAGGCGCAGGCACGTGAAGGCCATAGAGCTTAAAGGATGGAGCATGAGGTTGGCACATTGTCACAGCCTAGACCCCTGCACAGAGGTCCTGTCCTGCCCCCACAGGAATCCTAGGAGGTGCTAGCTATCTGTGTTTTTCTAGATCTCTTCTCTCCTTATGTCTTCCCATCTGCTTCCCTTTCTTTCCCTCATTCTCTTCTCCTGGAACTGTTGGTTAGAATAGCATTTCATAAGTTGAAAGGTTTTTTTTGATTGTACTAAGTTTCTGCAACGTAAATGGTAAAGTAACATTAAGTAGTGCTACGAGAAGAGGTTGTATGTTGAATTAAGTGTTGTATTTCAACCTTTGCCAAAGACCGTTGATGTTTGATTGTTTAATTTTGATATTTTTGGCAGTAAACTTCAGTGTGATTTTCACCTCTTGAGTCTATCTGATGGGCATTTCTCCTTTGTGCTAAGAGAGACAAATAGGACCATGAGCTAAACCCCTGGATCTAAGGATGCAGGGCTTAACAGGTGCCACCAATGCCATCTGTACACTTTGTCACCTGTGCCACCTATGGTGAAGAGAACCTCTTGGCCCAGTGCCAAGCTCACAATAGGGGCTAGGGTTAGGGTTGAGAGATCTAAAGAGCCTTGAGCTCCAGGAGCAAAGGCTCTGGAAAAGGCACGCCAAGGCAATCCAGGTGAGGTCCCAGTATTGCTGCCTCTACAGCTTTGTGAGCTGGAAAACCCATGGTACTGGGTTCAGTTTAAAAGCTATGGCTAGAGTTATGGTTAAACTTAGGTTTAGGGTTGAAAGATCTAAAGAGCCTTGAGCTGAGGGGACACTGGGGCTGGGAAATGCTTGCCAAGACGATTGTGGCAAGGCACCAACATTGCTTCTCCCACATGTTTCCAATATGGACCCCCCATGGGGTGGGCACCATGATGCCTGCCACAAGCTCCCCTGTGGTCTAGTCTTAGACTTCAGAGAGTTGTTGTGCATACAGCTCCAGGGACTCTGGCACTCAAAAGCATTGCAAGGACATCATGTCAGGTTGCTGTCAGAAACTGGATGGTGCATGTTTTAAAACCTCTTGCAATGCCAGTGCCTGTAACTGGTGGGAAAGGCCAGCTGGGCATTGCTAAAAGTGTCTTTGTTGCTGTGGCCGAGGTGCTAATGGATATAGGAGGTCCACACTGAAAAGATATAGCAGCAGCAGAGTTCAGGCTTTGCCATGGTCATCTTGGCAAGCCTTTTCCAGCACCAGTGTCCCTTGACCTTAAGGCTCTTTAGATCTCTCAACCCTAACCCTAACCCTAATCCTAGCCCCAGCTCTTAAACCAAACCCAGGACCATAGTATTTCCAGCTTTAACAAATGTAGGAGCAGCAATGTTGGAGTCTTGCTGCGATGGCCATGACAAGCATTTTCCAGCCCTAGTGTACCTGCAGCTTAAGGATCTGTAGATCTATCAACACTAACCCTAAGCGTAACCCTAACCATAACCCTAACAAGAGCCCTTAACCCAAACCCAGTAGCACAGGTTTTCCAGCTCACAAAAAAGTAGGAGAAGCAATGCTGGGGCCTCGTGGCAATTCTATTTGCAAGTGTTTTCCAGCACCAACAGTCCTGGGGGTTCCAGGCTCTATAGCTCTCTGAACCCTAACCCTAAGTGTAATCCTAACCCTAGCAAAAGCCCGTTATCCTAACCCAGTACCATGGCATTTTCAGCTGACAAAGATGTAGGAACAGCAATGTTGGGGCCTTGTCGTGATCGTCTTGGCAAGCCTAATTCAGACCAAGTTTTTCTGGAGCTCAAATTCTCTAGATCTCTTAACCCTAACCCTAAGCGTAACCTTAACCCTAAGCGTAACCCTAACCCTACCTGCAGCCCTTATCCCAGTACCATGGGATTTCCAGTTAACAAACATGCAGAAACAGCAATGCTGGGGCCTTGCTGTGATTGTCTTTGCAAAACTTTTCCAGCTTTAATGTTCCTGGGGCTGGAGGCTCTTTAGAGCTCTCAACCCTAACCCTAATCGGAACTGTAAACATAACCAAAGTCTGTGCCCTTTACCCAAACCCAGTACCACAGGTTTTCCAGTTCATAAAGATGTAGGAGCTGCAATACTGGGGCCTTACTGGGATGGCCTTGGCATACCTTTTCCGGCCCTAGTTTTCCTGGAGGTCGAAGCTCTTTAGATCTCTCCACCCTAACCCTAGCCTGTAATGACAACTTGGCACTGGGCCAAGAGGTGTTTATCACCATGGGTGGCACAGGTGACAAAGTGTGAAGCTGGCAATGGTGGCACACATTCAGCCCTGTGTCCTTAGATCTAGGGGTTTAGCTCACTGTTCTATTACAGGGCTAGGTTTAGGATTATGCTTAGGGTTAGGGTTGAGAGACATAAAGAGCCTTGAGCCCCAGGAACACTGGGGCTGGTAATGGCCTGCCAAGACAAGCAGATCACAGCAAGATCCCAACATTGGTGCTCGCACACCTTTCCCATATGGATCCCCCATTGGGATGGGCACCTCGGCCCCAGCCACAAGCTGCCTTGAGGGCTAGGCTTAGGCTTCTGAGCGCTGTTGAGACTACAACTTCACACACACTGGCACTCGAAAAGGCATTGACATTTTATGCCAAGAAAATGATAGCATATTTTTTTTAAAATAGAGTGATTAATTCTTGATTGCAAGCATTATGAGAAAAAAAACAATTAGAATGGTTCCATATTACATTCACTTCTGAGACTTTCTTACCGAAATGTTACATTCGTCCATTCCCTTAATTTTATTTTGTACCATATATCTTAATGATACTTGGATTTCTTTCGTCCTTGTCCTTTGGAATGCACTCCTCTTTTTAATGTTAATTCAGTTGATTAGTATGGTTAAAACAGATGCTCAGGGATTACTTAGCAGCAGCCAGGTGCCATTACTGATACCCTTCTGGGTCTGCTTCTTCAGAAATCTTTAACTGGGCAAGGAGTATACATACACCTTCAAAGTATAAAGCAACTGTTTGGCTTAGGCAGACAAAAAGCAGCTGGAGTTTAGCTGTCAGGATAGCAAACTGCACAGTCACCAGCCCTGAGGCCTCTCTCAGAGAATCATGGCTGGACAGGAAGGATGAATCAGCAGGATCAGGATCAGTCTCTGTGCCCTGGCAGAGGAAACTCCACCTTGCAGAGCTGCCTTTGCTGACAGCTCTATTGACACTTATGGCTGATGCAATAACATTGAACCAAAGAGTCAGTTAGAGTAGTATACACTGGGGATTGAGTAATTTGCAAAGGATCTGAGTCAATTAAATTGCAATTACATCACAGGAAATTGAGGCGGATAGAATTCAGATATTCATCCTTGAATAGGACTTATTCATTACTCTCAAATGTCTGAGATATACAGAACTGTTAAATGAGTATGCTTCACTTCTTTACAGAAGTAAGTGAGTTTACCAAAAAGCATTCTGAATATTTAATTTGCTGATGTTCCCAGAAAAAGACCACTGTTGTCTTCTTTTAATGGCAGATATAGATGAGGATAAGATTTCCCAGTTTCAGAGATGATAATGGGAATAAATTTGTAACTGACAAATGTAAAAAGTTTAAATTGGTTTTGGAATGCAGTCCTGCTTCTTTGTATTTTCATGTTATTCATCTTATTTATGAGTGAAAGTTTGCATTCCAGTGATGTCAAATTTCTGTATGTATGAAATCTAGTAGGGATAACATTTTAAATTGAAATAATTTTTTTTAAAATTGAAACAAGAACAGATATTTTAAAATACACTTAAATTCAGTTGCATACCTTTATTTCACATATTTAGTAATTGAAATATACCACTGTATTTATAAAAAATGAAATATGTCTAATGCATAGAATGGTTTTTTGTAAGTTTCTAAAATTTTGCGACTTGTATTAAAAGACTTTTACAGGAAGAAGTCAACTCATATAGTCAGACAAGGTTTTAAACAAACAAACCTAGAGCTTGTCTGTTATTTCCAGCTTTATTGGTTTGCCTAAAATAAAATTAGGAATATTAACTAGCTAAACCAACTTATTATATGACTAGCAACTCCTGGATCATTATTAGTCTCTTTAATAACCACTACTAAAAGATGTGTGGCAAATCTTGAAGCCATTTGGAAAAAGGGCAAGAAAGACAATTCAGGGAGTTATAATCCAGTCTGTTTCACTTCAGTCCCTGGGAAACACATGCCTCAAATCCTTTTCCTAACTATTTCCAGGCCTGTGAAAAAGAAGAAAGTGACTGGGAGGAGCCAGCTTGGATTTACCAAAGATGAGAACAGACACCATCTACCTTGACTACAGCACAACTTTTGTCACAGTCTCCCACAGCATCTTTGTATCTCACTTTTGGCGTTGCAATCAAGATAGACCCTAGATGGAAAAGGAGTAGATAGACTACTAAATGGAATAAAACTGGCTCAGAGTATAGTGGTTATTTTTTCGTACTACCCATGAAATTTGGTTCCAAGTGCAGTTCCTCTATCCTGCAAGGTAGAAGAGGTCTACCCTGTAACCTATGCTATTTATCAGGGACCTGGAGGAGGAGATAGAACATGCCCTTACCAGGGCTGCAGATGATGTCAGACTGGGCAGGGAAAGGGCATATTGAACATGCTGGAAGGCAGAGGGCATTTCAAAGGCTTCTAAATGTGGTGCAGAAATGGGCTAGCAGAATTCTTAATGTAGTTCAAAAGGAGCAAAGTACTAAATGAGGAACAGACTAACTCTTTCTTGTCCCTAACATCTTCACTGTTGCCACTAAATCTGTTTGAAACACCACAGCTGGGTTCATTTTTGTCATTTTTCAAACCATCAAACATGCATCTGTGAATTCTGTCCTGGTCGTCCTCAATTTCATAATGTTCATATTTGTTTCAGAATAAAACAATCTTTTAACTAAAACTTCAAAATGATCAGTAACATGAAAAACGAAATTAAAATCTATGCTTTCTTGTAGTACTGTGAAGAAAAATCCTAAAACACAACAAATCACCATGTATACCTGGTAAGAATAATCTTCCAATCTCAACATCTACTAAGAATCCAGACAGAAAGAGCAGAGAGAGCAAGAGAACGAGAAAGCTTTGCCTGTACAGAATAGATTTGTAAATGAGATAACTGAGAGCAAAATTTTGAAGGTCTTCGTGGCCCTATAAAACTACAAACAGCATTTGCCAGATGGCTTTGAAACACATTTTAATAAAAATGTATATAAATTACTCTGGCAACTCCTAAGCAACATACAAAAGGTCTCTGTACAATAAGTTCCCTCTTCATTACACTTTAATCTGTTCCAGATTTAACTAAGTACTGCAGAAACTAAATCCACAGAAAATGTTCTTAAAAAGGTGAATAGTTATGGTTAATGATGACCTTTATGAGTAGTGAAAACAAGTGAATAAAATATCTTCTCATCAGTCTTTTAAAGATCTATTTGCACTTGAAGGTCTTTATCTCCCAAAGGATCAAAATCTTATCTCAACTGTTTCTTAAGGTTCAAGCCAACTATTTTCTGATGAATGGAATATATGTCTATATTTGCTGTACTTTCTGTTGCTAAATACCAACAAATTTCTGCCACCAGAACTGCAATGTTTGTGAAATAATGATCAGAACAGAAGCCACACAACATCAAAAAAAAGGTGTATTCATCTTGATCTATTTTTTTCCCCAACAATATTTCCATTCTGTGCTGAATGAAGCGACCACATACAAGATGAAAGAAAAAAGACACTTGAGAGTAAAAAAGGCCACAAGGTAACATGCCCCCATGCCACACTTGAACAAAGACCGCAGTGAGTTCCCCCCGCTCCTGCTGCGCCCCTGGACTCCACTTAAAGCCATTTCTGGGCATAAAGCAGACAATGAAGAATAATAGAATGTCATCATAAAATCTCCTCAAGACACTAATATAAACCACCCTCTAAAATGTTATTTGAGTCCCTGATATTTGGTGTGCTAACATTTCCAAATAGAATTCTTCTTACTACTACTTTGTGGACTTTCCTTTATGCTTATTTTTGCATTTGTTTCATTTGTTTGATTCATTCTCCT
>VZRM01000607.1:146286-157949 GCA_013397955.1 Grantiella picta
CCCTCCCCTCTCTCTTCCTTTTCCTCTATTCTTTTCCCTTCAAAACCAAACAAAAATGTGTTATTTCAACAAATTGTTAATGTTAAATATAATTTTTAGCTATTTCCAGCTGCTCTGTTAGTTCTGTAACCATAACAAACAAAAAAACAGTTAAAGTTGCTGCTTTCTCATCCATAATGAGAAGAAAAACAAACAAAAAAATATGGATACTTCATGACATGTACACTCTGGCTGTAATTCTAAGAGCCCTAAATTACATGAATATTCTAAAGGGTTTTACTAAGCTCAGCCAGCAGTCGGTATTAATGTCCTTGTTTTAAGGATATTGTTGTCTTGCATTACATAAGTAAGCGTCACACAATTAAGCATCACAAAATAAATTAATCTGGTTTGAAAATTAAACACAAGTATTTACACTGTTGTGTGGATACTTCTATTAAGACATCATAAAAAACTTGGCCTTTTACCAAAGTTTTTCTGTGCTTCTCAGTCAGTCTTCTAAATGTATGGCTTACTCAGAAACTTTAAAGAGTCTGCCCTTTTCATCTTATTCTGTGCTTTTGCTTCTTGCTGCTAATTACTCACATAAATAACCACTTTAACAATATTGTTTCTGATCTTATTCATACAATGAGCAAGTTCTATTTTGAGGGTTGTAACACCGAACTTATAATTAGGATGCATGTGCTCAAAGAAGCCACAATTGATTAAGTGCTCTGAGCACAGAAAAAGTACTACAAAAATAAAATACAAAAAATATATTTGCTATGCTGATATGTTTTAAGATATATTGGAATCTTAATATGACAGAGTATTTTAAGAAAAATAATGAAGACATTTGGGACAGGAAGGGCTGACATTCACAATTTCTTGGTAATAAATAAAGAACAGTCAAAGGCAATAGCTCAGAAATTGTTTTAGAAAAGAATGAAAAAAAATAGCTCCTAGTAGAGTGCAATTCTGAAAAGTAATGCAATTTATATGTGTGTGTGTACATAATACACTCACACACACATATCCATAACACACAAAGACACACAATCTGGTACAGGATGTCAGACCGAATGCTTTGGTCTAGTCTAGGATAGGCTATAATGCTTGGCTGATATTTCTTGTTGAGGAAGGTGGATATTAAATTGGAATATTGCTGTTGTGAGACTGATACTGCTGAGAGGGTATCTTTCAAATAATGAATTTGCTCCTCCATAGAGAAAAAAATATGAAAGATAAAAAAAAATAATTTTAATACATGTAGAGAAAGGGTTATCAAATTTTGTAAAAGGAAGGCACAATAATAGGAATAAAAAGAAGAATTGAGAAGAAAAAAATGGAAGTAGAAAACCAAACAAAAGAGACAGAGACATATGGAGAAGGAATTTTTTTTCATGGAAAATTAACTTGTCCATTAAAGTTTATTTACTTCTAGTTGAAGCTCTCAGTGGAGTTACTTAGGTCAGATCCCTGTCACTAATTGCTAGGAAAAACTTTAACCTTTTTTAACACAAGTAGGATGCTGCACAACAAAAGTTTTGCCTGTGGTTTACCCTACCTTACCAATGCAGCAAAGACTTGTCAGAAAGGGAACACAGGAGACTCCTTGTCAAATTCTGTAATGCCAATGTTTCCCTGGAATGTGTCACAGCATGGTTTTAGAACAGTTAAAGATATTTATAAAATTATCTTAGAGAAATAATAAGATTTTGGCAATATGCTTCATGGCTGAAACCACATCCTTTTCTCTGGGGTGTGATAATGCTGGCTGGAGAAAAAATCTAGTCCACAACTCCCTCTGATATTTTTATTATCCTAATTTCTGTCATTAAATAGGTGCTATTGAGAAAGAAAAGGAGCATAGGCAAGTATTATTTACCCAATATTTACCATCTGTATTATTATTCATATATGCTCAATATTCCCAAATTCTAGCATTCCTTTATTTACAAAAGCTCTGGAGATCCCTTTGCTTAGTTTTAACATTTGTGTACTTGTATATAACTATACTGTTTCACAGTGATAGTGCCTGTATTATCAAAACTCATTACAGCAATGACCTTGTTACTCTCAATAAAGCTGTAATTTTTTTTCTTATCATGTGGGGAAAGACATTAGGCCCAATTTTGAAATTAAAATATATGTCTAAAGACCTCAAAGGCTTTCAGATTGTACTTCCAACACATCCTTCTAACCCAATCTAATTCTTGTAAGTCTTGGTCCTGATTTGTCACTGCCTTTGGTTTCCTTTTCCACTTCTCTTTGAATGTGCTCTGGCTTTTCCTTGCTTGTTTCTTGATGTATTTCAAAGGGTTTTGTTTTTTTTTTTTCCTTCACTTTGAGTAGGGGAAAAAGGTGTAGGAAGACAAAAGAGTGCAAATATTTCTACTAAATTCAAGTACAGAAGCAGCTCACCAAGTAGTCCAGCGGAGGATAAAGTTGGTGCAAGGAAGAAGATAATGTCTGGGAGAAACACAGATTCTACCTTATGATGATGAACAAGAAAAGCTTGAAATTTCTCAAAGCACCAGTTGGAGTGCAGAATTTATTGAAATGTTTATAATGAGTAAAATTTCTATACTATTTTTATAAAAGCTATTTAAAATAATATTTTTGAAGGGGATATGCACTTTCATTCTTCAGTATGCATGTAAGCTTCTGAATGATTTGGACTTGGAAGGCCATCTTTTTTCCTAACTTCTGATCACAGGAGTGCTCATCATTGTTTAATTGCTACTTTTTATGTGCCTTCCAAAGCAATGTGCAATGATCTTTGACAGAGTATTCATCTAATTAGACTTGCTATATGATCCATTAAAACTACCTCTTCTTCCCTGTCTTTTTTTCCCAAATCCCAAAGCAGGTTTCCTAGATATTGAGAGAAAAACAAATACAATTACTGAGATTTTTAAAAGCAGACATAAGTTCTCTATCTTTCCATTTTTTTTCTCATATTGATCACGTAAATGACCATGAAATGAAAATATTCACTTTACATTTCTGAACACTGATTTGCAGCTTCTGCAATATTTTCATAAATTGCAGTCAATCATTTTTTTTCAATCAAAATTTATACTGAACTCAGAACAGAATAAGATTTCTTTTATATATGGAATATATTATAAGGTAGATATTAGTTTCTAAATATAATATTTAAAGTGCATAACCTATTCCAGCAAGTCAGCCCCTAATATTATGTATTAAATTAAATTTAAGGAAAAATAGTGAGTTACATGGTGTCTGGAGTTCTTCAGGTAGCACTTGCTACAGAACAAACTTAACAGATATATTGCATTGTTTCATTTGATGAATGCATTCAGTAGTAGATCCATCCATCATGAAGTCAGAAGAGTTTCCAGTAACCACATATTCTGATTTTGTGATTCATGACTCAAATGAGTTTTGCTTTGCAACACATTTTTCTGCATTTTAAGCTATCAACATATAAAATATTTACATCAGACCTGAGATGCCTTTAAAAATATTACATTCACAAATTATTACACAACATTTATAAACTTAGTCATCACTTTTTGCAGCCCCCAGACAAGTGTTACCAAATTCCCAGACTTTCAATGGTCTGCTGTCCCTAGATCGAATGGCTACAATATATAATACTCCATATTGATGAATATTGTTTGTTTTCATTAACCAATTAGAATAAAATTATTTAAAAATAAAAATGCTATTAAAAATTGAACAGGTGTCTTAACACAATTGAAATTCTGGATGAAGTAATTAATAATTTCATTTTAGTAGAACTCAGAAAATCTAATATCTGTCATAATAATGCAATGTATTATGCACTTATTCATATATGCCCACAGATGCACTGTGTCATTTCTAAATTGCTTTTGACTTCTGGAACACTACCAGTATCTTAGCCTAAGCTCTAAAGAAAATATTGGTTAACAAAATACATAGCTATTAGTGAGCAGGGGGTTTGTTTTGGTTTTGATTTTACATAAACTATTTAGTTTCTGGTTGTGATTCTCCTTGCCCATCACCAAAACAATAAAATCTCTGTTTATAAATATTACAAATCAATTGGATGTGCAAAGCATTCTTCCCCTCACCTTGAAAATTTATCACATCCAGCACAATTTATCTTCCATAATGTTAACTTTACTTAAGAATTTAGTCTGCAGCACATATCAGTTAAACTGTATGAATTTGGGGGTTTCCGTTTTGTTTGTTCTTTTGTTTAGGGATTTTTTTCATTTTTTTAATGTAAGCTAAAGCCTAAAGCAACCTAAAATTAAATAAGAAAGACTTTGTGTACAGAAGTGGGATGATAAAAACCGTGCAAATACCAGTAAAAAACATGAAAAATACCAGTCTAGTGAGTAAAATGGTGCAATGCATGAGAAAATTCGTAAGGGGAAACGTAACATTAAGCATATTTTTCTTGCACCACAGAACAATAAAAAAAGAGGAGAGAATTTAAAGGAAAAGATACACACAGAAACCTAACACAAATACTTGGAGTTGTGAAACTAACAGGAGGAGGGGAAATGGCAAGAAGGCATGTTTAAAAGGAGTTGTTTATGATGGGTATGCCCATTTGTAGATAGCAACAACTAAAGTTTAATTAATATAATTTATTTTTGGCAATTCTAGTGTGTTATGAACTTTCAAGTACATTGGAATATATCCTTTTACAAAATAAAACAAAGCAAAACAAAATAAAAACCTCACAGCAAAGACACGGGGGTTGTCTTCAGGAAAAACATACATTTGTTTATGATTGTTCTTTTTCCTTAGAGTGTGATTTGTATGTGTGTCATTGTCAGAGAATTTTCCATTTTAAGGAGGATTTTTTCCTTTTTCTGGAAGAAAAGTGGAGAATAGCAAGACTGAATAGTACTGTCGATAATTATTTAGGATACATTACACAAATTCTGTCTAAAAACTTTATTAAAAGACTGAATATATCAACTTATATTTCTGGTACATAAACCAGAAGGGAGCAGCAATTACCATGTGCTCTTGAAGACATGTCAGTTTACCAAACCTTTTAAATGCATACTTAGTCATATTTTAGTCAGTTAGAACACTTAAACATCTAGTATAATTCAAGTTACTGGGACTTAAACAAGTGCTTAAATGCATTGGTTAATTGAGGTAATAGGACTAAATTAATTCCCTGGGAGCCCCTATTCAGGGAATTGATTTGGTAAAATATTACTAATTACTTTGAACTTCTGTAACCTGATGGACTCACGAGGTACATTGTAATCTTCATTAGATGAGAAAATGTCTTTTACCTGAGTAAACATCAACTATTTGATTGACCAAGACAATATAATAAATTTGTAAATATAACAAAATCAAATAATCCCTATTCCAGATGTTAAACTTTGCTTCTAGTTATTTGTTTCTCATATGGAGTCATAAACACTGCCTTGTGGGTGTTGCACTTTTAGATAAGAACATGATAATCATCACAAAGTGATATACTCTAAGATAAAATTTATTAACCTTGATGTTTATTTTTGTTGAACATGATTTGTATGTATGAAGTGGGTATGAGAATTTTGTCTGCACAACAGCCTCTGCATAGAGGCTGGTTTCTTCATACATATATGCGTCTTACATGTTCTGAAGTAACTGATCTTTACTTGTCAGACACTGTGGTGACCTCAGTCAGCAGACAAACACCCACCCAACCTCTTGCTCACACCCCCTTCCCACGGGATGAGGAGGAAAATTGAAGGCAAGATGCTCATGGATAGAGGCAATGACAATTTAATAAGGAAAGCAAAGGCTGTGGGCACAACTCAAGCAAAAAGATAAGTTCATTCATTACTTCCTATCAGCAGAGCAGATGTTTAGTTATTTCAGGAAAGCAGGGCCTCAGTACATATAACAATTTCTTGGAATGACAAACATCATAACTACAACCATTCCACTCTTCCTCCTTGAAGAGAACTCTACCACCTCTCTGGACAATCTGCATTAGTCCTCTTTCAAACTCAAAGTAAAAAAAAAAATCTTTTCCCCATTTAGATGGAATTTTCTGTGTTTTAGTTTGTGTCCATTTCTCCTTGTCCTGACACTGAGTATCACTGTAAAGAATCTGGCCTCATTTTCTTTACACCTCTTCTTATTGTATTTGAATGCAGTTATAAGATCCCTTCTCAGGTCTAATCAGGGCCAGCTGCCTCATCCACTCCTCACAAGAGAGATGCTCCTGTCCCTTGATCATCTTCGTTGCTCTTCAGACCCACTCCAGTAGTTGTCTTCTTTGAACTGGGGAGCACAGAACCTGACACAGCTCTCCAGATGCAGCCTCACCAAGCCTGAGTAGAGGGGCTGGCAATGACTTGCTGGCATTGCTCTTCCTAATGCACCCCAGCTGACTTTCTTGGACAAAAGGGCACACTACTGGCTCCCAGGACTCCCAGATCTTTTGTCCAAGGTGCAGGAATCTGCACTTGCCTTTGTTGAAATTCCTCTCTCCCCAGCTCTCTCTTGCTGAATGGCAGCACAGCCTTCTGGTGTATCAGCCACCCCTCTCAGTTTTGTATCATTAACAAATTTGGAGTTTTCTGTTTACACAACCTTACTTGAAAAAAGAGAGTGAGACCTTTTTTTTCAGGTGTTTATTTCATGGAGTTTTTTGAATGTTAACTGCAGTTTTAGGAAAAATAACAAATGTACCTAGCAGAATAGTGGCATGCAAACATATTTTTTTAATTTTTCATTTTAATCAAACCAACTTTTTTCAAAAAAACACAGAAAAGGAAAAAAAATTATGATTATAGAAGTTACCTTGAAAACTAAAAAAAGAGGGTCAATGTTTTCCAAAATTTTTCATTTCCTTGAGCATATACAGTTAGTAATAGCAGTGAGTCTTTCCACTTCTCTGTAGACTACTTCTAATATTTTTTTCTCCACTCTCAAATCATAGTCTAATAAATATCTTCTCTAACACATAATAATCATAGATGTGATTATCATCTTTTAGATTTTTTTTGAGTAAGCTAGTTTAAGTAAAAAAGAAAATCTCAGTCCATTGCAATTTTTTTTTTCTGAAATGTATACGTTTTAATAAAACTTACTTAAAATTTTGTTGTTTGGTTTTTTTTTTAAATGGATTTTATATGTTTTCTCATATTTTGTGGCCAGAGGCTGGGGCAGAGTAGAGGCAGAGAGAGACAAAGAAAGAGCCTAATGATCCAGAAAATGTGTATTGAATAATGTGAGTTGAGCTTTGATGTTTTGAATCAAATAGGGTGGCGTATAAGTGATGCATTTATACTCCTGATTTATTTGGGAAGGATAAAATCCAACCAAACAAAACCACCATTGTGTCTGAAACCAAAAAATAAAAGGCTGAAACCATGTTTCCTTTTTTTTAGCCAATTCAAGTTATTATTTAAAGGTGTTTGGAGAAAACCAGTAAATATAGCAAATAATCCATCATAATTTTCAAAATGAACCATAAAAATATAGGCAAAAATGATTTTGAATTAATTGCAATACACTTCATAGCTGAAGTAATTCAGCTCTTGACTGTCACGGATCATTCTTTCTCTTTCTGGTCACCTAGCTGAGCTGCTGAGATCAGAGGTGACTGACCTGTTTATTTTGGTACTTGTGAATACTGTATGATTATGATCTACCCTACTGTTTGATATTAGTGAATGGTTAATCTCCTTCTGTTTGTTCAGAGTTTAATGTATACAGCTGTTGTGTACACAAGTCCACAACTTCTATGCTTTAGATCAGGAAGACCAAACAAAACAGGTTTGAATTAAATATAAGAAATTTTCTCTTCATATAGAGATCTATATACCATACCAGCAAGGGAGCAATAGTTGACACCTGATACAAATATGAAAAAAAATTCATTATTGTAATTAAGGCAAACTTTCTTTGTATGAAATAAAAATGGTGAGTTCTTCTACCTAATGAAAACAGGGATCTAGAAAGTGATATACTGACACGGTACAGTACAAGACATGCTAGTCAGACCACAAAATCACAGATTATGCTGAGTTGGAAGAGACCCATGAGGATCATCAATGTCCAACTCCTGTCCCTGCACAGGACACCCCAAGATTCACCCCATGTGCCTGAGAGCATTGTCCAAACACTTGAACTCTGTCAGGCTTGGTGCTGTGACTACTTCCCTGGGGAGCCTGTTCAGTGCCCAAGCATCCTCTGGGTGAAAAATCTTTTTTCTGATATTGAATCTAAATGTCTCCTAATTCAGCTTCATCTCGTTTCCTTGAGACCTGTCACTGGTAATGAGTGAAGCAATCAGTACTTGTTCCTCCACTTCACCTCATGATGGTGTCAAAGACTACAATAAGATTTCCCTTCAGGCTCTTCTTGTCTTGGTTGAACAGCTGAAGTGACAGTAACAAATTGGTCAGCAATGATAATAAAAGATAGATGAAAAATTAATTGAGTTTAATGTGGCACACAAGCTAAGATAAGAAAGACAAAACCTCATTCTAGATGAAGTAATGTTAAAAGGAATCAAAACAATGCTCAACAAAGAACTGCTGGATGGAAGAAGTGACCACAAAATGAAATAATTCATAACGTCTTAACTGAAACAGTGATCACAATGACTATATCACAGATGATTATATGATATCCAGAAATGTTACCAGTATTTTAAAATCACAAAATACTGTCAGGTTCCTAAACTGATTGAAACAGTCTGAAATTAGCAGGAATTCTTCCCCCTTTGCAAAAGAAAAAAGAAAACAAAACCCCAAAACCCCATATAAAAGCCCCATACTAAGAGCAAAATGCAGTGCAAGGCATAGTGAAACTTTAAATGTTTGATGCTGATTTACCAGCTCTATAAACATGGCTCATGAACAAGAGAATTGAAATTAATCAGCATTATTTTCCCCTACTTGTGGTGCTTACACTAAATTAAGAATTATAGGTTTTGAATGTCCCATTTTAATACAAAATTCAGTGTGACCTTTACAATTAGTAGCATAATCAGTCTATTTGGACAAAGCGAATACATTTCAACCATTACCATCTCAACAAGAATAAAGTGTCATAATTCAGCAAATTTACAAAATCCCTTGCTTTATGCATAAAGGCAACAGGACAAAATGGAGAAAACATTTCTTTCTGAGAAGAAAAAGTAAGAACAGATTAAGAGCATAAGAAAATTTTCTGGCCTAAGGATGGCCACCAAAATGCTGAGCACTGAGATCAGATAAAGATTACCTCTTAAGGAACTGTGTGGACTTTTTTTCCAGTGATCTCAAGCTTTCTTATCTTAGAACAACATTTCTGAGTTTTAAGTCTCCGCTAAATTTAATTATTTTGCCTTCCCAAATCTCTATACTTAAGGATTTTATGAGAAAAAGTAAAATCCCATATTGTGGCAAGCTCAAGAGGAAAGGACTCAAAGTAATTTCAGTAGAAGAAACAAAAAAAAAAAAATTTTCCCTACAAGGCAAGGGCTACTGCTAATAAAAGGTGTTTCATTTAGAAGCTGATCTGACAATGTTCTTAACGTAATCATTACTGACAATTGTTACAAAAGCCTCAAATTAAAAATAATTAGGTGTCTATTATGTTTAGACATCCAGGTCATTCACATTGGTGCTTACTTAGAGGAGGCCTTCACTCAGGATGAAACACACTCATAGCAATAATAGTTTTGCTATATTATGAAGGGTGCAGATGTTTTAAAGAATGCTGTTGTAATAAGATAAATTACAGTTCTTGGAGTAAAACCAGGAGTAAGATTTTAATTTTTGGTTTGTTCAGATAAAAATATCTATTAAATTTTGTCTCCAAGCATGTACAACAAAAAGCTTTGCTGCAGGAAGAAAATCAGCATTCTGTCTAAAAATAAGGGTTTTTTTGGTGGGTATCATTGTGGATAAGAGTCGTGTTGTTTCCTCAGAATAAAAATGTACTGAAAATAATTTCAATACTTTTATAAGGGAGCATATAAGCTAAGGCATGATAACATTTTTTGTTAGAACTTTATAGATAGGTGCAAGATAAATCCTTTTAAAACAATTTTTATGATCCATCTTGGGAAGTAGTCAATAATCAACCAAAAAAACATCAATATCTCTTGTAAAAAATAATAACATTTATTTTAATGTTTCTTATAAACACCTGTCAAATCATAATTTTGCTACTGACCAAATATTTTCAGCAGTTATGATACTCTAGGTAGAAATGAGAAAGATTCTTTCACATTCTTATTAATGAACTTTATTGGTTGGCATAGAAAATATAGCACTAGAATTTGAAAGTTGAAAGCATTATTTTATTAATTCTCTTATTCTGTTAATTCTCTAATTCTCAACGTGGAGCCTTAAAATGTGATCATTTATGGGATGGAAACTCCTAATTTAATGAGTTTATGAGAGTTTGTCTAGAGATTAGTGTAATATTTTCTGACATAAAGGAATTTTATTCAATGTTTTTAAAGATACAATGTACTTAATGTTATGAAGATAAAAATTATTGAAGGTGAAATTTATCATTGATTCCAATGAAATTCTGATATTTACACTGAGAGATGTTTTAAAATTCTTCAGAAAAAAAATTAGATGTCTGACAAATAAGTGTTTAGAAGACATATGAATATGTGTTATTTTCCAACATTGTCCTTTCTATAATGTGTGTTTTTTAGTTTCACGGGACAGAGACTGGGATTATAATTAGGAGATAATGCTAGCAAGAATACTTCAAAAGATCCTCTTTCTGTCTAATCATAAAAGGTGCTAGTGTTGTTCAATGATTTTGCTTTAGTATTTCAATTAATTTTAATACTTTAAGTATGATGGTGCAATGAAAGAAAGAAAACCACAACATTGCAATATTATGAAATGTTAAACTAATATCACTCTAATCTGAATATCAACAACGGTTACTGATATTTACACAAATTATAAAATGGTGTAGAGGTACTGTCTCAAGAATAGCAATACTAGAGAACTTTAAGTAGCCTTAAAGAATGTATGTCACGTATATTAATGGATACTATTTTGCCACCTTTCCCTGGAAAAAATTATGAATGTTATAATCGAATGAATAGTTGAATTTAATGAAAATTTATATGCACTGGACTCTGGTATTACTTGTCTCACTTGATGACAGAGTGATATGTAGTAGGCAACAACTAGATTCTAATTATTATCTGCAATATATGGAGCAAAGTGTACAAATTAATTGTTAAAATCTTTTGAAAATTTAAGGAGAACCTGTTTGCCTCCTGATTAAAAATGCCAAAATATTTTAAGCCAGACAGCAATAGCTACAAGCTAATTGAAGAACCTAGGCCAATGTGATCTTACTATTGTCACAAATTTCTCACGCTGTAAAGGAAAACAATAAAAGAGATCATAGGCTATTCATAGACAAACAAAATTATAAATATAAATTATTAATTAATTAAAAGTTCTTTTCTTACTGTTGACATTCCTGAACTCAGAAATTTTCTGAACTTTGCAGTTTATTCTGTGATAAATTTGAGTAAATGTAAATAAGTCATTGGCTTATCTCAGTTTATCTACATGAAGTAGTTTCTCCAGTTATTTTGATTTGTAAATACATGTCTTAAACAACTTCAGGATTTTGGGAAAAAAAAAAATTAAAATTTTCTTAATTTATCTGAAAAAGAAAATACATACACACTCCCCCCCCCCCCCCCCCCCCCCACCAAA
>VZRM01000607.1:157989-259190 GCA_013397955.1 Grantiella picta
AACAACCAACCAAAAATTCCAACAAAAACGAAACAAATCCCCACAAACAGTCAAGTTGAAAAAAACCACCCTCAGGAAACTGCATTATCTAGGTGCCTACATTGCACATGTGCCAGTTTTGAGCTCTCAGTATTCAAATGTGCATGGCATAAAGTATGCTAAGATTTCCTGACTCAGATTCTCGCATTCAACTCAAAAGAATTTCTTATTGGACATAACCCTGACAAATTAAAATGGGCTGACTTCTCTATTGAGAGCTATGTGTGATTGAGTACAACTGGACTACATTTTTATGTACAAACAGAGTAACAAATACTGTGCTGGTATTCCAAAAGGAACAGCTTCATAGAATTGGAGGTAAATAGGATCAAAGGAAAAATGTAAACAGAATGTCAATGCCAGACAGGAATTAATTTAACTGCATTTCCCCACCATAGTGTTTGCACGGATATTAGCCAGGGAAATGTAGGGTCTGCATCTCCCTCATTAGTAGCAGCATAAGAAGCACATATCCACACCCAGTGGAGTTCATCTCAGTTTAATGAAATATCTTAAACATTAGGTTTTGAGCCCAAACTAGCCACCTGGTTCTTCAAGACAGGAAGAATGTTATTATAGATAGGATGTCCTTGGCCAGTGTCTGCAAAATGTTCATCAGTATTACAGTTCAAATTCCTACTCAATGTAGTTTATAGCAATATCCTCCTAAAAGAAATAGTCTTTCAAAATGTCTTTCTTCTTATCTTAAAATACATATCAGCTGGTGAAGGGTCTAGAGAACAAGTCTTATGAGGAGCAGGTGAGTGAACTGGGGTTGCTCAGTCTGGAGAGAACAAGGCTCAGGGGAGACCTTACGGCTGTCTACAACTACTTGAAAGGGGGTTGGAATGATGTGGGTGACTGTCTCTTCTCCCAAGTAGCATGAGCGGAAACAGTCACAACTTGCACCAGGAGAGTTGGAGATTGCATAATAGGAAAAAGTTCTTTGCAAATAGGATTTTGAAGCATGAGAACAAGCTGCCCAGGGAAGTGGTCAAGTCACCATCCCTGGAGGTATTTGTAGACATGGCACTAAGAGATAGTGTTAGTGGTGGACTTAATAGTGTTAGGTTAACAGCTGAATGCAATTATTTTAAGGGTTTTTTTCAACCTAAATTATTTTATGATTCTATGATCAGAAATAGTCAACAGAAACATGCAATAGCTCTTTCTCCTCTGACTGTGAATGTAGTTGCAGGCAATGAATTTACATGTATATAGTTTTGTCTGACATTCCTAAAGTTAAGCAGAATGAATTACACTCTTCAGGGCAGTAATTCATCTCTTTCAAAATAGTTGCCTGGGAAAGGTGAAATGGCTCTCTGAAGACAACTTGTTCTCTCCAGGTCCTTGGAATAAGGTAATGATCTGAGAGATAGTATATTTATTTTGAAAAATTACTTCTATTCATTGAGTGTCAATGTCTGCACAACTGGATAGTGTGACATGTTCACCAGGTGGCATATGAGGCTACTGCCTCAGCTTCACAGTACTTAAAAGCCTTCACAGAAGGAGACAGTCTGAAAGTAAGTTTAAATAGTAAGAAGATTCAGGTAAAGGAAAAAAAAAAAGTAGAGTTTCAAATAATACAAGAAGGAAAAAGTGAGAATGGTTTGTCTGTCTATTGACTGATCAGAATTACAGTGATCTAAAACTGAAAGATGAAATCTCCATGGGGTAGAAAGCGTTTAGTGGAAGCAGATTCTTTGAAAAATTAATTCACAAGGCTCTGGAGATGAAAGTATAGCTAAAGAGTACTTGGTTTCATGATCATAAAGTCTCAGCTACAGTTTTCCAAGTATTGGTCTGTGGAAATTCAGAAATTAATCTGAATATCATTGCACATGTCAGCAGAGACAACTTTATGAATTTTCTCTGAAGTACTTCCCTGGAAGGATTTGTTTAACAAAAATTATAGCGTCATCTGAGAAGGCCCTAAGGAAGCTAAACCCAAAATATTTAAAGCATGAAACATGTTAGTCTTTTGATATGCCAACAAATCAAGACGACTATAGGGCTTGTGTAAACTTCTTCAGACAGGATATTGACAGAACTTTAGATAAAGCTAAACTTTAGATTTGTGATAGTCAAGACCTAAACTATTAACAAAGCACAAGACATACTGACAATGGAAAATAAATTATGATGAGAGAATTTTGACTTGAATATGGCTATGCTATCAGAGAACTGGAAATCATTCTTTAAAAGTTATACAATGGCAGCACTGTCAGTGTGGAAAGTGGTCAGAAAATTGGGTGTTTCACCTGTTTTAACTACGTATGTGTCCATCTGAACTTAAACCCAGAGGGAGTAAAAAGAAATGGACATTCTCCAAGCATGAGTAATCTGACCTATTTTAAATGTTTGCTTTAGGATGAGATGAATCAGCTTCTAAATGCATATTAATAATGAATACTTGTTCAAATTAATCTTTCATATATTGTCTGTAAAAAGAAGGATATAGGAGCATTCCCTTAAGAGTCCATGAATAAGATACTCCTAAATATTAATAATAATTCCAGTGTCGCAGGTGTCTCAGGAAAACAGTTGGCATTATTATAATTATCCTAAAGTAAGAAAAGGCCTAAATGAGCTTCTAAAAAGGGGCAGCTTGCCCAGTATGGGATATCTGTTAGGGAGAAACGAAGGAAAATTTCCTCAGGTACAGGGGAGAAAACTGAGAAATTCTGTATCTAAAGAAATCAGAGAAACATAAGGAATATTTTCATCAGATTGAGATTGTGAAGAGATTATACCCTGAACACATAACAAAACCAAATGCAAGATAATGCTCTTTCCACAATATTCTAAAGCAAGACAGCTCTACTGTTAAGACAAGTCTGTCAGTTTCTGTGGTTTGGGTTTCTTGCTAAAGAGTCTAACTTTAAAGAAGTCAGTAACTCAATAAAAGTTTATACACAAATAACTACTTTAATTACTAAGATTCAGATAGAATTGAATTTGATACCAAATATGATTCAGGAACTTGGAATTCTCCACAATAAAATAGCAAGTGGTAGAGCAATCCTAGCACTTATATTTATCTATTCACATAAGAAAACCAGATAACCACGGCATTAATAATGCATAAGAAGTGGAAATGTACTCATGACTCTCCTTGTAGTCAGAAAAAGTCCAAGTGGTAGACTCATATCAGGTGATGATGATGAAATATCTCCTGCTCCCACAATAACTCTGGAGGTTTTTAAGCAGCTACTAAAACTAGGTATTTTAAAATTTGTCTGGCATTGAAGAATTTTAAAAGAGTTGGCTGGAGAGCTCTCTAGACAATTGACATTGATTTTTCAATAAGTCTTGGAAAACTAGGGAAGCTCCAGAGGACTGGAAGAAATCTAATGGGTCAATACTTCAAAAAGACAAGCAGGATGAGCTATATAATTAATTGTCCATAAACTAGCTTTGATCCCAGGAATACCCTGGAACATTTAATGAGGACTCCAAGACTAAAGGATTCAGAACAGGTAACACAGAAATGTAAATCAATACTGATTCATTGAAAACAGAAGTTTTCAAATTTCTACAGTTTTTTATGAGATTACCTGACTGATATGTCACAGCTCTGAGTCAATTCTAATCTGTATGTAAGTATTCTGTTTCATATAAAAAGATATAGAAACAAAATCCTGGCGTGGACTTCCTGTGTTACTGAAATCATTCATCAACTCATTCTTTTATGTATGACCTCCAGAAAGAAAGTACCATCTCAAAAGCACCTAACATTTTTGACCTTTTTTCCTAGAAGATAATCTACAATAACACTCCACTGTTTAATTTCTTCACAGAAAGATTTTATGATTATATGCAGCTTTTTTTAAAATTTCATGTAAATGTTTTCCTATGTGTTTAAAATTTTTTGACTTGCGATTTTTTATTTTATTTTCAATTAGTTTTTGATATGGCATACAAAACCTTTATCTTTCCAAAGGTGTGAATCTCATTTAACATGTTCTTCAGTCACTTTTCCTGCAGTGGGCTTCCATTATCACAAATAGCTTTAAATGGCATCTTGGTAACCACCTTTTATTCATAATTCATACTATATTTTATGAATTCACTATTGGGTGACTAGATCAACACAAAACTGCTGAGATGAATAATATGTACAGTAGACAGAGACCCTTTGTATCAACTTGCATATAAACCTTTTAATGTCAAATAACTGCTCACACTTTCAAGGTCATCCAAATCTTTCCATTTGCTATTTTAATCTTCTGCATTAATAGCATCTCACATCATTGTATAATTAGAATATATCTTTGAGCCAGTCGCTAATATCACTCACCTTAAAATGATCAAAGACAAATTCTTGAAGAACTCCATAAACAAATTCTTTCAAGTCACAGTCCTCTTTTAGAAGAGTTTTCTTGTCTCTCATTTATTTATTCAGACAATTTATAGTCCTATGGCCCATCTTCTTCATCATCATTAATAATTTCCCATGTGGTGCTCAACTAAATGTTTTATTAGAATCTGTGTAGATTAGATATATCACAATTCTCTTGACTATAGAAAACTGATTATCCTGATATAAACAACCTTTGAAAAACCATTTAAATTTATTTCTAATGTTCCTATGTCTTTAAATGTTGTTTTCTTTAAAATTGGCATTGGATGATATCTATCTATTGGATAAGTCTAGTAAAGAATTCTTACTCTTCTCATAAGTACAATATTTGCTGCTTTTCCATGTGCTGCAGTGCAGAACAGTGGGGCAGCACTCCCCCACCGCGGGGGGGAAGGCTGCCCCAGAACTGGAACACACAGGATGGTTTCTCTGTGGCCCCGAGCTGTGGGACTGGTCAGACGTGGTCCTTNTATGAACTGATATTTTTAGTGAAAAACCTCTGTCACTGGCTTGATGTCATCAAGCAAAAGTTCATTTGACATTCTGAGAAGGAAATGTGGTTCATTATGCTGCCAGGTTTCAGTTCTGATTCCACTAAGGGTTTTTTGGACCATGTGGTGGGGCTGATGTTTTTGCTTTGTTTTGTACAATTTTCATCTCATTGTCTGCTTTGCTTTTGCTCCATTCTTACTGCAGCAAAATTATAAATTTATTTTGGGTGGTATCCTAGCTACAATGTCCATCCATGGGTCTGCCTTTGTTTTTTGTTTGGTTTTTGTTATTTTGTTTTCTTGGGGATTTTTTGTTTGTTTTTTTGTTCAGCTGGGTTTTGGTGTTACTGTTGTTTTGGGGGAATAATTTTTTTTGTTTTCTTTCTGGGTTTTTTTTAAGAACTTTTGAAACGTTAGTTAATTTGATTGTGAAATTTAACTTGGTTTATGTTTTCTGCTAATCACTAAGAAAAGGTTCTTTGACAATCAGCAGTCTTTCCACTCTTTGTGGAATTCCTGACTAACCTCAACTTGCTGGTTATTTTTTACTGTGAGATTTACGGATCTTTTCTACAAGCTACATCAGTACAAGTACTTATATACTCCCTTAGGAAACAACATGAAAATTCTGACAACTGTGAGGGATATAAATTTTGAACCTGCTGTACTTCCAGGTTGTGAATAAATTGCTTCAGTAAATGGTTTTGTTAGCTTTTCAGAGTATCCTTCTTTGATAGAAACAACAAACAATAAATATTATTTTGTTTTTTATTTAACTTTCCAGGAAGGAAAGTTGGATATAGCAGGGCTTTCTGAAACATACAGGAGCAGTAAAGTTCCCATAGTGACATTAGTTGCAAAAATATTATCTCTGTAACAACTTAAAAGATACTTCCAAAAACTCGACAGAGCCTCTGCTTCACATAACACTAAGGAACTTAATGACGTGGAACATGACATATCAATATACTGCAAAGAAAGAGGCAATACTTAGCAGTTGTGTTACCATTATTATTACTGATATCTATTTTCAAATCAATTTCTTTGCTAAAGAAATTTAAAAAATACAAAATCAAAACCCATACTGTACTCTTAGTGGGGAATTATCTTCACGCACTTCTGTTTTCAGAAACTTCCACTGAAAAGATCCACTTTTAATCCTAAAGCATGTTAACAATTACCTGGGTGGGGGGGAATATATTTACCTGAATTACTGGAATTTTTCATAAATTGAATTATACCAGGAAGCCTGTATTTTTAAAAAGTAAAAGCATGGCATGTTGAAAAGTATGAGGCTCTTATTCTTTACTTACTACTTTGCCCTGAAAAACTTGGTGATCATGATGATTAATTTACTAGGGATAAGACCCTGCTTCAGTGTTGTGGTTAAAAAGGCTAAACAAAGCTTAAATGAACAAAAAACCACCCAATAGAAATGTGGATTCCCTTTATTACCTCTGTAGCTGATGTTGGTAACACTGCTTAATGTCCAGCAACTGACCTTTAGTTACATTCCACTTTTTACATTCCTGTAATGCAGTATTTATTTTCAGAGTTCTTTGAAAGAGAAAGAACTGCTGAAATACTTAAATTATTAGACAGCGTTTAACATGGAATCACAAAAAGAATTTTGATGTTGTGAAGAAATATCAATCCATTTAATTTGACAACAGAAGATTAGGAAATGATTTAAACACTGTATAAAAAGCCTATGTGTTAGATTTTCAAGTAACAATGGAAATGTTTATGAATACAAGAAAGATAATGTAGGCTGTAGATGTAAGACATTCTAAGTATGCCATGTGTAACTGATATATGTTTATTTGACACTGCAGGACATGTATAATTTATAACGTTTCATTAAATTTAGAGCTTGACACCTGCAAATTAATGCCAATATAATTTAATTTAATATGGTAACTGATTGTTGGAATAATTTTTGCAGCCTAATAGAATTTTCCTGCCTCTAATAAATTTTTTTAAAAAATCAAGTTAGGATATTTTGAGGTTACGTTTAGGAATGACATTCCTAAAATCTTCTTCTGGAGCTACATTTTTCTCGGTGAACAACTTTGATTGATAAGGGTTGAGATGGGCAAAATAGTCCTTCAGAATAGAAATATGCCAAACACAGCTGATTGTTTACTTATGCATAAGTAAACAATTCTGAAAAGCTATACAGTCCTTCTACCATTCAGAGAAACTTGTAGATTAATTTCTGAGGATGAAGCTCAAATAATTCTAGCATAGATCTGTTTGCAATATTGCTGGGGGTTTGCCCCTCTCTGATCTTCTATTATTGATTGTATTTGAATCTGATTACCAGCTGGTATTTACAACATGACAAGGGTTCTTTTTATTCATGAGTATACAGGAGCTGGTGGGTTTGGTTGTCTTTTTTGGTCAGATCGGGTTTTTTGTTCATGGAGGGGGTGGGGGGGGGGATCTATGTATGCGTGTGTGTGTGTGTGTGTGTGTATGTGTGTATTTGCTAAAAAAACTGCCAAGAGAGATTAACTATGGAATAATATTTGGTTTGGCTTGCAAAACACTGATCCATTGATAGATGTTGTATTTGCCACAGCATCTACTTCTCAATTTAGGTTGCGCTCTCCCTCTGGACAGAAAGCAATTATGATCTATTCTGGTTGAGAGCACAAGCAGACAAGCTAAAATTTTGTGTATGCAGTAAACTTCATTCTTATGAAAACTCTTATCTCTGTTAAAGGCTACCACTGTGCTGTCCTCTATTTTTCTTCTAATGTACAGGTGAAGAAATTTCCTGTGTAGCCAATTCTTTTCATTTTCTTGCAGAGATACCCAGGCTCCAATTCACTAACATCCTGAGAATCCTTATCCTTTATAATTACAATACCACACTACTAGAAGAAATCTTAAATGGGAATAGAAAAAAGCAAAGCATTGTCTAAATGTACAATCAGACAGCTATACAAGTCAGGTGAAATGGATCAGATCAATTTTTATATTCTGGTTTTTACTGCATCCTTGTCTCCAATAATGTACAGGTATTCCTCACAAACCATTGATTTCCAAACAGATTGGTGATGTTTTTCGTACACTGGGAGAAAATGACGTTACAATTTCAGTTGGAACTAGATTATTCTACAAGGATGTAGCTGTCACAACTATTGATGAGACAATTTCATTGTTGAAGATGGGAAAAAAACGACTTTGAACTCTTTGGTAAAAAATATCATTATTGTTTTCACTGCTGTTATTATTTTAAAGTGAGATTTTATTATTCTTTTAATGCTGAGTTCTTGGGCATTTAAGTGGGCAATGCTCTGTGTTTAGGAAAAGTGAGCAAAGTGATTTGGCAGTCAGCTCCCTAGTATGTGAGAGTTAGTTTCTCTACATTTGGCAGACCAAAACAATCCTAGGATAGTCATTCTCATGAGCAGAGTCACTTGTACATTGACCAAAGTACAGAAATACAGAAACTGATTAATCACATTGGTTAGCTCAGGTCTGTGACCTGGAGTTCCAAACAACTGCAACCAAAAGAGTAAATATAATGCCATCTTGAAAAGCAATGGTGGAGGCCAATGGAGCAGAGGAACACAGCATTTTCACCTTACTGATAGGAAAAGGTAAGATGCAATCAACATTTTGAATATCCATTTCCATGCTTGTGGGGACAGAACTCAGTTACAATCCATGGCAGTCAAAGAAATCAGTAGAGACTAAGGGAAATTTTGACTATCATTAAGCAGAGAGAAAGGATGCAGTTTCATAAGCACAGGTGCCTAATTCCATTTGAAATATCTTGGTTTCCTTTTATGCATATGCAGAGGAATGGCAGATATGGCAAAAGATTTGCTACCTTTGCAGCCTCTTGGAGTGGTAACAGAAAGCCAGGTAGGATTTTCCACAGTGCCTCAACAACAACAGAAATCTTTGTTTCACATGAATGCTGCAATGGAGTTAAAACATGCAAATAATTCTCCGTGGCCCAGTGACTGAAATGATGGTCTTAATTCAGTTGCCCTCAGATGATCAGCTGTCCTTGTTTCATCTGAACTCTCCCAGTATGTCTAAGATATGTTCACAGTACTGTCAGATGTGACACCAGGCCAGTGGGAGACCTGTAAAATGCTGAAGCATTTCATGCTGAGCTCCTGAGCTCCTAAACTCCTAAGCTGGGGGCTTAGGTAGGTAGATATATTGGAAGATCTCTTATGAAGATCTCATATAAAATCTTTGAGTCCAATGCAGTGAGTTGTAGATTGCTGAATTGAACTATGTCCACAGGAGCATGCAGATACCACATACAATACCTGAATTTACATACCTTCAGACTGATCTAGAACAGACATCCACTACCAATTACATCTAATTGACTTACATAAGTTGTAAAACAGCAGCATGAATACAGCATATAAAGAACTGTAAGGACTGAGAGTTCCCTAAACAAACAAACAAAAGATAATAGAGGAAAATAAAAGTACCTGCATATGTGAATTTTATACAAAAAGTAGTAAATGGAGCCTTTTACGAATATCAAGAGCCCAGATAAACCTCTGAGATTTTGCCAGTCTTCAAAGTTAAAGAACTTGGACTCTCAGATATGGCAATTTTTCGTTGATCGTAGTTTTACTTATTATGGTGACCTCTTTAAATCAAATACATAATTTTGTTTTCCTTAGAAAAATATGAATAACAACAAAATTAATCTTGATAGGTTTAGTTAATCTGTTTAAAAAAATTGTGAAACTTGGTAATGAAATGCAATAAAATAACTTAAAATTAAGCTGATTTACTGAACAAACAACCACAGGAGCAGAAGCATTACAGAAGTAATTTATCTGAATTATTGTAGAAAACAAAATATTTTGAAAATTTCTTCCTTAGGGAAAGAAAATAAAAATATAAATTACAATAAAAAAGAAGATACATTTGGCTTTCTAAACAGTTTATAGAATTACAGCAGGTGTCCAAATTAGAAGAGATTGAAAAAGGCACATTGTAAATTCTGAAAGTTGTAATGAATTATTTTGTTACAGATATTAGACTGTGATTTATTATTGGGTACTTCATTATGCATTACAGTGTATGTGACTATTTCTAAGCTTAAATAGAAGCAGGTTCTGTTATATTTGATTCCTGTAATAACAGACAAAACAATTCACTTTGTAAAGAACAGCCCAGAACAAGGATTTCATGTGTTTCTATTATTTTGATCTATCTATTTATCTATTATAATTTCTCACACTATAAATAATTTTCTATAATTTTAATATGTAGTTATCTTAAAATACTTGATGCAAATTAATGATAAATAATAAAAAATAAGATAACAATAGTACATAATACAATATTAAAGATCAGACATCTGAAAAGTCAAAAGAATGAATAAATATAAACAATACTTAGGTCTAAAATGGAGTATATTGCAGGGGTGTTTTGTGTAGTGTGCATTACAGTAGTAGAGTTTCCTCTAATATTCTGTTTCTCCTTAAACATATTTGGAATGATCCAATAAAAGAAAAAAAAAATTGTTCTATGAAGAATGCCAAGGTTTTAAACTTGGGGTAGAAATAAAAGTTTATGATGAAAAATTTAATTATAAATTTTAAAATGCCACAATGCTTATATGTTTAGAATATGCATGTATCTAAAATAAAGCATAAATGTTTTTGAAAACAGCATGAAACAACCTCACATAAATTATTCAACTGCATAAAGTGTACAAGGTAATTTTTTTAAACTACCTCTAATATTATTTCTATAACGAATAGTGATGCCTAAGTTGAGAGAGTCGAGTTAATAGACCTTTTCAGCTCCTAGTGATCTTGATATTTGAAAATACTTTCCTCATCTTAGTCCATCTTTGAGGTTTTCTTGCNGTTTACACAGGAGGGCAAATAGGGGCAAGAGGGATACAGAACTGGCAGATAAACTGGGGAATAGGAGTGGAAGAGGGGCAGATACAGAACTTTAAAACCCAATAATAACACTGCGGGTAAAGAACTTTCTAGCTATTAACTAAATATGGGATAAGGGAAGGCAGATAGGCAATGCCAATAAGACACACTGCTACACATCTTCATAGATTTGAGTTATTTTAATGTTAACAAATTTTTGTTTGCAAAACACTGCTCTGATATCTGTTTGGATGAATTACCAAGCAGCCTCTTTTATGATATGGAAGTGCAATTGCCTAACAAACAAATTCAGGACACTATGGCAATGGACATTTCTTAAATGTTTTGAGAGTATATCTTAGAAAGTTGCTAGTGCACATATGTACTTTAATGCTTTTAAAAAGACTTTTAAATATCCTTAAATATTTTCTTTAAAAATGCTGAATATGTACACAGGATTACTTTATTATCTTGTATAAGGTTTGGTCATGTCCCTTTACTTAAAGGTTAGTCTGTAAAAAGGCATCATTGGAAAACCTTAAGATACTGAATAGAATTTATTGGATTATAACTCACAGTTACCGGCACAGACTTTAACATACTGTCAGTCATGCTATTCTTTAATTTATACAACTTGATTCTAACTAACTCATTAAAAAACCAAACAGTTGTTCTATATGTTGTAAAATAAAAGAAAAAGTCAAGAGGCTGTCATTGACTCAAAACATTTTCAGGGTAAGAAATACCATCTAGGCAAAGGAAGGGCTTTAAGTGGGAACCATGTGATCATCTGACTCAAGGCTGCTAAATTTAGTAAATCTGGGTGTGAGATCACATCTGTACTACGAAAATGATCTCTGTAACCTGCAGACACTAAATCCTTCCTACCTCAAATTAATTTTATATTCAGAATTTTTACATGTGCACACACATTTTAAGAATTATTTGGTAAGGTTTGTGGCCACATATGTTAGACTCTTGTCTTTCAAAGGAACTCTTTATGGAGCAAGGACAGCAACATGTGCCTATCAATACTTAGCTTCTGTTGTTAGGGACTATTTTTAATCACCTGGCAAGTCTAGGACATCTGCAAGATCTAGAAGTCCAAGATAATTCTTAGTCTGTACTGGTACTGTCACTTACAATTTGCATATTCATAGCAAAGTAGCATTTACTGCTTTGTGCAAGCTACTCATTAGGAGGGAAAGGTTTCTAGAGAGCTGTGTTTGGAAAAGCAGCCAGACTGAGCCAGGGGGTGTGTGAAGTCTTTACTGATGCTCTTTAAACATGACAAGAAGTTATACACCTGGAAGTGGATTGTGTGTCTTTCAGAATCTTAGAATATAGACATTGACTTTTACCTTTATATTATGCTCATCAAAAAGGTAACTAGTTATATAAATTGACATAGAACTGGAATTCACTTAATGCTGCTTGTTCCTGTATTCTTCATTCTCTGTTTTCTGCACTTCATTCCTTAAAATACATAGCAGTGGACAGGTGTAAAACTTTCATTAATTAAAGTAATAAGTTTGTAACTTGAAAACAAGCATTCTTAGATGATAGAGGAAAACCTGCAACTTCTTGAATGGAGTTTCTGCAGCAGTTTGGTAAACAATTCACCTTAGCACCTTCACAAATTTTAGAGTCTGTTCACATCCTTTTACAGGGGTACGAATAAAAATTAACCTCACATTTTAAACGAGTTTAAAACAATATTGAGCGTTTACTTATAAAACCTAGATTCAGCTATTTAATATGCAACTGTCAACCTGTTTAGAGACTCAGTGGATGGCCACTTATCAATTTTAATCATCCAAGATATTAAGAAAACCTAAGAGAACATGCTAAACATTATTGAGGACAGGACATAAGGAACACATCTTCTTCAGCACAGTGGGCTGTGAGAGAATATTGCAGGATGGAGCAGGAAGCACAGGGAGAGAATTATTCATTAGGAGGTGGGAGTAAAGGACAAAAAGAGGAAAAAGAGTTTCCAAATGCATATCTCGTAATGAACACAGAAGTTCAAGATTGCTCATCTCTTGAGGAAACAACAGGCTTTGCTGTTGTTCCAGTTCCACAGAATTCTTTCATTCCAAATTTTATAATTGGCAACAATGGCAAAATTACTCAGGTGCACATGAATTTCTTCTGTACATGATTAAAAATATTACAGTTTTGTCATGATTCAATTACTTCCGTATTGAGTTTTTGGGATGAAGAATCAGAGGCATGAAACACAAACAGTTAAGGCCAGTAGTCATCCCTGTACAATATTGCCACTTAAAATAGTTACCTAGCAACTTTTCAAAGTTACTTGCTCCAAACAGCACAAAGCCAAGATGAACAGAGTAACTAAAAATCAGCTGAACCTTGCCTGAACCTGAAAAGTACAACTATACTTTAACTAGTAACTATAACTAGTATTATTAGTATCAACTCATAACTAGTATTTCTTGACCTGTGGAAAAGCCACTGCAAAAAAAATTCTCACGTTCATTTTGTTTGGAAACACCATTTTCTAAGAACAGACATTTGATTTTCAAATAAATGGATACAGAAACAACAGCCACAGCTATTATTTTCACAGTGTTATTCTAATGTGTTTAATTTTTAGACTATTTAAAGCTATGCATCATATACAGCCTTTAGAGGTATCACAGCTAGGTCCATTTTCTACGTGAAAGATAACCTATGGCAAGATTAGATCTGATTAGATCTCAGAAATACTTGTATGTAAGCAGTCATCAGCCATAGGGATAAAAATTTCTATATGTTGTAGTATATTAAATTGAAACACCTCATTTTGACTAGAAATTAGGCTTCAAATCACATGTAAGACAGAGTAGCAAAGACATCTCAGTAGCTTTAAAAAGTTAAATACCAAAGTGTTAGAACTGAGATATTAAAGCCAAATCAAGTCATACATGGAATTTGAAACAAGGAACAACCAAAAGTAAGTAAAAGTGACTTATAAATATAATACCAGATAACCCATGAGGTCGTGGGGAAAAAAAGAGCAAAGCAGCAGAAATATTGTAAATTAATTTTTAAAAGGTATTTAATTTAAGTCTAAGTATCCATAATTCATCCATAGAATAAAATGTGGGTTTGCTTTTATAAATAAGAGCACAGCACTGTCTTTGTTCCCTGAATATATTAATTGCTGATGATACTAAAGGAAGCTTTATAAAGTATTGTAAATATTGGTGTATCAGAAGTGCTTAGGCATATATTTTTTCACACTGATTAGTATTAAGGGTGCAGTTGATCTGCTTGTTTTGGTTTCTTTTCTTTTAGAAACAATTGGGTTTTTGTTTGGTTGGTTGTTTCTTCCACTTATGACTTACAAGCTGGTACAACGACAGATCTGTGCTCTGCAATTCTTACATGATGAGAAATTTTTTTGGTTTATCACCTTGAAATACTACAGAACAGAATTATCTAGTTACTAGGTAGAATCAGCTTGGTGCTAGTAAGCTCACTGGTCTTTGCAGTCTTATCCTATTCCAAATTGTCTCTGAGACATCCCACACCCATGTTGGGAACTTTTCTGAACAGTCAGAGAAATATTAAAATTTAGCTGTGGAAAATTTCGTGAAAATATACACAGGAGCAGTGAGAAAGTAGGATACCAAGATGTTACTTAAAGAACTGTTTTTAAGAGCATGGACCAATTAAATAAAAAAAAGTCTAAGATTTTTCAGTGTAAACAGTAAGAGAGTAATTTCCTCTGCCAGAATTCTTTAGTAGTTTAATCTCATTAAGAAGGAATGAATAAATGTTTTATAAAATTACTTGTCACTGGTGGTTTCCAAAAAGATGAATGACCCTTTCTTTTAGGTCATCAAGAAATTTAGAGTCAAATGCTCCATATTTTTCAAGTAATGGAGTCACAATCAGGATACGGCATTACTCTTGAACAGGAGATTGATTGGCAGTGTGCAGCAAAGGATTTTTACAGAAGTTAAGAATTAGATTGAAAGTGGTCATGTTTGCAAAACTGTCTTATTTCAGAGTAGGTTATTAGAATAGAAGATGAGTACCAGTTCAAAAACATGTTATTAGCAAAAAGTTTTTGAGCATGATTACTGGTTAAGTTTGGCCAGCTCAAAATGTTGTGACTTGTTTCTGTTTATGGTTAATCTTATATATTAGCCCAGCTAAATCCTTCAATGAAATCTGTAGTAGGTATTAGTACCGATGATTTTCTTTTAACTTCAGAATCTACCCTGTCACTTTAATGTCAAGGTCCCAGTTCATAGCTCCCACTAGAACAGACTCTTTACAAACAAGGATAATCCTTTATCTGATGTTTACTTAGTTAGTTCCTCTTTTATCTGGGGTTTTTACACAGCAAATTTTACTGTAAATAAGTTTTTTTTTCTTTTTGGCGAGATAGACATATGTAGTAATTAGGTTTCTTAAGGTATTTTGCTTTACTTTGTTCATCCATAAAATCCAAAAAACAGATGTTATTATTTTACAGTAATAATTAAGAGTAAAGAATTGAAATCACCTGCATTAAGACTGATTAGATTTGTAAAAAAATTTTCATATATTTTCCCACAGCTTCCTTTCACTTTAAAATACCTATGCCTTGTAACATTATTGCAAGTCTATGAATTTATATAGTCTGACTTGCAAATTAAAGCAAAAAAAAAGTGAATATTATATTTTTAATTTTTTTCCCACAGTTCTTCCTAAAACAATTCTGTTTGTGTATCATCTCTTAATTTGAATTGCATATCTAGTAACGACCTGCCAATGTGGATATGTCTAATATTTCTGCAAGAGACTTGGTATTCTCAGGCTACCCACTTTTCATACAGTCAATGAAAAGAAGTGTCTCTGGAATCTGCTATAGGAACATGTTATGCTCTAAGCTAAAGTATTTATGTAGACTCCAGAGGAAGATTTTCAAAGATACCTGTCTCTCTCTGTCTACAGAAAGGGCAAGATGGTGCTGAAGTGGCACAGGTTTATGAGGCAACCTAAGAGACAAAGCTAGATGAGTCAGATTCTTTTAAGTCCTCATAATGCTTCTCACTATGCTACTTGCAAACCTTTTTAAGCACCAGAAGTTATAAAGACAAGGCAGGCATTTATCTCAGTAAGACCAAATTTTTCTATAATATATTTGTGTGCAGATTTTTATTTAAAATTTATTTTTTATTAAGGGCAAAATATTGCATCTTGCACTTGGGTCCCAAAAGCACATACAACACTACAGACTTGGGACGAGTGGCTGGAAAACTGCCCAGTGGAAAAGGATCTGTTGATGCTGGTCAACAGCACCTGGACGTGATCCAGTGTGTGCCCAAGTAGCCAAAGAGGCCAATGGCATCCTGGCCTGTGTCAGACATAGTATGGCCAGCAGGACCACAGCAGTGATTTTTCCCCTGTACTTGGCACTTCTGAGGCCACAGTTCAAGTGCTGAGTCCAGTTTTGTCCCCTCACTACAAGAAAGACTTTGAGTGCTGGAATGAGTCAAGAGAAGGACAGTGAAGCTGGAGAAGGGTCTGGAGCACAAGTGTTATGTGGAGCAGCTGAAGGAACTGGGGTTGTTTAGGCTGGAGAAAAGGAGGCTGAGGGGGAACTTTATCACTCTCTACAACTACCTGAAAGGAGATTGCGGCACAGTAATCTCCTCTGCCGGGTCGCAAGAAACAGGATGAGAACAAATGGCCTCAATTTGTTCCTAGGATAGGTTTAGATTGGATATTAGAAAAATTTCTTCCCAGAAAGGGTTGTCAAACACTGGTGCAGGCTGCCCAGGGAAGTAGTGGAGTCACTATCTCTGGAGGTATTTAGAAGGCACTAAAGAAGCCGTGACACTTGGGAACGCAGTTACTAGTGAACTTGGCAGTGCTGGGTTATCAGTTGGACTTGATGAATTTAGGCATCTTTTCTTACCTAAATGTCTCTATGTTTCTGTGATTCTGTAGATCTCTTTCATAACCAAAATGTTCGCTTCATTATTTTGAGTGTACCTGGTGTAGTTATACTTTTGGCTTTGTGCTACAGTTATCCCTGCTACCTGCATGTCTTGTGATAAAAAATATGTAAAAGTTCAGTCATACTGGACATCATATTTTCCTGTACTTAAGTGAAGGGACAGGTCTCTAATGACTTCATAATAGCTATTAGTACATCACGAAACTTGTGAAGTAGAATGTGATGATGTCTACACCTTAAACCCTCACAAGTTACTTTTAATCCTGCCAAAAGATGCCCTATGCAGTTTCTGTTAGTGACCTGACCAAAAATAGGTCATAGTTTCCTGGACTGTGACCCCACTTTTCTTCTTTATGGACATTGTGGGCTGGTTTCTATTTTCCTCTCTCATTACAGAAGTGAATTAAAAATGTTTGGGTTCTTCAGCTTTAAACTCTTCTGGCGAAGTCGCCAGACTACAATTGTAGCTTGTGTATTTGCTGTGTAATTTTTAAACCCAAGAAATGCCTTTCTAACATCAGCTTTCTACTTCAACATAAGTTGTTGTGTAAAACAATGGGTATGAATGTTTCTCCTCAACTTAAGCAAATTACCAATGAAATTAATGAACTGCAAATTCTTCACTGTTTTTAGTAGATGAGGCTGCTTTACTTTTGGTTTTGATTTTTTTAACCTTAAAAAAAAGCTTCTGGTCAAAAATTTTGGTTTAAATTTATTTTTATGCCTTCTAAATAAAAAAATAATGAAGGCTTGTGAAAAAATCTAGGGCAACAATAACATTACAGTATTTACAAAAGAAAGATATCAAAACAAATACAAGAAAACAGAATTTGATATTTGATAGAAAACTACAGAAACGGTAAGTAGTAACCACTGTAAAGCACTCTTATAAACTCTCCAATCTTTCTTGTCTTATTTGCTGATTAAAAAGGGCTTGATAATATCACTGTGCTTCATTTTGTACTTTGAATGATATTAAAATAAGATCTACAGAACAAAGAGTCATTTGCTTTTACCAGGACATGGAGACTTCAGTGGAAAACTTCACATCAGTTAATTCATTTGCTTTACTGAACACTAGTTGAAAAATGTACGTTAGGATTTAAACATAGGGCTCTCTTCTGCCTACTGACTTCCCTGATATTTTTGCAAAAATAGTTATGGGACATAAGGAATGGGAATGAGTTTTGACAACAAGGACAGTCAGTGACTTATGTTTTGCTGGTTTGGGAGGCCTTTTCACTATTTCATAAAATCCACATAAATCAAAGGACTTTAAAGCTCTTATAATCCTTCACCGGGTAATCATTGTTTAAAGTGACCTGAGGAGTCCCTTATTTACATTTTTCTTTCCTTTTCTGCATTCCAATAGACTCAGGGATGCAAGATTTTTTTTCCCACACTCCTATATATATCTGTAGTTGATATTCTAAAGCAAAAAGGTAAGTAGTTGAGCTAAAGAAAAACTTTTATATGATGTATACCAAACTAAAAATAATAATGTTTGAAGAGACAGAAGGATAGTTGATTACTTTTTGTTTGTTTTCATGACTGATTGACATCTGTTTTACATGAGTATATAGAAAAATAGGTTGGCAACCTATTGTCCAGGTTGGCAACCCTGACACTAAAGGTCTCAGCTGGCTGACATGCACAATATAAACTGAACCACTCTGTCCTAAAGTGTCTTAACAGACTTTTTCATCAAAGCAGTCAAAGCTAGGTATTTGATAAGAAGGTGAGATTTCTACAGTAACCTTGATGTTGTGGAGCTATGAGAGAGAGCACAACATAGCTAATATGCAGGAATTTTCTCCCACCTCCATTTCCTGGGATGCATATAGAATTACTTCACACATGAGTTCTGAAAAGTCCTGTTCCAGGATGTACACAGTGTATGCAACTAATTTATGTTTTTGGAAGAATCATGGCAGTCACTGGACAAAAACCCTATCTACAGACGAAAACCACAGCTGAGAGTTTTGTAAAGTAAAAAAAAAAAATAAGCAATAATTTTTTGACTTCTATAGAACTGCTGGGTTACTATAAAGCCAATTTCTGCTTTCTTTTAAATGAATGTCTCATATCACTAGATGTAAAAATCAGGACCAATGAGGCTTTATATGAGTAAATGCAGAATATTCAGGACATGAGATAGTACTGAGCCATTTGCCATCAGTCTGTACGCTGAGACTGTAATGCATAATACACCTAAGTAAATTAGAAGGATGAAGGTAATTTTCAAATAATTGTTTTCAAATGAGCCATTGACAGAAAAAAGGCCTATGTTACTGCTACAGCTGAAAATAATTCAATCAGCTTTCACAATAATGTCAGTTCCCTGATTCTGCAGTTTTAGAAAAAGAACCATTCATCTTAAATCCTCTATCAATACATACTCATGCAAAACATTGATCCCTCTAGTTGGACAGCACCCCGCAGGCTAGAAGCAATTTCACTGAGTGCATAGCTAAGGATAGAGAAAGCTGTTGAAAAGTATTTGTAAGTTACACTACAGAGCAGAATTTTAAAGTAGCTACAGCTCTAAACACACATGGTAGCATTAGAAAAAGTGGGGCAAATCCAGTACATTTAATAAGTGTATTCATCTATACAGTAGTGACATCACTGCTGACAGGGAACAGGCTTTATTCAGCTTTTCACAATTTTGAGACTGGACATTTATTGTAACTTTTCTAGCCACAGTAGCAATTGCCTAATGAGTAGGTATCTATGACTGGAAGCTGGCGAATGTTGTCACAATTTTAAAGAATGGCAGGAAGAAAAGCCTGTAAACAGCAGCTCCTTTCAGCGCCTAGTAAAGTTATGGATAAGATTATTCTGGGAGGTATTGAAAAACACTTTAAAGACAATGCAGTCCTTGGTCACAGAGAGAACAGCTTCATGATAGGAAAGTGCTGCTTATCAAATCTGATTTCCCTTTATGACTAAGTAATAACCCACCTAGCTGACCAAGGGAATCCAGTTGATGCCATCTTTTTGGATTTTAGTTAAGTTTTTGATACGGTCTCTCACAGCATCCTTCCGGATAAAATGCCCAGCGCACAGCAGGATAAACACATCATGTGATGGGTGAGCAACTGTCTCACGGGTCAAGCACAAAGGGTTATAGGGAATGGGGTGACATCAGACTGGTAACCTGTCACTGGTGGGGCTCTGCAGCCAGCCTAGAGCTATCCCTGGCCCTGTGTTCTTTAAGAGCTTCATAAACAACTTGGATGAAGGACTGGAAGAGACACTAAGCAAGGTCACAGATGATACAAAACTGGGAGGAACTGCTGACTCCTTTTAAGGCTCGGAGGCCCTGCAGAGAGACCTTGACAAATCAGCTGTGCAATCACCAACCATATCAAGTTCAACAAGGCAAAGTGCTGGATTCTGCATCTGGGACAGGGAAATCCTGGATGTAGGGACAGACTGGGGAGCGAGAGGTTGGAAAGGAGCAACATGGAAAGGGACCTGGGCATCCTGGTTGAATATAAGTCAGCAGTGCCTTGGCAGCCAGGAGGGCCAGTTGTGTCCTGGGGTGCATCAGGCACAACATCACCAGCTGGGCAACAGAGGGGATTGTCCTGCTCTGCTCTGCACTGGGACAGCCTCACCTTGAGTACTTTGTGCAATATTCAGCAAATCGTGTGTTTCTGTGGTTACGAACTTTATTTTCATTTTCTCTTGAATGTGGTTTCCTGTACACTGCTTGTCCAATTACCATAAGGCTGTTCCACAAGGGAAGAGAAGGCAGCAGCCAAGGTGATCACAGCACAATAACTGCCCCAACCACACAGGGATAGTGATCATAGCTGGTTCTCTCTACCATCTGGTGACAACTGAACAAAGCGGAGTAACAAGTCAAGTCCAGTATCCCTTCAGGAAGCCCAGTGACAGTGTCCAGATGAGCAGAAAACACACAGCAGAAATTAATTTAAATGGAGTTTGTGGGATGTCGGCAGAGGGAGTGAAGGTCACAGATAAGGAATTTGTAGTCCACGTTTTTGTAATAATATATATATATATATATGAATATACGGACATATTATTTTTATTATATATTGATATATTGATATGTTTAGGTGCTGACAGTTATTACCATTTCAAGTGAAAGAAAAATAGACAGTCATTGTATTTTGATTAAAGTGAAAAGAATTTCAGTTAAAATGACAATGAATTCCTGTCTTCATGCATAAGCTATGTTCTCCTCTTTGTGCATAACACAATTTTGAGTATAATAAAAGCAGGGCTGTGTTTTAGCACAAACCCCTTCTTTTTCATCATTCTCCACTCCTCTTTTTCCATTATTTCTCAAAATCTCAAATAATAATAGTCAAGCACTTTCACATATGAGTTTGTGCCTATGTTTTTTTCTAAATTTTTAGCATGTCTGCACTGCATGTGCTATAAAAAAGGCTGGAGTAGCAGTAAGTATTTTCTTCAACATTGAATACTTGGAGTGAGCTGGAGTGGAAAGAAGGGGACAGGGATTCACCTCAAAATGCTAGACCTTGAGCTACAAACAACAGTTGTCTCAGCTGGCTGGGAGCATGACATAGGATGTGAAACAATTGGTGTGGAAAAGGTTAGAAGAAAAAAGGAGCTGTATGAGTTAGAATCCTGGAGAGGAAAAATATATCTGCATGAGAAAGGTAGACTGAGACAAGATTTAGAAGTCTGGAGTGAGTAAACTGTATAGGACAGGGAAAAAAGGGTCAAAGGAATCTTTGGTTTTTAGGGAGATTAGTCTGAGACAATTATAGTTCAGACGAGAGAAAAAACCCAAAACTGGAGGTAAGGGTAAAGAAGAATGGGAGACAAGCAAGTTTGTTACCAGCAGTAAAACCTGTCAGTCTGCGGTAAGAAAGGAACCCTGAAATTCACTCTTCAGCTCCCAGGAGAAAGATGTAAACAAATCGGCAGGATTTTTTCAGTTAGACTTCCTTCTCCAGTTTACAACCAGCTGATATCTGCTTCTATTCCTATGACTTTTATCAGCTCATGTAGTCCAGACCTTTGCAAACCTTGCAGTTTCTCTCTCTGGGACAGGCAGCGAGGCTTGAAACCACACAAAAAGAGGCCGCCGCTGCCACCCACACACGTGCCGGACTGAGCACTGCAGTGAAGGCCACGGGTGCAGGTGCAGAGTGCCTCAGAGATGGAGAACGGCAGGAAACAAGGCGATTAAAAGAGACGCAGATTCTTAGTTCTCAGAATACAGGGTTTATTGAGGAGCGGCGGGGCGGCAAGGGTGAGTGGGGTCGGGAAGGGTTGAAGAGGATGGAGCAATCTAGATTCTTGAGTGCAAAGAGCTCAGAACAATGCCGAACACGGGATTAAGAAGGGGGTGCAGGATGGGAGGGGTTTACATGGGAGAACCGACCGGGACACGAGGGATGCAGGATTGGCAGGGACACCAGGGAATTGGGACACAAGGAGGGAGGGTACAGAACTTTGAAAACCAATGGTGAAACTTGGCTAAAAGGAACAGAGTAGAACATTCTATCTATTAACTCCATATAGGATAAAGAGGAGGAGATATCCAAAACCAATACTCTTGTTCTCTGATGCATATTAAGGACGCTGGCTGCAAGGTGTCATGGGCAAGCATCTTTTTGTCACCCTAAGCTAAAGGTCGCCTCAGACCCAGGGCCCTTCCTCAGGTTAATCTGCCTCCAAGCCAAGGCCACTGCAACATTTGACCGTCTTGAAGAATGCCAAGAAGATAGGAAGTACATAGCTTTGGTTCTAGTTTTAAACTTGAAACCTTTGTTAGAAGAGGATTATGGAGGTTTTAAAGTCAAGCATTCGCAGGTCTCTAAAGCATTAATTCAACACCCTTGTATATAAAGACTATCAATACATAGTTTAAATATGCAATCATTTTTTGCCTTATAGCATTACTCAGTCTATGGGATTGAGCTACATTAAGTATCAGTGGGGGTTGTGTAGGTTCTTCCTCACGCAATTTTGCTTTAAAGCTCAAAACGTCTTCATCTTTACAATGTCTGTGCATGGACTCTTCAAAACTACTACCATTTAATTTACACAATTTGTTTTTGTTTACAAACCAGTGTTGAGATTCTCTGATCATTTAGTATCACACTGATCTTGATATTTTTTAACTTTTTAAGTAGAGTTTCTCTGCTGCACACTCTGCATACCTGCCAAAACACAGAATGTACCACTTCTCTTTCCATTTCTGAAGTTGAATGCTACTAATTTTATATAATATACGAAATTTTCTTAAAGCAAATGGGTTAGAACTGTTTTCATAACTTTCATCAAACCATTATATTAAATTCAGGTGTTATTTCATTAATTGATTCAGTATTGTTTCTCATCTCTAATTACATTTAGCAGAGGTTTCCTTATACAAATAATTGTCAGTTTGTATCAGATCTAATAGAAGTAGGTGTGCAAGTACCGTAGACCAAGTCCTGTTATGATCTTGTGATTAAAAGTATGCGGTATGAGCTAAGTTGTGGTGTTCTGGGACGGATCAGTCACAGCATTGCCCCTGGCTGAGGGTGTGTCCCACTCTGCTCTGCGCTGGTGTGGCCTCACCCTGGGTACTGTGTGCAGTTTTGGGTGCCACAATACACGGATACAAAGCTATTGGAGAGTGTCCAAAGGAGGGCTGCAAAGATGGTGAAGGGCCTTGAGGGGAAACTGTATGAGGAGTGCCTGAGGCCACTTGGTCTGTTCAGCCTGGAGAGAACGAGACTGAGGGGAAACCTCACTGCAGTTACAACTTCCATGTGAGGGGAAGAGTAGGGGCAGACACTGATCTCTTCTCTCTTGTGATCAGTAGCAGGAGCCAAAGGAATGGCCTGAAGTTGTGTCAGGGGAGATTTAGATAGGATAATAATAAAAGGTTCTTCACTCAGTGGGTGTTTGGTTACTAGAAAGGGCCCCTCAGCAAAGTGGTCACAGCACCAGCCTGAGAGAGTTCAGGAAGTGTTTGGATAATGCTCTTGGGCACATGGTGTGACTCTTGGGGTGTCCTGTGGAATGCCAAGAATTGGACTTTGTAATCCTCGTGGGCCCCTTCCAATGCAGCATATTCTGTGGTTTTCTAAATTAATGAATTTGTACACTCTGTGATGTCAAGTCTCTCATTTGCATACAATAAAGTGTATAGACCTCAGAAATGCCTGCAATCAAGACTGGTTTCTCTTTTCAATTTGTTAAACAAATCTTTGTGGGGATTTTTAATGATGTTGTTTTAATTCGGCTTATAAGAAGTGATGGAGTAGTATCATCTGAGTTGATGTAACAGATTAGTTGGCCTTTTCATGATCCCTAATCTGTCTTCCTGAGAATTTTATTATAGGCATTATTGTCTGTGGAAACAAACATATTACATTCAGTCCAAGCCTCAAATGTCCCAAACATTGGATTAGTAAATCTTGGCTAAGTGCCAAATTTTTCTAGCATTAGACAGTCTATTCTGGTAGAATTCCACTGGTTTCATATTTATTAAAAATTGAAATTGAAATGTTATTAACTTTTATCTTCTTTTTCTTTCTCCCTTTAGCCTGCATGCTATAGCAATATCTACAGAATATTCCACAAATCTCTGACCAAAATGGGAAGGGAAAATTTTTCTTTCTTATTCCATCTGCCTGCCCATATGTGGTTTTATAGAGACGTATAAATTGTGTGTGTACTTTTGGCAAAGAGACATGCATTTTCTACATATTTGTACATATTCACAAAACCAATCATACATATAAGTACAAATCATATACATCTGTGCATGGAATCTGGCATATAACCTCTCTACACATACAGCTACAGGTTTCTTAATAGGAATAATATCAGAATACCTGTAGGGGATTTCCCAAAGAGAAATTAATCTCAATGAAAATAATGAAAAAAGCTAATTTTTTTTCTATAAATACTGATCTTTCTTTAAAGAGGTTAAGCTTTGAATGTGGGCTCTGAAGAATGTTATTCAGCTTGGAGAAAAGGAGGCCGAGGCAAGACTCTATTGCCCTCTACAACTACCTGGAAGTGAGGGTTGGTCTCTTCTCCCAAGCAAGTAGTGACAGAACAATGGGGGAATTTTAAATGTCCATGTTGGCAGGGGGGAAATGGATAGTGTATGGCACTAATTATACTCACAAACTTCTTTCAAAAATTTTCTGTGTGTGCAGTGGTATATTAGTTCTTTTATTCTTTTCTTTTCCTCTAATAATTCCTTGACTGTGATTTTAAGAAACCCCTTCTATTAAACTGTTCAGTTGACACAGCTTGACATACCACAACCTTAACCCTAACCCTAACCCTAACCCCATAACACAGAGCAGTATATCAGCATGAAGAACATAAGATGCATTTCAAAAGCTGTTGTTCATAAACCTGCATTGTATGCTTGTTGTGGCTGTCATTCTCTCTAAGTGTGCTAGTTAAAGACATTTGTCCAATGCTTTTAAACCTGGATTTTGCACAGTGTTGGACATCCCCTAGAGCACTGACTGCATTCTGCTGTTCTGCTTTTAAAAATTACTTTCCTTCCTAAAATTCATAAAGCTTTTCACAATATGTTTACTAACAATCTGACCTTGCCAGAGATCCGTTCATTCAAGTGGTTAATGCTCAGTCTTTCTATACTCGTTACTTTTTTGCCAGCTTTTTTATTATTATTATATTTTACTAATAACTGAGAAATATTTTACATGTATAGTGTGCATCAGTATTTACCAGTATAGGTTTGCATCAGAAATTATCTAAGTAATTTTTTTTAATTTATAAGGAAAATCACACATAGTCTTTTTATATTTTGGACCTAGCATAGAAAAAAACATTCCTCTGTCTTTGCAATCTATATTGTTGATGGAATGATTCAACAAAAATTAATCACTATGAATCTGTTTGCATAGAAGATCAATTTGCTACTGCGTCCAATATTTTTATCTTTAAAAAATCTGATTCAGAACTCACTTGAAGACAGTTTCTATGTGAATCAGCCTGTTGTAACAAAAACATTTCATAGTGTATGAAATATTTTGTGAAAATCAGTATTATAATAAAAAGACACATGTTTGGTTGCAAAAGCTTTTCTGTATAATTGAACACAAACCATTGTAGTGAGTTCTCATAGACATAAAAAAAGAGTGTGAGATACTTCATAGCATGTAAGATACTCCAAAAGATGATGCAGGATATTAGAAAAAGAAATCAGCTGGATTTGTTCAAGTCAAAAATCTCATCAGATGATTTTCTGGAGAGGTAAAAATACACATTAGAAGAATAGGACCAAGCTGAGGAGACAACATAGAAAAGGAAAGATACCATTTGTCTCTTGAAACATAGGCTGAAACAAAAAATGACCTTCTGGTCACACTTCTTTTGATGTAGCCCAGGATAAGGTTGGTTTTCTGGCCAGCAAATCACATTGCTAGGTCATGTCAAGCTTCACATCCACGATTGCAACCCTTAGTCCTCCTCAGTGTTGCTTTCACTCCATTCTCTGCCCAGCCTGTTCTTGTGCTTGGGATTGACCAGACCCAAGTGCAGGACCGTGCACTTGGCCTTGTTGAACTTCATGCATTTTTCATGGTCACAACTCTAAATACTATCAAGGTCTCCCTGGGTGACATCCAGAGGGAAAATAATCAATTGTTAATAGTGATACCTGTGAAACATTGATAGTGAAATCTGTCTTTTGCCTCTATTCTTTAAAAGACAGCTCTCAAGCAGACTCTTAACTTTCATACCCAGACTAGCATATGTAGAGCTAGAAATACCAGTAGGATATCAAAATTATCAGTAGAAGAGACCCTTCTAATTGCTTAAAGAATTTTTGACTGACATGATGAAATTATAAGGACTGAGCAAATAACTGAAAGAATAAGCATGATTTCCTGGGAAAAACATGTTTCGTGTTGCGATATATAAGTCTAAACAGTATAAGGAGATGACACATACAATTTCACATGCAAAAGATTATTGTCTAAAATAGCCATACAGTACTTATTTGTGATTTTCTGTGCTGAAAGAAGATCAGAGCAAATGAAATAGAAATGAGAAAGCTACAGGAAAAGTTTTGAAAACATTTCTTTCTTGTACAGTAAGTTGAGCAAGCAGTAAATGAGGTCACAAGGGCCATATAATTGAAAATCAGGCTACTGCTGTAAGATAAGGTTAAAGTTGGAAAGCATGTAGGATACCATTATTATAATATCATTAAGTTTGAAATGCTGATGGAGTTCTGTAGAGAGGTCAGCAAACACAAAGATATTGCACTGTAAGAAATGCTGACTTGAAGGAAATGTGAAACAACTTGAATAAAAGTGGCCAAAATTCAATAATTCATGAAAAATCAAGAGTGGAAAAGGGAGAATCTATTCTTGGTAGGTCACATTAGGAAAAAAAAAAGGAAGAAAAAAGCCATGTAAGCATAAATAAATGCATAAAGTTAAAAGAGCAGCAAAAACAATGTGGTCAACCCAAAAGTTTGAGCCCCTGTGTGACTAAGAACTTCATAAGAGAGAAAGAAATTCAGAACATTTAAAACTTTAAAGATATTGAAAAAACTAGACAGCAAGAAGAAATTGCCATATAAACTTCAGGACATATATAAAAGAAATCTCAATTATTCTTTATAACAGATAAGAAGAAATTGTAGTTTCTTTCAAATAACTATAAATATAGAATAATGTTGCTAAAGTCAATACACTTGCTCCAGATTTACACCAAGTAGTAGAAGAATGAAGCTGGTCCTGTCTATTATGTACAAGTGATTACTATTTTAATTAGGGCCAGAGGGAAATGAGACATCACTTTCTATGAAGTTCTTGCTGATCAACTATCCTCTATAATTGTCATTGCTGATTTTTCTGCCTAATGGGAAAGATTTTGTAATGAAATTGTTGATTGGTATTTGTCTTTTTGCGTTTTTGCTTCCATTAGCAATATCCAGTATTTATCTCATAATCTATTGCATACAAGATGAACAGATTTTTTGCTATCCTCATAGATTTCTAGCACCCGTAGGCTGATATTTAAATCCTTTATGTTGGAGATCCTAGGATGTACTAAAATATATTATCTCAAGAAAAAAATAAACAAGACTGTGTTTCAAACATAAATATTAAAAAACTTAAGTGAAAAGTATATGACTAACAGGCCCTCACCCTTCCATGTCACTAATGTACTGTCACTAAGGACGTGATATGAGATTTGTGGGGATTTTGAGGTAAATCTGCAAAACAGGAGAAAAAAAATCTTTGATTTTTTAAGACTGCCACAGGATTTATGTCAAGTGAAAGGAAAAAAATGGCTGTTGGTTTCTTAAATTAACTTTTCATCTTACGCGTGTAATTTTGCTGCTCCCTTGCATGAGAGGGATGATAGATGAATGTATCTATTCCGCTTGATTGACCCCAAGACTTTCACAGACAATCTATATCAATATCCACTAGAAAGTTCCTATATAAGCTAAATATATGATGACTATTGCCTGTTTCATCATCCAAGGAATTAAAAAAGAGAAAATGCAAAGGAAATACTACAGAAATCTTGTAGTTGATCCTAAAAAATTTGAATATAATTTTTTCAGTCCACTACAGAAAAAAAAAACAAACAAACCAAACAATAAAACCAGTTGTTGCACCAACAGCTAAGAAATCTACTGCTGGTTATGGCGAGTATGGATTTGAGTATAGCATTCATATTTCCAGTAGCAGGAGAATAAAGGTTATGGGTCATGTCCTTTATCAGTAGGGTTGATCCCTGCTGTGCTGTCAAGTACGTAGGTAGCATTAATCTTAATTTAGATGAACCCACTCTTATTTGTAGTTCCAGATGGTATCAACTTGCCTGATGAATTTGGATATAATAAAAATGTTAGAGCCACTCAAGAGACTACAGATATGTCACGTTGCAGATGGAGTGACACTTTTAAGGGAGAAGTAACAGTATTTGTATTGATATACAGCAGTGATTTACCAAGTTTGGAAAATAGGAAATGCATCAGTGATTTAACAAGATCTGATGGCAAGATACACTTCATCACCTACTGCATAAGGGACAGAGTCAGACAAAACTGTCAAGGAGAGCCTTTTGCTAAGTCATGAGGTTCAGAAAGGACACCCTTGTGTTCCAAACTCCTTCTCAGAGAGGAGTTTAGGTGTAGCTAAAGAACCAGACTTTGTCACTGGTTTCTGTGTAAAGGATTTTATGTGCAGAACCAACCCTTTATAGCACTTAGTTAACATTTAAAAGTTTACTACACTATTATTCACTCACTGATGATCTGTTGCAGCAAGGAATCTCCCAAACTCAAGGAGTAACCTTGAGAGGTGCTGTTACTCAAGGTGATATGTAGGTGTACTGACTGCTGCCATGTGAGAGAATTCAATGAGTCCCCGGCTGTCCACTATTTACAGAACAAATTAACTGAATTATAGTGGTATTTCAATACTAACTACAGAAGTAATTTTTCTCCTGACTTAAGCAGCACCATGATCAGTTGGGCACACTGCTCAAATTAGCCCTTGGCTATTGAGTCTCCCCAATCCACTCTTAAGTCTGGTTCAGCCAGCATGACCAGGTGCTTCCATTGTGACTGCCACTGGCGGTCATAATTTGAGTAGGATTACAGACAATAAAGGTCAGATAGATTGTTGTGATGGAGACAGGGGAGAGGACGACAGACATAATCACCAGTCAGTGGGTCTTTATAAGGAATAAACTCTTGGGAAAAGGGAGGATCAAGAGGGGAACACATTCATGGTTATGGCATCTGTCTTCCCATGTAACAGTTATGAATGCTGAGGTCCAAGCTTCCCAGGAAATCTTCCTGCTGATGGAAAGGACTGACCGAAATTCTCTTTTTGCTGAGCATGGCTACACATAAGGTGGGACACTCTTTTGGTCAGATCAGGTCAACTGTCCAACCTATGCCCCTCACAGCTTTTTGCCTGCCCTCGGCTTCTCCCAGATGGTGTGGAAGAATGAGAAATAGAAAAGACTTTGATGCTGTTCAAGCAATGTTCTGCAATGAATAAAACATTGGTGTGGTATCAATGCTATTTTGGTCACAAATCTAATGCACGGCATCATATGGGCTGCTATGGAAACAAGTTAACCCCACTCCGGACAGACCCAGAAACAGTTTTTGTTCCTTTCTGTGCTGATCAGAGACTCAGCAGATCTCTGCCAGTGTAACGGTTTCCCCTGTATCACAAGCAGAATATGCTGCATCCTTTTCTGAGTTTTAGTGCATAAGGCAGATTCCTTTCTAAACAAAGAATACTATCAATTCAAGACTGAGGCTTTCATATATTGATCTCTGGGGCTCCTCTTTATTCTCAGGGGGAAAAAAACACCAGCCAAACAATCTGCACTAAATCTGTCATTTCACATGGGAAGGTGTGAGAATTTATTTTTGTTATTTTTCTTCTCTTTAGTCTGCTACATTTCTTTATGAAACTCCACATAAAATGGCTCCACTTCACATTTCACTTTTAATACTCAACATTTGTTCAAAATACTTAAAGAAATAAGGTTAATATGAAAAATAAGAGATTGTTGTAATACATAAAGGCTGAATTTTTTGTGACTTAGCAATATTAACTTAGCATTACAAACTCATTTCTTACTAAAACATTTATGACAAGAAAATGCAAATTTCTGATTCTCTAAGATCTGATCAATTTTCAGACTTCTTTTTTCTTCTAATTTTTCTTAATGAACTGGACATTAGAAATATTCTCATTCTGAAACAAAAAGCTATCAACTCTTTCTAAATCAGACACTAATAAACTGAGCTCTTATGGAGAACCATGCTAAGCTGCTAAGGTCAGAATATGTTTTTCTCTGTCTGGGTTGCAGTGTTGCATGTTCAAGTTGACTGTTTTCAGTATTGTGACTTAACGTAGTTAGTCTGCTATCATTTCTATTTTGTCTGTAAAACAAAGACAGTGGTAAATAATGGAATGGCCAAGTTACACAGAAACATGAAGCTTTGGACTGTCATTTCATTATACTCTGGAGGATTCCTGATTCCACTCTGTATCTGTCAGATAACAAGTGACAAAAATCTGGACAACAGCAACACTTGTTCATTGATTTCCTGATATATACCAAATACCATAATATAGTTCAAAAACTCCAATGCTCAGAATTCACTTTACTCAGAGATCACACTTAGATATATTAACAACTGAAGGTACTTTGTGTACTGATTTTGTGTCAGACTAGGTAATATAATGAATCAGGGATCTACCTGTTTTACTGATCCATACTGCTGCACGTACCATAGTACAGAAGAGTGGAACCTGACACAAGCACTTTACCCTTTCAAGAGCACCTATTGAAAAAAACATGCATCACAGCATTACATAGTCTCTTGTTTCTTTGAATTTAACATTCATAAATATCTGGGAAGTACTTAGAGACCAGAAGCAGCAGAACTAAGGACAGAAGATTGGTTAAGTAATAAACCCAAGTAAAGTAATATTCTCAGTGCTATGTTTACTCTCAGTGATATTTCAGGAATTCAGGTTGGTTAAAAGTACAAGCAATTTAGGGTAATCATCTCTCTGTTATGTGATTGTCTTATTTAAATTTTGCTTATTTCATGAACTTGTTCTTTTAGCTCAGAATTGCTTTCATGTGTGTTCTAGCTGCTTTGTTCTCAGCTATCAATTCTAATAAATTACAAAGTCAGTGAAATCCCAAGATACAACATCCAGAAACCACAAGAAGAATTGTTACTTCAGATTTTTAAAGGGAATATCAGCGAAGGAACGTCAGGTTAAATTCTTTTAAAATAATTATTAATAAAAATATTACTTCTAGTCTCAATATTCTGTAATATATAATATTTCTTTGTATTTACTTATTTGTTGTTTTTCCTTCTCTACATTACTTTTTATCCTTAGTTTATTTAGTTTGTTTTCTTCTTTTGCCATCTGTTGTTTGTTGTTTTTTCTCTAAAAAGTACTTTATCACCCAGGAAACTCAAGCATTATCATATCTTGGCCAGCTATAATACAATTTTCAACATAATTTGTGCCAATTGCTCTCAACTTACATAAAGAACACTAATTAACAGAGAGGTCTATGCTGCTTGTCTCATTCTTTTAAGGGTAGACATACAATGACCCTTAGCAAGAAAATTATGATTATGAGCATATGGTGAAACAATTTAATGTCTTACTTATTCCAAAGTCTCTCTTATTGCAGCTATTAGTAGATCCTGGTGGATGATCAAACAATAAATCATTTGACCGTGTAGAATTCATAGTCCTGTAATTGATCTTTTCCATGTGTTTTCAGATAAAACCGTGTAATACTTTCTAACAAAAGGTAAATGAGTAGATAAATTACTAATGTCTTTGAGGGAGCACAGCTGGAGAAAATTGCATTCAGGTAATATATCTTACAATGCTTTCCCATCTTTCCACTTTTTCTTTGCATCATCTATAAGGGTAAAGGAAAAAGAAACACACTTCGGGGAATGAAAAGTTTAAGGAATTGCTATGGGTAAGACTATTTTCTATTTCCATCCACTTGGCATCAGGAAAAAGAAAAGCCTATTATTTTATATAAATATTTTCATATTTTATAAAGATTATAATAGTGCATGAAACAGTTATACCTCAGAGGACAATAAGATCCGAGTTTGTTTTTGTTTATTTCATTGATTTGGCTAGATGAATATTTCTAGCAAAAATTGCCCCATGGACGTCAGTGTCCAGCACAATAAATCAATAGTACTTTCTGACTTCTCTGCATATTTAGATCTTATATACGCAGAGTGTTATATGAATACTAAATACTGCAAAAAAACCTTTTGGTTTGGCACAATGTCATGGAGGATTATTATTTTATTCTATCTGAAACAATTATTTGTAACCTGAGACATGGAAGAATGATTCTTTAGAATGTTGTCAGAGGAGATGGTGGTGTACTCTGTGAAGTCTTTGCCCATCCAAGTTGTGAACGAATTGTAGAAACAGTAAAAATGTGGAAGAGGTTGAAGAGAGTTCCTACTTAAGTACATGTACATAAATGCACGTAGTCTGAGAAACAGAATAAGCAATCAAAGCCAGACTACTTGAGGGCTTTTGAGGCAATATGATAGGAAAGGCAAGTAGGAAAGTTCCCTTTATGTGAAAGAGCAGTTCAGACAAAGTAAGCTGCCATGTAAGGTATATGAGAGGCTGGGTGAGAGCTTGTGAACCAGTATTCGACAAGATGCCAGGGAAGGAAGTCAGGAAAACAGCCATAAAAGCCATGGCTTTGAGGTGCAGCTCCTGGATGCTCTTAAACATCGAACCTGATATGTATGAATCTGTGTATAATGACAGGAAGACGTACTCTTTGCCCTCTATCTACGAAACAAAACATCATATGGAGCCAAGCCAGCACTGAAATAGATGGGTTTCTGGTTTCTTATTGCCCACTTAGTGGTTCCCAGATCAGTCCCCAGTTTCATGAGGACTGAGTTCAGCTCACTACCTTACAGACAATCCTGACTTCAAGGCAGCACGAGCCGCTTTGTGCCACAGGACAAGTGGGAACCTACCCTAATCTAACCACATTCTTGCTCCTTTTTCCTGCTTTATTTCAAGTGTAAGAAAATTGTTCTCAGCTGAACTCCTTACTGAAGTTAAGCAGAACATCCTTCTGTGGTATTCTGTTTGCATGTATTTTCCATTTCCTTCTGAGGCCACACGTTTGATTCATTACATGCCTTCCCTTCTGCAAACAGTTCAGGTTTAATATTGTCTAACTCTGATTCTGAAAAAAAATGCATTACCTGAGAGAAAAGCAACAATAGACTCAGAATATATTCTTGTTGGTCCCAGTGGTTTCTAGTTCTCTAACAATTAAATTCTTGTCTATTCCCCAGGAGAAGAAAAATTTCTGAGAAGTTACAGTAAAACTAACATAATATGAAGAATATAGGATCACAGAGATATGATGTAGTATAGTATATACACTGCCTCTCACTAAACCTTTGTTGCTGTATCCATCAGTTCCTATTAAAATTCCCTGATAGAAAAGTAATCTATTTAAAATGTAACTTTTTAAAGAATTTTTTGAAGCAGACCTTACAGATAGTGTAAATCAAGGTACCTATTCTCATTTGAACTGAGGTTCCAGATATACATTTTTAAAGTTGACTCCTCTAGATAAGTCACTATATTTGAAAATATAGAGTAGGCTGTGATTTTACTTAGATGATTTTATTTAGGCAAAAGACATATGCAAGAAATATATTTCAGAACCAGGCTTGAGCTCTCCAGAGTACAGCAAAACAGAAAGGAAAATGGCAAGACTACTTAAATGCTTACAGATGCTTAACTGAGGCTATTAGTTATCAAATGGTTTCATGGTGTATCTGTTTTTATTTTTCATTTTCACAAGGTTATCCTTGCTAATATTGTACACCAGTGAATGTGACTTGATTTTGTTCGCAAAACAGTGAAAGTGGACTCAATGATCATAAATGACTTTTCCAAGCAAAAGAATTCTTTGATTGAGAGCTCTACATTTATAGATATGTATCAAAATCATAGTGGTATGCTAAATTCAAAATCCTATAAATTTTGTCCTACAGAACACAGATTTTAAAACACAGTTTGCACTTAGCATTTTATTTCTTTTATTTGAAATGAAATTTTTTAAACACTGTTACTTTGCTCAAGAAAGTGAAGGGTTGTATCTTTTTATATCTTTATATTTAATCTTCAGATATAGTTATCATTCACCTCTCCAAGGTCATAAATTCACCTAATGTATTGCTCATTTATTAAATAACTGCATTACTCAATCTGGAATCTAATAACCATTAGAGGATTTTTTTTTCACAAAATATGCTGAATCATTAAAGGTATTGATAAATACCTCAAAATTATGCTAAAATATTTTTAGTTCTATTGAATTACATTTTAGTGCATGGGTCTGTTGTTTGGTTTGGGGTTTTTTCACAAAACCTTCTAATATACATTTGTGAGGAAACACGTACATTTAAACTTAGGCAGATGCTTGTGTACAAATCGGCTTCAGAATCAGACAAATTCTAGGTACTGAATATCTGGATTTAGTACACTATATGTTTTTTTTTTCACTCATAGATAGATTGCACTTACCACTTCATTTATGCAAATAAAGTCTGAAAAAATGTTACAGAAAAACAAAAAACAATCCAGCAAACTATCATTATGTATTCCTATATAATTTCATGATTCAGAGTGCTTATCGTTCTCTTGGGTTTAGTATACCTGTATATAAAATATGTCTAGCACACAACTAAAGTTTGGAATGACAGTTGCACAGTATTCTGTCAATTTTAAAAGGCTATTGTAAGTTTTATAAATTTGAGGACCACATCTATGCATTTACCTCCAAAAAAAAAACCAAAATCAAAACCAAACAAAACCAAACCAAAACCAAACTAAAAGAAAAACAAGAGACCACAATTACATGAGTTTTCTCATTTATTTAACAGAATGTTTTGAAGAATGTGGAAGATCTGAGGATGAGATAATGAAAATGGTTTCCAGAAAGAAGGTTGGAGAAGTACATGTAATTTATTCTATGTCTAAATAGCAGTCATCAAGGGAAACACAGATTTTTTACTTCAGATGTGAGAAGTACTATGTCCTCTGACCCAAATCCATGTATAAACTTATTGTCTGCTGAAATAATAGATTCAGCTCTTATCTTGGTATTGTCCATGTGTCTGAATCACTCCAATGCATATGGCATCTGAAGACCTCTTGAAAAATTTATGGAGTGATTGTATGTTTCTTTCTTGTTAGGGGGAACAATGGCTTATGACAGAGTCACCATTATTTGCATTGTTTGCCTCTTCGTTCTAATACGAAGTCAGTGCTGCCCCTAATATGGAGACTCATCAAAAGTTCTGCATGTCTCCTGTAATTCAAAACAGCTGTAATCAGCTAAAAGTCACAAAAAATCATCAACATCCTTCAACTATTTTGCGGTATTTCTGCTTCTTGTTCCAAGTAATGACTTGGTTGCAGTTAAATCACTTGTCCATGCTTGGAATTTTGACAAAGAAATATCACTTAATGCTTTCAGGCTTCATTGTGCTCTGTCATTAAAAAAATACAGAATTCAGATATTAGATCATTTTGTCACCTCACATCAAGAGCATATATTTCAAAATAGCTGAGAAAGAAATAGTTACTATATATAGCCATAAAAAATAAACAAACAATAACACTGAAATCACTATTTATATGCAGGCCCCAAAAGGAAGAGAAAAATATGGAAATAGAAGAAGCAAACCTAAAAGCTATATTTCTTTTCTTTAATTTTCCAGCTTTCAGAAGTCTAGAATAGAGATAACAAGGCTTGATTTTTTTTAAAATCTCTATGATTTATCTATAGACCAGGTGTGTGTTTAATTATTTTAATGATATTTTTCAAAACCAAATATTATTAATAGTCTTCACTGTCCCCTTATTAAATTGTAGATTTTATTATCTTTCAGACTTCAGATTTCCAAATGCAAGACTTTAATTCAGCTTTGACTTTTACTTCACAAAGTCACAAATAGCAAGTCAATAAGGATATTAATTTGTTGCTTACTCCTTTCAGAGCTGCCAATACATATGCAAAGTTCACTGCAATAAAAAGGAAACAGAAGTCGATTATGTGTTGCCCTTGTTGAGTGGAATTATATTTGGTAAAATTAAAAACTATTCAGTCTTTAGGGGCTCATTCTGGAAAGTGGCCAGGGAAAATCTTTCCATCAGATGTTACCTGGTCAACTCATTTGTATCAACATGAGAGATGCCCTTGTTACACTTTTCCCTTGTGGGAAATACATTATGTGTTATAAGTTGTTATTGCAAGAACCAACTCTTTTGTTTTAGCCATCCCTTTATTTTTTTCCGGTTGTTCTTTTCATCTCTTGGAGTAAAGAGGAATCTGTCACAGAGTGTCTTGTATATATCTATGTATTGTTGATCTCATTTTGTCTTCCTTGTTCATCCAAGACATGACAGCAAGAAAATAAAATATTAGGTTAAAAGTGAACAATAAATTCCCAAGGAAGAGGAGGTCCTTTCAGTTGTGCCACAAGAGTGTGAAATCAAAAATATGTAATCTTACATTCACTAAATAAGCATAATACTACAAATAAATTATAATGCTAAAAGATGCAAACAACCACAAACTTTATTTTTACTCAAAAGTCTTATGAAGAATTGAATAACTGTATTTCTACATCTATATGAAAACTGTAGTATTAGATACAAAATTAAGAAGATTAGTAAGAGATATTTCATTAAACACAATGGAATAGAGAACTTTTAAAAAAGCATTGCACAAATCTAAGGATGCTCCCACTTGGCACATTTTTTTGTAGGACACCTTTTAAATTGACCACGCATCATGGGACCATGGATGTATAGACATACATAGGAAAAAACATCTTATTCTGGTATTACTGTGAGGTTCTAGGTGTGTGCCTCTGAGTATTCAAGTTGCTGTGGTTTATCAATTCATCAGATCTCAAAAGAATCCTTTGCAGAATCAAATTCTGAGCTATTGTTCGGTAAAAGAGGAGAATAAAAGAGGAAACCACACACAGGTTAATATTTGGTCATATATGTGAAGACAAATTACATCTTTTTAAGGAATTCCAGAAACAGCTTCTCTATAGGGGTTTCTCGAAATAACTGCTTTTAAAATCCTTTTTATTGCAATAACAAAAAGGGGGAAATTGGATAGTCAGAACAGCTAATGAGTGCAATGAACTATACTTAGTGAAATCTATGTGAAATAGTGTAATGTAACAAAGCACTTACAAAAACCCAGTAAAACATTTTTAAATATTACAAACATCCATAGAACAATGCATGGCAAACACATGATAGTTACAGTGTCAACTCAGACAGAACAAAAGCACATTGGAAAAAGTAGTAAGTTGTGGAGGTAGTTCTGGCGGAGCTATCCTCCCAGGATGCCCCCACAGGGGCAGAAGAGCAGCCAGAGCCCGGGGAAGTTGAGTAAATATGGTATGTCCCAAGAAGCTCCCCTGGTAACAAAATAGTTGCGCCCCTGGGGGCTGATCCTGATGGTGTAACCCCTCCCTCTTTCCTTCCATATATGGAGTTGGTTCTAGAAAGTTTGTCTTTGTCTTGCAGTCTAAATTTTCCTTATTGGTTCGTTAAGCCACATGTCCCTCTTTTAATGTAAGTTAAGTGGTTGATGTGTATGTTCATCTCCCCAAGATGTAACCTCATTGGTCTGTTAAGCTAAACTCCTCCCTTTCCCCCCGACCTTATAATCCGCTGCACAGAGCACTTCGGGGCTCTTGAGCGCTCTCCCTTAACCCGTCAACTCCTCCTGAGATCCTCTCAATAAGATCCTCTTACTATGCCTCAAGAGTCTGCGTCTCGTCTGTGCTGTGACTAGCACCTTCTGCCGTGCTTCCTTCAGGAGTTCAGCATCTCCTCGTTCAGGGGTCTAGGGTCCGCGAATCCAGGGTGGCCACAGTGACCACAGAGGGTCAGCTGCCGGCAACAGTAAGTCAGCAAAGAAATCATATAGGCTACCTAGTTTTATCACAAAGCATCATGCTAATTGATTTTAGGGGTGAAATTCTTCCAGCATTAAAACTATAGAAATAAAAAAGCACTGGAAACCCTTCAGAGAATCTCAGAATTGCTGAGAATGAGAACAGAAAGGGTCTCTGGAGATTGTATATTCCAACTTCCATCATGGAGCAGAGCTAGCTAAAGAAAACTGTTCAGGGCTGTTGCCAGTTTTGTTTTGAGTACTGAAAGAACAGAAACCTCACAGACTCTCTGGGCATTCTGTTTCAGAGTTTGAGTGCTCTCACAGTAAAAAAGATTTTTCTTATTCTCAAGTGGCATTTTCTGTATTTTTGTTTGAGCTCGTTGGACAATATAAGACATTAAACTATTAGAGAATGTCCAAATGAAGACTATGAAGATGGTGAAGGGCTTTGAGGTGAAGCCGTATGAGGAGCAGATGAGGTCATTTGACCTGTTCAGCTTGCAGAGGAGGAGAGTGAGGGGAGACCTCACTGCAGTCTACAACTTCCTCAAGAGGAGAAGAGGAGGGGCAGGCACTGATCTCCTCTCTGGTGACCAGTGACAAGAACTGAAGGAATGGCTTGGAGTTGTGTCAGGGGAGGGTTAGGTTGCATATTAGAAAAATGTTCTTCACCCAGAGGGTGATTGAGCACTGGAACAGGGTCCCCAGCAAAGGGGCCAAAACACCAAGCCTGACAGAGTTCAAGTGTCTGGACATTGCTCTCAAGCACATGCTGTGACTCTTGGGCATGGTGGTATGCAGGGCCAGGAGCTGGACTCACTGATCCTTGAGAGTCTCTTCCAACTCAGCATATTCTGGGATTCTGTGATTCTGGGATTCTGAGACTCTGAGTAGTTTATGAAAGCCAACTACTTTGATACTAAAAGAATATTAACCTTCCTTCTTGATTGGTCCTGCAGTAATTGTAATATTGTCTTAATAATTTTATGTGATTATTCTGAATGTGTTCTTGTAAAAGACATTTCAGTTGGCTCAATGTAACTTCACAATTAGTCTAATAATCATTTATCATTATAAGACAGATTTCTACTGATCATGATTTTGGAAATATTTGACATTTGAGGAAAATTAATCTATCATCAAGATATATTTTAATAATTTCCTGCAAATAACAATAAAAATGGTTTGCTATTTTCTAGAACAGAGGGGAAAAAATACAGGATTTTCCGTATATCAAAACAATCTTTTGGACGTTGTTTCTATGTAAAAGTCTAGTTTTGGGCTGTTTATAATTTAACTTTTCTGCAGTGTCCTTCCAATAAAATCACCTTTGTTGTTCTTCTGAAAATATACACAAATTAGTAAAAGAAGTGATCCTTTAGAAAGTTGTAATGAATATATCACCTCAGGAGAGATTTCCTAGATGTCAGAAATTATTATCTCTGAGTCTTATCCCAGTGAATTTTTCAAGGCTTTTATTTCAGACCAAAGTGTGCAAGTATCTTACTCAAAGAACCACTGAACTAGGTTCTTCAGGGAACCAATAAAAGTTAATTGCATAAATATGCATTTAGTGAATATACTCATGCTGGAAATTAATTTCCTGATTTTTAAGACGTTTATGCACGACTTTAAAATATCCTCTGTGGTATAAATTTTCAACATTTATGTCTAGAACAACTCAGTAGAAAACCTGTTGCTGGCTGAAAGCTAGCCTTCACACTCACTTTACTTGGTCTCAAAATACAGTCAGTCTATTTTTTTCAACTTACCTAACAGACTTTAAGAATTTTATGTTTTAATCCCTTCAGATGACTCAACCTGCTGATGATTACAATTAATGTTCTCTTCAGCTGTGAAGGAGTATTATACTGAACTTTGCTAAATTCACTAAATCTTTTACCTCTGGTTGCAAACATTTTATTTAATCCAGATGAATTCTTACTTTAGAATTTCCTTTAAAGTGAAAAACCCAAAAACATTGAAATTTAAGCCTCCCATACCTCATCCATTTAAATTCTGCTAGAAAATGATTCTGTAACAGATTAAAATTCATTTTGAAAAATAAGTAAATATAAGTAGGAAAACACTACAACGTCTGTTGAGGTTCATAACAGCTCCTCTATGTTAGAAGAGGTAGAAAAGAAATAGAAATTAAGGCATGAACTACTCTTTGATGTTTGTTGTTAGCTTAAAAGTATTTGCTCCATATGTAATAAACATAACCACTCCACTGCACATTGTAATTTCACTTTAACTGTAAGAGAGGGAAGGGTGGAGGAAAGAAAAAAAGTGACTGAGCAAGAGACAAAAGGAAGGAGTTAGGGATGGAAGTAAAAGGGGAAAGGAAAAAAAGGGAAAAGGGAAAAGGAAGAACAAGAGGAGGGAAGAAGAACAAGAAATACTATGGCCTCACTATCAAAGAGTTTATGATGCTTTCCTTTTTCATCTTTATGATCTTTCATCTTTATCTACTATGCAAAATACTTCCAATATGAATCAAGGACTGCTTGTTGCAGAGTATTAGGCCTCAGACAAAGCACACATGGAACATTTCAGGCATGTAGTCATCAAGTGCTACAAAATAGCTGTTAAAAATATTGGGAAAAAATCTTATATGAAATTCTCATATTGATATCTGTTTCGAAAATTATAGGGACAGGAAAATGGGAGTTAACCGGTTACTAAACAACTGACAGACTCTTGCTAAAGTGTCAGCTGAACACTCTTCCTTAAATATCACAAAATGGGAGGTATTTGGGCTGTTTTGTTTGGGGGTTTTTTGTGTGTGGGGTTTTTTTTTGTGGGGAATGTGTAAAATAATTAAAAGTTTGAAATATTTTAGTTATCTTTACTTCCAATTTGTAATGAAGATTTTCTCAGTAGGCCACACTCTTACATGCAGACAGGATTGCAAGGTGTGAGGGATTCAGAATATTTAATGGTTTTGCTTAGTTTAAGCTTGTGTTTACACAAGTTTATGAATCAATAGTAAAACGTTTATTTGTAGCACTGGGGCTTTGGGTTTGAAGTGTCCTAGGATAAGGATTCTTTTTGTTTGTTTATTTTGTTCTAAACCAGAGCAAACTGTAGGTGATAAATAACTACTAATAGTCACTGAAAAGTATTTTTTTAGAAGTGAACTTTCAATAATTGTATGTCAGAAATCAAAAACAACCAGTGTCTTTCATTAATCCACTTTTCTATTGTGTGTCTAGAGCACTCAGCATGGAAGGTAGAGATAAATTACTTAAGGGCTTTTGATTAAGGAGTTTTGATAAGGACATTAGAAAGCTGTAAATCCCCTAAGCTCATCTTATTTGCTTGCATAGCTGAAGAACTCTGGTGAATGTGGTTTGTAAATATGTGTCTCTGAATTACACCAGGGATCCATTACTTAAGTTCCAGATATTTAATCTCTCAGAATTTTCATTTCAGCCCTGGAGCTCTTCCAAATCTAACAATAAAATCTGCATTATCTTATAGTTTTCATCTTCCACCTTTTTTTTTTTTTCTAGTATAAAATAACATATTATTTGGTTAGTTTTCCTGAGTGAGAAGAAGATACACATATCTATTTGTTCCCACATTTTGAATAGAGCTTTCTAGGAGGCAAAATAGTTCTCTGTATATCCTTTTGAAATCAACAATCTTTTTTCTTTCAAGAATAACTTTGTTTGATTAGATCATTTGACTTCCAAAGGTGCTTTAGCTGTAACATTACTTGAATATGGAATTGTCACTGAATTCTATATTGCAAAGTTACATTGCACAATGCTGTGTGTGGGAGTGAATATCTTCTAAAAAGTGTTTTTTTTAATATAGCCTAAAGGTTTTGTATTTAGGAGGCAGAAAAACAAACGTTAAAAAAAAATCCCACTGAGAATTTTTATCTTTTGTTTTTCATTGTTCACTGTAGCCTATCGATTTGGTTTACTCAAAGGTTAAAATAGTTTGGACTTCAGGCTGTCTATAACCTCATGCAGGCAACATTAATCAGATACACAAGCTTGACAAAACCCTGAGATTTTTATAGTAATAAGACTATCCCAAAAGTTCATCCTACAGTCTCTCAATATGTTGCATAGCATGTATATATTCTTGAAGTTGTATAGACTTTATAAACTGGAAAAGAATTTTTCTCGTCTTTAAAAGTAGGTGGCTTTCAGAGGTACTATGTTTTGTTTTTAATGTTCAACATATATCTTAACATTTTTTTTTCTCTTTTGGTAGTCTAATTACTGCTAAGAGTAATCCCTGTGCAAAAAAATGTTTTATTAAATCAAAGACAAGGGGTTTTATTTGCATTTGCAAAGGTGTTGATTAAAAGCTAGTGAGTAAAAGTCAAATATACTGTCTCAATTTACTAATTTAAAAATCTATAAATACTAAAAAGGTCAGTTAAATGGATGGAAAGAATAGAAAATGTCTCTGCTATATTTATATTCAGAGTTTTGGTCAATGAGACTACTTTTTAAAATTCTTAAATTTTCTGTATATTTTTGGAGCTCAGATATATATGCTCCAATGTTTGAAGAAGTATTTTTGGGTGAATAAAATTCAGACATCATCCCTGAAACCTACCCTTTATGGAGAAGCTGATGGTACACTTTCTCAACATTTTCTGTAGTTTTGTTTTACCTTTTTCACAGATCCTCATGAGTTCAACCACACGTTCATAAACTAACAGATTTTAAGCTAGAAGGAATTCTCGGTCTTCTACATATATAGTCTGACCTCTATATAACAGGCTTTGGCATTTCAAGTCACTTGGCCTTGACTGACAAATTAAACAGCCTGTGTTATACAGATCATGATAATATTTTTTTTTTTTTGGTCTTAAAAGGCATTTTAAAGTCAAGGAATATTGCTGTTGTTAGAAGTCAGTGTAGTTGTTATCATTGCCATTATGCTTATTACCCACATTGTCGTGCAAATGGGTCTACTACGGTCCATAATAGTAGGATCACTAGAAGAATATGACAAAAAGACCATATTTGGCCTAAGAAGAAAATGTCAGAAATATCCCTTCCCTTCCCTTCCCTTCCCTTCCCTTCCCTTCCCTTCCCTTCCCTTTTCACATTTTTGATAATTTTAAGGTGAGTGAAAATATCAATGTGCATGACATTAATTATGTTTTTACAGCCACAGGTAGGGATCCTTTTTAGGATATCTCCACGAAGGAAACCCACTTTTGTTTGTTATCATGGACCATACACTATGACCAGAACACTAGCAGCTGTTCAGTGGGGCTGCTCCAGGACTAAGGAAAGGTTAATGAGCTGTTTGCTATTTTAATATTCATGAAGGCCATGTTGTAAGTTGCAGCAGCTCCAGATGAAGCTGCATGTAGTGATTTTTTATATCTGAATCTTAGTTTTATTAGTGCCATGATTTTTTTTGACAGTACCAATTTTCTCTATTTTTTTTTTAGTTTGCTTCACACTTTTCTTATATGGCTGAATTATGTATTAGAAGTGCTTCTTAAAACTTGATTCAAGGAATATAAGCTAGGGGAGGTCAAGCACACATGAATTTCATTACAAAAGGGCCACATATGTGGAGCTTCTTGATTAGAGAAAAAGTGGTTTACTCTGTGTCTTTTGATGCATTGCCATGTTACAATAAAATATATTCTAATCTCTAGGAAAAAAACAGTATATTGTCCTTTTTCCTTCTCTTCAGTAATAATGTTGTATTTAGTTCAGGAGTAAAAAACACCTTATTTATTGGCATATTAATAGAAGGCAAGCAAGGTATAGAACGTGCAAAACTCTGTGCTGAAGCCTAGAATACACTTCTGAGGGTGTTAGGTACATTGCTCAGGTATTTAGGATATCAGTATATCATTACATTAGAAATATAAAAAGTTACCATTGAGAGATGGTTCATAACATTGTGGAATTTGAATTCTATATATTTTAAGGTCCAGCTCTGGCATATATACTACTTTTTATATATATATATGTGTATATATATATATGTATATGCACTGTTGAAAATGTCATCTATATCTACCTTATGAGTATTTATCAGGGCTACAATGCCATCAAGAAACAACTTATCACTTACTGACTTTAACCTTGCCATTGATCAGGACTATGACTAAGAAAATATATAAATTTAAAGCAAAATTAATGCCTTAGCATTAAACAATTTTAAAGTATATTTAAAATTCTTCTTTTCCTTTCTCCAGTGTCATCTGCACAGCATACACAAAGCTATCATCGCATTGCACTGACTAAAGTATTCTTTGACCTTTTTTCTCCTGTAAAACAGTACTGAAAAAGTACTCTTGCACCATGTTCTGATTACCTTGTCCATTGCATAGTTTCCTACAACAGGTAAGCGTTTTCTAACAAAATATATTTAATTTAATACCTGTTCCTCTCAGAATCTGTTTGATAAATCCTTTTTGTCTTTAGAATACTATCACCTTTTATTATGTCTCCACAATTGTTTGGTCAAAGATACAGAAAACAAATGTTAAAATATTCAGGAGCTAGAACATCTTGTGCCTAACAAATGAAATGTTACTTAACACAGCATGCTTCTAGCCAATGTAGCTAGCCAATGTAGCCAACAGATAGCCAATGTATTTTTTGCATACTTCAACCATTTTATTATACTCCACTCTGTTTTGAGGTAGCGTTATGTTTGCTTGTTTACATATATGTTTTCAAAATCCATACTTATTTCAGTGAGACTAAATATTTCATTGCAAACACTCTGAGCATCAATTTGAAATAAGATTTTTTTCTCAAAATCCAACTGTCTTTTTTGAAATAGAAATCCTATAAAATAGAGAAAAAAATAAAGAACCTCAGAAGATTCTGTAATATTCAAAGTATTTGAAAACCATGAGTATAGAAAATGTATGGCTCTAATTGAAAATATGGTTAAACAAATGAATGTGATACCTAAAATCAAAATGCAATATTTAAATGTAGTTAGCAACAAATATTTTTCCCTAAAGCATTTCTAACAAGTATGGAGACAGTCAGTCTTAGGAAGAAGGGATTAAATTGATTGTTTAACTTTGGGTTTGATTTCTAAATTAATAAAATATGATCTTTGGAACAAAATAAGTTTTCCCTTATCATTCTGTTTGAATTGTATTTCTGAGAGGATTCAGAAGAAAAACAAACATTTAAATAAAATTCAGACATTCACACAATCTCTCATTTTGTCTACCAAAAAAGGGCATCAGAAATGTCATCCACCACATAAGAACTGCAGTTTGATGGTTCTATTAATAAGAGAGTATCAAGCCATGTTTTCATAGATTTTCAATGGAAAATAGTTCATTCTCTCTAGGTGGGGAGGAAAAGGTAGCAAATATTAGGAATAATTTAGGTGGTGATTTCAAAATATATAAAAAGCTTTTTTTTATTTGGTTTAACAGCATAAAAATCCAATCCTGTTTTGCATCTTTTATAGCCATACTAAGCCTATATTAGCCATATTAAGAAAATTTTAAAATATTTTAAAATATTTTTAGAATTGAAATACCAGAAATACCTGTATGACTTTTTTTTTAAAATATAAAATAATATCTTTATTAAACAGAGTTGGTCATGCATGAAAGGACAGTTTGGAACATAAGAAGTGTTATAAATCAAGTTGCTTTTCCCATTGATGCTATTGTAACAGGTCCCAGTAGAAGTGTCATTTAATTATACAGTCTTTTCAATTGCATGCATTTAAATATGTTTAACAAAATTAGACTTCTTATAATGTAAAAGAAAAAACCCCATAAATTTGTTTTAATCTTCATTGCCTCAAATAGTAGGCCTTTTGGACACAAATAATGACAAGTAATGCTAACATTTCAGGCAGATCTATTTGACATCAAAGGTAGTCCTTAATATCTAGAGTTAAATAATTCAAATTAATTATAATTAGTTAAGGAACATTTGGGATGATATTACAAAATTTTGTTTTGGTTTCCAAGTTTTACTGCCTGGAAGAATTTTAAATCTGTGCAAGCATGTGTAACATACTTACTTTTAGTCATTAATTATCCATTTACAAGTACACTGATTCCTTTTATAAAATTATATTTTATAAAGGAGACTGTAATTGAGAATAGAGATTCATTCCTGTTTCTTTATGTTCAGTCTATATTTTTCATATTGTGTATTTCCTGTGTATTCTTTCTGATACTGGTATGACTTGTTGGTTTTATTACAGCTGGACTGCAGATTTGTTTATTTTACCACAGTTGCTTTTGTAAAGCTAGCACATCATACTTTACATGCATGGATAATAGTATCTATGATCTATATTTACTGCTTCTTTTAAAAAATTAATTCCCAAATGTCTTATCAAAGATATTCTGTTAAGAAGCAAGTTATGTTACAATGGGATGACATATGGGTTTTGATTTGATTACTCTGCTTCTGGAAAGATTTAATTTAATTCAGTGATACTAAATAGTTTTTGGGATTAATATTAGCTATACATTCTACATTTCTGAATTTAAATGTGTCTCCTATCACAGACAGATGGAAGCTAATATTTTAATGTCATTTGATGACCTATCTGAAATAAAACTTGTAATCCTTAGTAAAGACAGTGATACAGCTCCCTGTGGCAATTAAATGTTTCAGAATTTTTTTCTTAACACACACTTTAGCTAAGAACTCATACGCATTACTGGTGAAGCAATGAGGTATACAATATCTAAAATAAACATTTGAAACCTAGACATGAAACTTGCACACAGAGTTCAAGAGGTAAATTTGTTTAGACTGATAACAGCATGAGACTTAAGAGGACGCCATCTACAGTGTCTTATCTCAGTGTTTCCACCATTCTTAGCTCTGTAGAAATGCTGTCTTCTTTAATAATCCATCAAAAGCAAGTCTATCGATTTTATCCACTGATGATACAAGGGCAAATTAGGGAGAAAAAATTAATTTTTTGCAATCTTGTTTGTATTACCTAGTCTTAGTCCCTTAAATAATTGGTCCAACAGGACTGCACAGGAGGCCTGCAGGAGAAAATTATTTAAATGTGGCACTTTTAATTTTAAGCCATAATATCCTCATAACATTGGATACCATGTTCCGTGGTTCAGAAATACTGTGATGCCACCATTTACAGAAGCAGAACTAATTAATACCTTTCAGAAACAGGTAGGACCATGATTCAAATATTATCCCTAAGATCTTGCATGTTATGCAGTAATATTCTTTCAAAACTCACAAATGCCTATGCCTTGTGAGACAGTTAAGATGTGGAACTTTTAGTGGTAGACTCAGCTTCATAGTACTTTTAAAATATCAACTTAAATATTTATGACTAAGTATCAACTTTGACACAGAAATTTTTAAATTTAAAAAAACCCAAAAACAAACACGACAAAACCTGGACCTGATTTTTAAATTTTAACAATATATAATCTTAAAAATAAATGAGACTTCCTACTGGAAAGACTTATCTCAAGTTCAGAAGCTTTTTGAAGATGTACAACCAGACCTTTCTCCATTTAAAGCCTATTAATGTGTCAGTTGTGAAATCTATTCACTATTGAAAATGTCAGTGCATCATTTCACTACTCAGAAGTAAAAGCTCTTTGCAAGGCTTTCCTATTATACTGAGTATTATTCATTCCAAATAACAGGGGAAGTGGGCATTAAATTGTATTATCCAGTTCAGGGTAATTGTTATAGAGGAAATAAAAAGCCATAGGAACATAGGAATTGCAATAATGGATCAGACCAGTAGTTTATCTAGCCAAATATCTTAACTTTGACAGAGACTAAGATAGAAAAAGAAGCTCTTTAGCAGATGATTATTGAACAATGCTGCCCACAGGAGAAATTTAATACCTTTTTCGTTCAAGTCTGGCATATACTTAATTTTATTTATTACAATAAAATAAAAGAATATACCAAACCTCTTTCCCTATCTTTATCAAAAGAAATATGAGGAGAATTTTAATAGCATTTACATATATATATAGCCCTCATTACTATTTTATATGGATATTATTCTAGCATGCAGAGATTACTGCCTGGATTATGATCACATTTTGGGATACATTTCTCCATATTTTAAGGTCTACTTTTTAATTTCCACCTTCTTTTACAGTACTTTACATTCTATCACTGCTAAGCAGATTTTAGGACTATTTTCAGGTGCTTCATGTTATTACTTAAAATGGAAAATATTATTCTTCCCTGGTATTTTCTAAGGTTTCAACACCAAACAGGAATGTGACTTGAGTCAATGCTTCCTGGAAAAATACTAAATTGTCTTTCTCACTGAATACAGGACACAACAGCATAAAGGTTGTCTGTGGTACATCATATAGAGATGAGAAATATCCAAGCTAAGTTATGGACTCAGGAGCTGGGAAAGAGTTCTTAACGGAGGAAATGAAATGGCTTATGTGTAGATATCTGACAAGACTGTTACATGGAACAACTGGCATTTTTGAAGCACAGCTGGGTACCTAGAAATTGGAGGCATCTTGAGATAATGTCAAGTGTGAAAGCATGGAGGTTTAATGGTAACTTATCACCTAAAAAGGTGAAAAGTAGTCTGGGAAAAGTTGAAAATATCCTCAGAAAGAAATTGCTGTCTGCCACTAGCTATTCTAACTGTAAGAACAGGAAAGTAATCTAGAGAAATAAAAATTGGAGTGAAAGAACAAGAAAACCCTCTCATCATCTATTATTAAAAAATAGAAATTAACAGTATCTACTGGCTGCTCCATGTGATGCTGTCCTATAACCTCTTATGTCTCTATGATATAGAAATGATGATTTTTTTTTAATCCATGAAGCAAGCTCGGGTCTCGTCACCTGAGACGGCTTGGCTCAAACCCTGCTTCGTGGAAGGGGAAGGACTCTCTCCATCAGGAGTCTCCCCGGAGAACAGCTGGACGAAGGCTCAAAGAGGCGCAAGAGACACAGGCTTCTGGTCAAGTCCTTGAAGGGTTTATTTAGGGTATAGGAAAGGGCAGGTCAGGAGCAGTTCAAGGAGTCGAGGGCAGAAGCCTCGAGCAAGGGGGGGGTTGCAGGGGGTTTTAAGGGAAGGATACATGGGAGGAGTTTTAGGGTAACAACCAATGGGGTTACAATGAAAGATTACATACACTTGAACAAACTAATCAGAACAACTCTTGGGAGGGAACTTAATATAAAACAACCAATGATCAGCAATCTTGAACAGGACAAAGGAGAAAGTTCTGCAACAAACCATATACGCCAACCAAGGGAGGAGATTCTCGCAGCCAACCCACAGCGAGAGATTATAATATGTAGATTGTTTGCCTCAGGGACTACTGGGAGTGAATTTAACAGTCACCCTGAGTCAAACCTCAGCCACTTCCCAGGACCCTGCTGGCTCATCTAGCTCTCTGTCACACACCAGTGATGCTTGGTCTAGTTCAGCCAAGTGGGCTGCTACAAATCCAGAATGGAACCTTTATCTGAGAACTCCCCATTCTCTATATACCTCCTAATTCCAGTTGTGTCCTTGGCACAGTGATAAAATCCAGTTCAGTAGAGAGCAGCATAAGAAGGAATAGCGTTGCCTAAAACATCTGTAACAATGTGTACAATATACAACATTGCAGACAATTTCCATTCACTTGAAGTTTGATGCAGCACAGATTTTATGCAGAAGTTTGATCACCCATAATCTATTTTAGTTTTGTAGTCATGCCGATGTTTAGAAAATTAAATTATGTGAGATACTGCCTCAGTGACAGAATCATATTTGAAAAAGAGACAAACACAACCTGAAAGTGGTCTTTGTAAATTTAATTCTATTGCACAAGGCTTCTTAGTGTGCTCATGCTGACACACAGATTTAGACACTTCAGAAAATGCTCTTCTTTCATACGTCCATAAATAAAGTTTCCTGTCAGCTGACCTTCAAGATGCTGATAAAATCAGATAAATTTTTAATTTTTTTTTTTAAAGAAAAGACTACTATGTTTGAGGCCTGATATACAAGAAAATAGCCTTTTAGTAATTTACAATATATCTAAAAAATAGTTTAACTTGCCAGAACAATCACTGCTCTCAAAATACATTCTGGAAAAATGGTTCATTGTTTTATACTTTGCTTTTCCTACCTTTTTTTCCCCTCTAGCAATCAATATCTCACATACACTTTCCATATACACTTTTTATATTTTAAAGTGTTAATTGTGTTAATTTGGGCATTAGAATTAAAGAGAAGAATTGAATGCTTTCAAATAACAAGGTGAGATAGGCCATGGATGGGAAGAGATTGCAGTTATACTTCTTTCATGTATTTGACAGTAAAAGTGAATTTCAATGTAGTCCATGAATATAGTGAATACATATGCAATGCACAAGTAAAAATAGGTCACTTAGAAGGGGATCTAGAGAAGTCTTGTCCTCAGATCACAAAGAGTTAACAATTGTTTCTCAGCTCTTGCAAGAGTTTGCCTTCATTTGGGCAGTCAAGATTTAATTTTAATCCTGGATTTGGGTAAAATCACAAAGAAATAAGCACTAAATTTTTGAATAGAATATCTAGAAATTTCTCTTCTGGCTTTTTCTCCTAGCTCATTCAGTAATGTTTTTGACTGGAATGTGTCAAACATCTGGCGAAAGATATCAGAGCATAATTGTAACAACAATGACAAAAAACATATAAGTATCTTCTGATAATTTTCAGAATTAGACTATCTCGAACACAGGGTGAAAATCCATGAATGCATGATTGCTATCTATAATCTTTTACATGAAAAACTGAAAAAATAAAGGTAGTTTGTAGTGTGAATTTGTTTCAGAAAAGTTGTAACAAGCAGACTAAGTGTAACAATAATTACCCTTGAATGATCACTAGTTCTCCAGAAAATTAGGTTGTGTATGCAAGAATAAATGTACATCAGTTTCAATAAAAAACGTGTGGCCACAATGTACTGCACTAAAAATCTTGAAATATGCAAAGGAAAATCTTAGAAAAAATTACATGAAAGCAGATTCCAGAAGACTAAGCAATAACAAGGAAACTGGGACATTCTGTTTCTAACCACATTTCATTTCTTTTTTTTGAACGCAACAGGATGAAGAAGGGAAAAAAAAATCAAACTCAAAGGTAAACCAGAAAATATAACACTTTTGTATAACCAAATACACGTGGCCACTAAATGAGGGAAAGTGATGGCGAAATAAAAGAGGTGGTTATTTTACACCCTGGTTATTAATTGTCCTGTCTAAAGTTTTTAGATGAAAGTAGTATCTTAGAGTGCTCCTCAAACCTAAACATTTCTGTTAGTTTCCCATCTAAACTGTTATTTCACAAGTTTTGTCAATGAATGTGACAATGTTAAATAGCTGGAATTCAGGGATAAATAAGACTCTTTGAATGCAATAGAACTTCTACACTTTGCATCACTGAGAATAAAATCTTGGGCCATAGGTATGATAATTACTTTTATGAATCATCTGTAAAAATTATTGATCAATATAAATATTAATAAACTTTTTTGCAATATTACTAACCTTTTTCTCCTACCTGATGAAGATATTTCCCCTGAAACATTTTTATAAGCCACTGACCACTTTACTCAATACGCGTTTTTTCCAGTATTATGATTTTTGACAACACCTTTTCAGTTCTTGGTCAACTATGAATGACACATTGCAATAAATGTTGCTTCAAGGAGCAGACATTAAAAACATGGCAATAAAACTATGCCTCAACATCTATCATTCCATTTATATTCATTGCAGTTTTTATGGCACTTCTGGTGCATTTCACTTTGCTTCTTTATAGATCATGTGGATGTTTTTTAGAATGTTCTAATTTTTTTAAATATTCCACGATAATTCAGGAAGGTCTTGTTAGTCGTCAGCAGGCTTATCTTTCTGCTTCTGGAAAAGATTGTTTAAGTATTTAACAGAGGAAAAAGTTAAAATAAACATTAAAAAGCATTCAGGATAAAGTTATGTAATTACACATGTTATTCTAATGAAACTCTTGTGTTTAAGGGGAGGTTTTGGTGCCAAACCCCTTTCATTTTGGCTGTACAATTCAATATATCGAGAAAAAAATAGGAGGTAATTGGAAAAATTAAATATGACATAAATTAATACACAATGAGAGCTGTAAAACAAAAGCATTGGGATATAAGGGTATTCTCACATAAGGAACATGGAAGGAGAGATTTTTTTGTAAAGAAATACCAAAAAATTGTATTATAGACTTACATAAAATAACAAATGCTGCAGAAAAAAGTAACTGGGGATTTTTTTTCCCTTTAAGAATCTTCTTTACTAATGCCGTGCAAAGAAAGGAGCAATTAATTAAATTAAATTACTTCCAAACAGATGCAAGGAATCCTTTTTACCCCATAAGGAATAATTCTAGTTTAGAACTTGTTTTTTACAGGATTTTTCTGGGGTTGTACATTCCGTAAGTGGGAAAAAAGATATCACCTTATAGATGGATGCCTGTGGTAAATAGAATGACAACGGTTAACGCTAAAATCAATTTTTCGAACACAGTTCAGACTTAATTCTTTCAGTCTTATACTAATCCCTAAATATAAAGTTCAAGAGGTGTCCACATGCTGAAACAGACCTCTGCATATCCACCTAGTGCCAGTTTTGCACTTTGACCTTGAAGTGCAGATACGAGCTTTTGTCAGTCATCAGTCAAGATATTTCCCCTACTTTGGGGATTACTCTAAAGTGGTACCTACTGTTTCATCTACAGATTTTCATGAACTGTGCGTTTTGTTTTGTTAACAGGCCACAAGTGAGCATCAGGATTCAATTCATGCTGTGCTGTTTGCCTTGTCCCAGCCCCTGCACTCTTCATGGAGTAAAGGGAGGGGAGAGAGTTCCTGACTTATAAGCAGGTGAATGTGTTCATCTAGAGAAAAAAAAACTATAGTGAATTTTAGATGGGAAAATAAAATCAGAAGACAATATTACACTAAGGATCTTACAGAACAGGAAAGTCTGAGAAAGAATATCTTCAGAAATTATGGAAAAATACTTTCCTAGAAATATGTCAGTTCCTGAAAAGAGTTTGTTGCAATCAAGAAACTCATTGGAAGTTGTTGAATTGACCAGTCCTTGAGGAAAAGACCTACCCTATAAAAGTTTTGTGCTTGTTGTGTCTAGTCTGCTCTCTTTTACACAGACAAGTTACACACAGATCAAATTGAGTCTGATAGTTTGTGGATGTTAACATAGCTTTCTTTGTGCTTTCTATGGTTGTTTTGTTTTATTCTACTAAGTTCTACACTCTCCATGCTAGTCATCAAAAAAAAATTTAAAAATTAAGAAAAAAGGAAAGGAAAATAAAACACTAAAATTGGAGCATCTCGATACCCTTCTATGGTTCTATTTTTAAAATAGAATTTTTTTCTTATCTGAACTTGTGTCCTTGATCACAAGATGGTACCTGCTTACAGGTTATTAACTTAATACTAATGTGCATTTCTCTCTTTTCTTATACTTACAACATGGGCAGGGTTTTTTATGATTTAAAAAGTCAAAATAATTGAAATTTTCCATCTTAGTCTCTTGCTTCTACCATCAACAAAACAGCTAAGGTTATGTTTTTCATAGTCTGACTAATGGGATAAGGAAAATAACTAGTCCTGAGGGCCATGTAAATCAGCTAGAAGAATTGCTGTGAAATAAATGCTATCACATTCTTCATAAAATTAAATTGGGAAGTTCAAGCTTTTCCGCATTCCTAGCTTCAGTGCCACCAAACTTCATTGGTTTCAGCTTCATCTCAAAGTCACGAGACCAACCCTTCCAACCCTTAAGCAGTATTTACTAATTCCCAAACACTCAGCATCAAAGAAAAGTTACAGATGTAATTCTGAATAGCCTTGACACCCTTGTTTGCTGTCTGAATAGCTGAAATAAACAGGCAGACTGCCAAATATTTCTCCAGAGTAGTTATTTCCCTTTCAGCTATATAATTTTAATTTACATGGAAATCATCGATACTTTAAAGTGGTGCTTGTCCATCAAGTTTGTTTATTTCCTAGCTCCCTAATGTGTTTTAATATAAATCCAAGTCATTGATTGGTTGAACAAATGTAATTGACTCAAACAAATGTTTATCAGATTGAGTGTCTCAATTCCTTCTGAACTGACTGCAGTCCATCCCATGAAGGCAGACCCATGTCAGGTGTAAATATGTTCCATTGAGCAGTACTTCACTGATTTCACATTATATTTTTCCGAATAACATAGATTGAGTTGTGTGCAATTATATGTCATGAGTGCTTTTTTATTCATTTGGGTATTCCTGGGATTGTGAGATACCTGTGTTTAAAAACAGAACCTATTCAAATTGCAATGGTGAGACTAATATGTCAAATAGCTAACAGATTTAAAGTGCCAGAATTTTACTGTAGTTTATTGCCTTTGGCTTTTGTGCTTTTCCTGTTGTACTATTCTTCATTTAGATACTAGATACAGGATCAAACTGATGAAATATCCCTGAATGAATAATTCAACACTATTGTTGTCAACAGGGAGAAATAAGCACGTTGGGGCATAACTCATGTAACCCTAAAGTGGAGACCCATGGTTTATCATATTAATTGCTCTTTAAAGGTCTTTGTCTTTCTCCATCTACAGTAGGGAAGGAACCTATGATGACCAGCACAGATGTCTGCATTATGAGCATCTAAAAGTAGCTTATTCACTTTCTGTCTTGAATGCCTTCTGAAAGATGCTCAGCATATTCAGCTCCAACTGAAACTGTAGAAGCCAAGGAACTCAAAACTTTCTGAGCAGCAGGATTAGATTCCACCTTAAAAATATGTTTAGACAGAATTGTTTATTTTCCTTTTACCTTTACCCCAATATAATGAAAACAAAAGAATCTGGGTTCTGCAAAGGACACCAATGATTCTGTAATATTTTTGTTGGTAGTGCTGCCAACATGAGAGTCAGCATGGTAGAAACTGGGGAAAAAAGTGCAGAAAAGAAGTGCACACTGCTGCCATGAACAAGGTCTTTACCTAAAACCCTGGTGATTTTTTTCTTCTGCAAAGGTACAGATGTGTTCAGATTTACGAATGTAGAGTATATAGTCTTACAACTTATTAAAATGCATGGTGAAGTTCCAGATATGTAAAACTAGAAGTTATCATATCTCAAATATTTTTTCCCCCAGTTTTTATTTGAGGTTACAGAAAGACAATATTTTTGAATTCCTAACTACCAAGGGCAAAAATTTCATGGGTGGCACCATTTCTTGTTTTCTTGCATAAATATCTCTGAAGGTTTTTTACAATGTTTACAACAAAGTTATTTTATTATTTTTTATTAATGAGGAAGAGGCAGTATGATAAATTATTATTTAAATATCAAAAACATCTTTGAAATGCAGCAAGATTTTAACCATAGATCTTAGGGCATGAGACTAATATATATTAACTCTGCCATGTTTCTTTCAGATGTTTCTGGTCTGATTTCACTTTCAGTAATACTTAAGAGGATAAACACAGGATGTGTTTCTAAAAGGAGAAATAGAATCTGAACATATTTTAGCTGTATACTCCACCTTTTTAAAAGCAAAATTATCTCATTTATGAAATCTTTTCTAGCACTGCACTGTGACATGAACTCTTAGTTTAACTATACAAACCATACTTTTAGTTAATACTTTTGTTGAAGCTGCAAAGAGTATGCAGCTCAGACTACTGTTGTTGATTCATTATATTCAAATGTTGGAGAGAAAGATAAACTGTTCTAAGAAACCTATATCTAAAATTCCAAGTGCCAGAGTCTATCTTTAATATTTAAATGGAGATATTACATAAAATATTAATAACATTCACAGACATGAACACCTGCTTGGATGTTTGTTTTCCCTTGGTTGCAATAACCTAATCTCATCCTGCTGTGCAGGCAGGGTTCATTTTACTGAGAGGCTTGCTTACGTGTACAGCAGCAGCAAGTGGAGCTGTGAATGTTGGATTATCAGATCTTATATTTCAGAACTCTGATGTTTGTAATAGCACCTGAAAATTTTAAATGGTTGATGTTAAAATATTTTAAATTCTCTAAGAATATACTATTTAACATTGCAGGAATTAACTCAGTCTAGCCTAAATCTGCATTACCGTAATCAGCCTCATTCAAAAACTTTCATAGGCTTTCAGATATGGCTATACAGAGTTTTAGTACTCCCAGGAGTGGACTAATTATCCAGTAACCCAAAATTAAAGACATTTACTTCCACTCCCTGATCATATAAATGTTTTGATATGAGCTTAGGAAGGCCATATTAAGGAACACAGACATAAACCCCATGAATTTAAAGTTCAGTTGAGGCTTTTTTTGCCCTAACTTCTGAAGTTACTGTATGTGTACACTTACGCAAAGGATTTTGAGCTTAGATACTACAGGATAGACAGGTCCTCTACAGTCAAAGTCTTTAGCTATCTTAAGTAATGTACTTCCCTTTTTTTAGACGATACTTGAATAAAAGCAGAAAAGTATATGCATTTGTCCCTCTGGTATTTATTGTCAGATGGCAACAAAATGCTTTGCAATTAATTTACGCTGGTGACAAGGGAAACTACAAGAACATAAGCAAATAAATTATATTCCTTAAGAAAAATAGTATTAACCATACAGCTAGTCAGAGAATGTGAAACATTAATGTACACTTGATTCAGCAAAAATAATAAATTTTAGAGCCAAAATTTTCTCTCTGCGGAGTTAGACCTTCAGTTGTAGTATGTCTCCACAGCGTTCAGCCAACCGATACCAAGACTTACTTGCTATAGACCGACTACAGTGACTTTAAATACAAAGCTTCAAAGACAAATTTCTAATTCCTTATCCAATCACAACAACATAAAAGCTTATCCCCACAGGTTTCTTGTTTTAAAGTGTACCATTGTGATGAGTTCTGAATGGGGCGGGTGAAGAAATTCTACATGCTCTTATAGTTCGATGACATAACCAGATTTGAAAAATTAATGTTGTGGAAATGGAGCTCCATTATTATTTCTTTTAGCAAAACTAAAGTTTGTTAATAGTTTTCTGATAACTTAGAGAAGTAGGGAACTTATCTCATTTACTTCCAAGATTCAATTTGAAATTAATTCCACGGAACACCCCAAGGGTGTTTAGTTTTTTGCAGAAAAGGAGTTCCATCCATCCTTACTGCATCAGTTGTTCAAACTACATTGCATAATTAACAATCCGTGAAATCCATCTCCCCAAAATGTTACAGATACCTGACTCTGAAGTGTATAAAGAGCACAACAAATCTGAAATTACTGTTTCACTGCCCTCAATAATTCAAAGACATTTAGTTAATATTTTATATATGCCCTTTTATGATGGTATTAGATGTCAATATACAGTCAGTTAGTGAAAAATAAAGTAAACAAAATTTTTTTTTAAAATATCCCCCCCAACCTTTTATCAGTGTTGTCTTTCACAACCCTGCTCTATAAAACTGAAATGTGCAGAAGTCTGGAACTACCAGGAGGAAAGATCTAATGATTCTAAGTTATATAGTGTTTCTCTGTCTCTGTGCCAAGTCTCTATTTAAAAAAAGAAGAAAATCACATTATCTTCTACTAAAAGCCATACTGACATTTGCAGCATTTTCCTTACATATTTTTGTAGATGACACTAAAAATACCATAATTGCTTATTATAATAACATTCATATATCTTAAGTAAAAAAAAATGAACAAAACACTGCAAGTAAAAATCTTGAAGCCATTTGATGTAAGTTTATTTTTATACGACATTCTTTGCAACTTTGCCTTATGTCTTAACGAGAAGTAGAATTGAAACACAGAGTGAACATCATTTCAGGAAAGATTCACTCTTACATTATGAATATCTTCAAGGAATAAATTCTATGTGTCTAATAACGTGTCTCTACTGCACTCCTCTAGGTTTAAATTTTTATTCTTTATTCTTTATTCCTTATTTTACAACAGAGATTTACTCATATCTCTCATAGTCCCTGGAAAACATTTTCTTCTTCCCTTGGCCCTGTAAGTGCAACCTTCTCTTGAGCCATACATCTAAGTGGTAGACCCAGTGAACTAATGTTCTGATGAAAATGAAGATCTGCTGAGAGCTTCAGCTCTTTTGTAGTGTCCCAGATATCCAGAACATATAAATGTTTAGTACACTACCAAAAAAAAAAAGTCATGCTTTACATGCATTTAAGTAGAAAAGTAACTGTTTTTTCTGACATCTAAAATAAACATATATTAAAAAATAAAAGAAAAAAATAAACTAAGGATACATCTGAAAGCCCTTTTTTTCTCATACATTCTCTCTATCTGTTTCTTTTTCCAGAAGAAAGAAGTCAGCATTTAAGACTTTTTAGTGGTTTTTTTTTGGTTTTTTTTTTTTTTTGTCAGAACATTATGGTTATTAAATGCAAACTGCACTTTGTAAAATATCTGGATGTCTAGACAACTCTATTTTATTCTTAAATCCAAGACAAGTCATCTTCTTAATTCATGGTGCCATAGCTACTCAGTTAGGAAGCATTTTCTGTGTTTACCTATCTAGTAAACAACTTTTTGCTGCAGACAGTTGAAAAACTCTCCTTCTTCCCCTAGGTTTGTTCCCATAAGGAATGTCTTGAACTAGACTTTGCATTCTATATAAATATTTTCCAGTCATGCTTGCTTCAAACATATGAAAAACCTAATTCATACAACCGCAGAAAGGTTTGGGTTGAAAGGGACCTTATAGATCATTTAATTTCAACCTCACTGCCATGAGTAAGTACACTTTCCACTAGACTGGGTTGCTCAAAGACCCATCCAGCCTGGACTTGAAAACGCCTAGGGATGGGCCACCCACAACTCCTCTGGGCAACCTGTTCCCATGCCCCACCAGCCTCACAGTAGAGAATTTCCTTATTATATCAAATCCATACTAACTGGCTATCAGTTTGAAGCTATTCCCTCCCCAGCGTATCAACTGCACCACACAGCTTGGGTGTTGCTGGATTTTGTTTATATTGTAGTTTTTTATTTGTAGTTCTTAATTGTTTATATCTTATGATTAACTCTTTTTTGAAAGTCGGACTTAACAACCAATTGGACTGATAAGGGTTGATTATTTAGCCACAGCCTCCTATTCTTTTGTATATCAGAACTGTGACATTTATAGAAGGAATATTAAGCCTAATTTTCATAGAAGGTGAATTGCCTTGAAAGTCTCAGGTTTACCAATATTTATTCAATGCAATAATAACCAAACTAACTAATAGCTACAAAATGTTTTTCATGGATACTTACCTTACGATTAAAAGCTGGAGAGAATACCTCTACATTTTCTGCCATTCAGAATATTTCATCACAGATAGCTGATCATTTCAAATCAAAGCATAAGTTTCAATGTTTCAATTATGTAGAAGTGTGAAATTGCTCAGAATTATTTCATTGAATAAGATGCCACAGAGTTCAGAGGTCTGTAAAATTGTCTGAATTCTGAAACAAAATGTAAAGGGACAAACTTAACTTTTGGTATGTGATTCAAGAAAGCATTAAAAAAATAATCTTTCCTCAGAGCAATCCCTACCACCTGAGCCAGCACAATTCTGTTTATCAACACATCCTAAAATCAATTCTTCAGTTACACAGTTTAATGTATCTGAAAGGAAATTCCTTCAAAGCCATCACTGTTTCTATTAGGCATCCATCCAAGAATTATTTTTGTCATTCAGCAATAAACCCAGTAAAATATTCGAGTGTTTAGTCACGGATTTTACTGTGTATAACAAATCAGATTTCTTCTTCTGCCAAAGTGTAAGATGATACTTGGCTTTATAAAGTGATTGTTTTCTTTCCATTGATTTAGAATGATAATTAAAAAACCTCATACAGAACTCACCAACTTACTCTACAAGCAGATAAACATCTACATTGTTAACAACACAGAAATAACCAGTGTAGATCCTGAACTGGGCTTACATTTAAATAAAATTTCTCTGGGAAACAGAAGCCTTTGAAATAGTGTTCCTTGACGTGTGTGTGTAACTTATCAGTATACTTATTGCAGATAAGTGACCTTATAATCCACTACATTTTTTACTAAAATGTATTCATAGATATTCACTGAATAAAATCAAGTTGGGAGCAAGTAGAAGTTAGCAAGATAATGCAATTTTCACTGTGTTGGCCATTTTTAAAGAAAGTACTCTTAGACTGAGTCTAAGCTCTATGAAATTTTCTCACAAATTATAATTTATATTTATTAACCTAGAATATTAAGGCAAATGCAGATATTTTTAGAGAGAACAAAATTATGTGAGTTTCCAGTGTCATCCATTCACTAACTCTTCTTTCTGCCTGTTTGGATCAAAGCAAAAATCATTCAGATGGTATTCTGAATAAGATAACAGAAAATATGTTTTACGTGATGCTCATTTCTCTTCCTATATAACCATCTATAACCATTTCAGAATTCATGCATGGATTGGATGAATGCAGAGATGAACTAGAAAACAGAAAGCTGCAAATATCTATGGTCACAGTACATCAACTAATTAAACTATCCTGTATATGTTAAATCAGTAGTGCATTTTAAATTAGTAATTACATTTAAGATGTGTAGTTCTATGAGATTATTATGGGAAGCACTGTTGATTAAATGTCATTGCACAGCTGAAGAACCAAATTATGCCATTAGGCACTCCATCCTGTTTTAAAAAAAATGATACTGTCTGTATAGCATGACAACTACCTTCAACGAGATATCCAAAAAGGGCTTCCTAAAACTCACAGCACATACAGGAGCTGTGTTACTTATTCTAGGCATTCCAAGTCTTTATTTCACCATCTGGTATACCGTGCCTGAGTTTAATAAGAAATTTTGCAGCTTGTTAAGTCCTATAATTCTAAGGAGATGCTTATATAAAGATTAACCTTTAAAACAAGCAATATGGAAAGTAAAGTGGCAGAAATTTGATGAAGGAAGGAAAAGAAAGTGACTACATTTTTTGTTTACCAATGCATTAGTACAAAGTTTCCGTGAACAGAAAGGAAGATCTTAACTGGAAAGAATTCAAGAAAAATTAGGTGATTTTACTGTAAATTAAGATAACTGGCAAATATTGTGCTTTATCCTGTTTTCTCCTTATTCTTCTGGGTAAGACAACTCTAAGACAATGATTTTATGCATTAAAAATATTTTTTAATGAAGATTTCAAGTATCTAAAACCTCAGCCCAGGAAAGGTATGAACTGTAAAATACAGGATCGTCAGAAAGAGCACTGGACTGGCAGTCAATGTCAGTACTTTTTAGCTTACTCCATTTGTCTCTGGGATTTCTCTGTTTAGTTCTCTTCCAAATAAACCTTTTAAAGAGCTAGCTAGCCCTATGAGCACAGCTGTGACATAGTCAGACCCATTTTACCTCAGTGACAGAAAACAGTTTCTGGCCCCTTTATTTATGTTTTTTTAATTAACTATATAAAACCCTTCTAATGTGTCAGCTTGCTAATGTAGCCGAGAGAGTGAAACAGAAAAGGAAAACTAAAAAGCATGGTTAGAACTGAAATGACTTATCCTTTGATTTTTTTCTATTAAATTTAATGTTATTCATTTCTAGTTTAATTGAATAGAATATTATTTTATTTACATATCTCTTATAATGATTAAGAGTCTGTGTGACATAGGTAATACTGGTTCTCTCTGTTCTGGGAGCCCATGAAGCTACACTATTGAAGTGCCACTTACGTAGGATTAGGAGAACTTAAGAGTCAGAGGAGGATTCTTCAACTAGCAGACATGGTCTGGTATACCAGGATTATGGAGGGGAGTATCCCACAGCAAATATAAACCAGAATTTCCTGGCAATCTCTCCCTCCCAGATCTCTCCCTACAGGCAATTTAGATTTAATGGACGTCCCTATGTTAAAACAACTGCAAATTTGTTCTGTTCAATTTCATCAAGTTTAACTCCTGGCCTAATTTTCTCCCATCTTTCCTCCCCTGGAGATTTGAATATTTAATTGTGAACACTATGGGCTGAAAACTTCTTTTTTCTTATGATGTTTTTTTCTCTTAGTCAGTTCTGCTAGAATAAAATCTATGATGAATACTCTAGGAAATTCTCTCATCAAGCCAGAGAGAGATCCATATTTAAATGTCATAATTCATTTACATTGAACTTGCAGAGCAAGAAAAAAGATAAAATCATTACTGCTGTGAATCTGCAGAAAGCATGTCTGTGGAGAGAGACAATACAAAGAACAGGATGTCGACCCCATGCTCACCAGGGAATCCACAGCTAAAAGCAAAATCAGCAGTGAGTCCAAACAGAAGACTGCTTATTAAAAAGGGCAGGAGGAAATGTTGGCACCCATACATCATTACTGGAAAAATTCATTCACGGGCTTAAATGTGTCCTGCAGCTTCCAAACCTCTCCCTGTGAGAAGTCACAGCAGCATGCCAGCACACTGAGCAGAAAGGAGGGAGTGCATTACATATGGTCAGAAAAAAGACAAGTTAAACTGAAAATTCAAGAGAGCACAGCAGGATGCACATGCCAAATTGCTCAAGGACTAAACAGTTATTTTAAGCAAGGCTGAATGATTCCAGCATTTGGCAGGTGTATTTGTTGTGGCACACCTGTTTTTTGTTAACAAAATTGTGTTTGTAAAAAGAATCCAGAGGAACTTTGTGTCCATATATCATAAAATCTTACAGTATTATAGCTCCTGATATAGCCTCGGGAGATGATACTTTTAAAAGCAATAGACAGAGTGGTCAGTTTATATGGGAAATTCAAGTCAAGGCAGAACTTCAATGTACGTTTTACCACTGACAAAACTTACAGCACTCAAATCACAGGAAATAAAGGTTTAATAATGTAATATAATTTAAGTATACTTTGGTTCTGTGCCCAGGTAGATTGAATTTTCTGTGTCCTTTCACTAAAAATCTTGGCTTATCTGCAAATACAAAAAAAAAAAAAATTGCCAGTTAAGACCACTTTTGTTTCAATATCCAGTCTTTTAAAGAATTTCAGTGTCATAAAAATATTAAAAAAATTATATCTATTTGAAGCCACCTCCCACCTTTTTTCCAAAACTGTGAGTGAGGACATAACCATAATGAATAAATTTTGAACTTGGTCATAAGAATTAATGATTCTTAGACTAATTTGTCCTTGAGAAAAAGAATGAAACTTAGGATATCTTTGCCCAAATAAAACCTCTAACCACAGAATAAGCCAAGTTGGAAGGGGCCCACAAGGACCATCAAGTTTAACTCCTGGCCCTGCACAGCACCATCCCCAAGATTCACTTCTTGAACTCTGTCAGGCTTCGTGCTGTGACCACTTCCCTGGGGAACCTGTTCCAGTGCCAACCACCCTCTGACTGAAGAACCTTTTTCTAATACCCAACCTAAACCTCCCCTGACACAATTTCAGGCAATCCCCTCGGGTCTGTCACTGGTCATCAGAAAGAAGAGATCAGTGCTGCCCCTCCTCTTTCCCTCACGAGAAACTTGTAGATTGTGATGAGGTCTCCCTGATGCTCTACAGAGTTCCACTTTCTTCCAAATGCAACATGGGTACTATTAGAAAAAAATAAAAAAGTTTCAGCGGGAGTTATTATGTTCCCTACACAAAAACTGAGATCCCATTTAGGCTTTATATAAGGTGTAGAAGGAAGCTTAACTACTCTAATTCAGTAGAGAAAAATAGAGTATTATGTCATGGTAAACACTACTGACACATACTGACTACATCATATCTACTAGTTGAGCTTTGATTAAAAAATAAAAGCAATTGTATCTTCATCACATTTGGAAAAAAAAAGGACTTGAGAAGCAAAACCATGTAATGTATAAGCTCCCAGTTAATTCCAAATTAATGCTGCTTCTTTGAAATTGGAATGTAACATTACCATCACTCTTCAAAAGAAATTATGGTCTCACAATTTTCTGTCTTTTCTGATCTCTGCTTGCAACACTTATTCTTCCCAAATGGTAATAAAATTACATTGTCAGTCTAATTAGAACAAATTTACTTATACTATGTCAGATTGAATTTTATTATATCTGTTGTTTCTGATTTTTTTTACTTCACATTTGAGAAAGCAAGTAATGTCTGTAGCTCTTCAGGAAGTTCCAGTATGCAGTTCAATAACTAAGAAAAATATGCTAGCTAGATTTAGAAAGGGGAAAAATGTGCCTTTTGAAAACCGTGAAGAAAGAAACATAGTGTGTGTTGCTAACTGAGACAAAATTTGGCATCTCTATTTGTAGCAATTTTCTAATCATCCTTCAGAATAACCTTTTACTTGTTGGCAAAGTACAGAGCATCTCCCCATTTAATGGAGAGCAACCCAGAAAAAGTGTTTTGAAAATAGGTTTTAATTCAAATGTCTAGTGATAGAAAAAAAAAATCTAAACTAGCTTTAAATTTTACTTTTAAAATAGTAAATTTGGAGATGTTATTCAGTGTAAATGTTTATTTATTAAATTGTAGCACTTTAACACTTACAGGATTCATGTCACAAGCAGGACTGCAATATACAGACTGCAATATATATTGCAGTATATATATATATACTGCAATATATAATTTCCTGAGTTGCCCTCAGGAAATTAGGTGCATATAATGCAAAGGATCAGAAGGAGTAATCTTATGGTATATGGTATTATGGTCAGTAATCTTATGGTATATTTTAATGAGTCATTTTCCCAACTGTAATGAAATTTTAAAATGAGTTTAAAAAATTATTAATTTACTAGTTGTCCAGTTAGGATTAGACTTAAATGAAAGCACAGGACAGTGAAGAAGTTTATGAAGAAAACAAAACAAGGATTCCAGTTAAGCAACAAACTGATCCCTTTCTTGAGGCAACACTTGCTATCTGGCCTGAAGGCTTTTTATCCTTTTATCCATAGACATTGTCACACTTCAGGATGACATGATCTTATGATTTGTTCCTTATGTTTCAGGAATAACACAATATTTCATCTTTTGGATAAATTGGATAAAGGCAATATCCTTCACAAGGAAAATTTTATAATAGTAAGTACATTTTGAATATTATAGGATATTTTGTTCTAAAGTTTCTATTAAAACCTTACGCTATAACCTGAATTGTAGTACCACTGCTTTATCAGATCTTCTTTATGTGACCTATGGCTCTCTTAACAAAACAATCCGTCATGAAACTGTGCACTTGTTGTCTCTAAGCTCCATCAATAGAGCAATAATATAACAAGGTATTATTATTATTATTAGTAGTATTGTTATTATTAGTCACAGACCATTGACCGGCAAATATGTGAACTATGTCTATAGATAACTATAGGATACTATGATAAATGAAAGTCACTTTGGAAAATATATGTAGTATATTTTATATTGCAGTACTAGAATAGTTTAAGAATATCCATCAAGACTTGAATTTAGAAATACCTATCTGAAAAAACCTACATGGAAATTTAAACAAATATAATTTCCCTTTATATTGGCCAGTACTCTTCTTGTATAGCATCTATGGGGATTTGTTTTCCAACAGAGACACCAAAAAGTGTCTAAAATTAGGCAGTAAGCATAATTTTTTGTCAATTAATTTAGAATTTATCAAAAGGGATCTTTCCATTGAATTTATTTGACTTTGCCCAGGTCCGGTCAGACTAAAAACTAATATTATTACATACATAAACATATACATATTTATCTTTAAGATATTGAACTTATAGCAATGTTGACTTAAACATTCTTTAAGTGACAATGACAAGTTATTAGTTTATATATGGAACACCTTTTGTATAAAAAACCACTGAACTCCTACAACTGTGGAGCTATACTGAATGAAACATATGCTTATATTATATAATCACAATAATATTCATATGCTATTCTTGTGAAAGGAGCTGGTTCTTACAAGGACACATATATAAGTAGTACCAGAAGTGAGACATGGCTCTCCCCATCTAGAACCCTTTATTATGATAATACATGAGACTTTTTGTGCAGTTTTTGAGTATTGTCTTGAGTATTTACCTTGTCTTTACTTTTACAACACCTTAAATTTTAAAACTAAAATTTTGCAGCTCTTCTATATAAAATTTGTGACTTTTTAAGTAATGGAACTAGTGATTTTTTGAGGGTTTTTTTTTTTCATCTGTACCTGTGATTCAATATGCAGGTATGACTGTATAGGAATGTACACTATACATGGATACATACAGCTAGAATGTTTATTCACAGTGGTTTTCACAGTAATTAAATTTCATTGAGTTTTGAAAGTTATTGAAAACAGATAAAAGTTTATTGATAAATGACTTTTCATCTGGAAATTTTATTCACTTAGGTGTGAAATGTATAATGTTGTACTTTGCTGAATTGTTAGTCTTCGTTTGCCAACCTGAAGTATATAGGCAAAAGAGAATGTTTTTCTCTGTCCCATAGCCATAAATAATTTTCATAATTTATAGAGGTTGACTGATTCCAGCTTCTGTTTTGACAATCTCAGTAAATTTTTCTTGTGGTGTCATTTGGTGTTGCATGCATCATAAGACTCAGAATCTAAGACTATTGCTCTTGGGAGAACTTTGATGTATGACCATGAGATTGCTCATACTTATAGCTCCATTTTCAATTCTGACCTCATAGGTAGGCTGTGTAAAATTTGATGAAGGATTCCTAGAGTTGTTTTCACATTAAAATAGAATCTTAAGTATGCTTTCTTCATATATACATATATTAAATGTGCATTAAATAATTTGAAATTTTTTCTATATTTACATATGCACCAAAACCAAGCAACTTTTCTTTGTTCATGAAAATTGACCAATGATTTTTCAAATGTCTATTCACCTGAGGTAAAGACACATAGTTCTTAAGTGTTGCTTTTGTTTTAATTTCTTTTTTTTCTATTTGTTTTGTTCCTCCTCCTCCCAGCGCAAGAATGAATATGTTTTTTAAATTCTATTATTTTAGGACTGGACTTCTCTGTAGCAATGTGGGGTTTTAGGATTCCATGTGCTCCCTTTGTCCCCCTGCTCTGTATACTATTGGTTTATTTTGAAATATGCACTCTGCTGTATTCAAAACCTATTGGTGTGTTCCCCCTTGCCAGTCTTCCCCTCCATCTCCCGGGACTGGCTCCAGGGGAGAAAAGTCCCTCCCTTTCCTTTCCCTTTATAAGCCGATGTCTGGATCAGCTTGAGGTCTTGCATCTCTGAGCTGCCAGCTGCTGACCTACCCCCTTCTCCTTCCCCTGGAACCCCTTTTTCCTTACCCCAAATAGACCTCCCTGACAGAATAGAGATGGAGTTCCAGTTCATTTCTTCCTCTTACTTCATTTCCTGCTGAATTTCTGTGGTTGGGAGACTCATGCCACGCCGTGGGACCCCGGGGGGCTGCCCGCTCCGGATCTGGTGGAATTAAGCGGACCCGGGAACAGGAATGTGGGAGCAGCCGGCCCATGCAGCCCCCCCGGACCCTGCAGCATTACTTCTCTATTCTTGCAAACACTATGTGAGTTCTGAAAATTCAATCCACTTTGTTGAACACATAGCTGTTTTTCTGGGAGATTTCTGATTAGAGATGAATTCAGATTTGAAGACTGCCAAATTCAGGAGGCGAGAACCTGAGATGATGATCAAGAAAGTGGAGTCAATACAAGTGTAAGATGTTAGCCTTAGAATGAATGTAACATCAAAGGAGATCCCAATTTCCCCTGAATGTGACTAAGAAGCTATGAAGATATAACTCTAGGAGAGTCAGAAAATCTTTCAGAGAAGGGAGACCAGAGACCAGAATGAAAAAAAAGATATAGGTAATAAAAGCTGAGAAAGCAGTGATAGGAAATGTTTCCACATTTTCTTGAAAGGTTAAGCAATGGAAACAAGAATGCATTTAGGAACTAGTGTCAAGTAGATGGAAAGAAGTAGACAAGGTCCCACAGGAATTTTATAAGCGCATCTATAACCTTCAGATATTTCCAAGATTATACCCAACAGAATATCAAATCCTGATTCTTCAAGACTCAATAGCATATTTTATCAGATCTGGGCAGATTCCCATTGACATTTTGAAACAACAGTGGCAAGTGCTATGAGGGGGGAAATTTTTATGTCCTTGAGACTCTGAATTACTTATGCCTCATTTACACATACTGCAGAAGAAATACTGTTCCAGAAGTCCTCTTACAAGGTGATAAGGGGAAATTAAGAAATACTGGGTAGAGAAAATGACACCTGAGGAACATTTAGCTTTATTCATTTTGTTGATGTATGGGGTAAGAGTTGAGGTTCTATGTTCTGCTTAAACTATTCTTAATTGCTATTTTGTAATGTTTCTAGGAGAGACTTTCACTTTTTTGTTTGTTTGGTTGGGGTTTTTTTAACTTTTTATTTTCTACTAAGCTGACTAAATAAATGATCAAGTGTCTAAACCTTCTCTCCTTGAAATTTGATCACCTCCCTAGGAAGATTTGCATATGAATTTATAGTTTTCCCCTACCATTTCACTGTTGGAATCCAAACATTCAAAAATACATATTGTTGTGTTTTGGAAAAAACTGTTTTTCAAGCTATTATCCAAAAACTGATTCCATCTACATCTGAGTACTGGGAATCATTTTTGTTTCCCTCTATGTTACTTTACAAATATATTTTTCTTCATGAATATGGAAAAACAAATTTCAGATGCTTTACTGAGAAAAACAAAGGTTCACCGAGATTTGATGGTTCAACAACAACATTTGTATCAGTTGTTTAAACTTTGCAGTAATAGAGGATCATGGGGCTGTGCATTTATACAACTCCTAATGACATGTATGTGTAGACGTATAAGCCTGAACATGTGGATACACATGGTTGAATTTACCTATTTATGTATTAATATATATTATAGTATTTTTACTTTTTCATAGTATTTAAGTTCCTAAACAGCTGAACTTGGATGCGACTGTGAATAACATATCCATTTTTCTACATGTAAATTACAATTTATATATGTGTGTGTGTTTGTGTGTGTGTGTGTGTGTGTATCAGTGTATAATCCCCAAATAAGACAGTGAAAATGAAACACATTTTTCTTGTTCCCTTGTCATAGCACGTTCATTTAGCATAGCCAATGCTATCAATCTGTTGTTTTGGTCTTTGTTTGGGTTCTTGCACAACAATTTAATTAATATTCAACATCTTGAACATCAGTTTCTGTTTAAATAATGCTGGTTAATCTTGAGTAAGATTATATTCACAAAACTTTTCTGAAAAAACACACCTGTCTGATATGTTCTTTCTTGAAAATTACTAACCTTTCACAGATATTTTGATGAACTTACTCTCTGGCTATGTATATTTAGCATATCATTTATTGCTTAAAAAAAAAAGAATTCTAGTAGTTCTAATAGTAAGACTAATTTTTCTACTAAGAATTCCAGTAATTGCGGGACAAACAAAACTGGCAAGAAAATAAATCTGCATAAGCGGAGCTCTGGCACAGCATAAATAATAATGAAGGTTTTATCCTTCATATTGTCTTTACCTACACATATACTGTGCAGGCAGAGTTGTCTTGCTGCATCTTAATGCAGGCCAATTTAGTAGTAGAATTACATTTTTTGTAAATTATTGAAACACCTAGAACTATATTGACCATTGGAGATACATGCATATGCCTCTAAGTAGCTGCTGTTCCTTTGATTTATGACTTGTCCTTTCCACTTTCATAGTTTCCCAGTATAAATTCATCTTGCCTGAGTACACTGTGCAGGACAAGAGTTAAAAATGAGTATAAGGGCAAAGGAGGACAACTGATTTTTTTCTGTAAATGACAGGCTTTCAATGCATATATCCTTTAATATGACAGTCTCTTTCCTAAGCACCGTTACAGTTGCCCTTTTGAATTCTATTAATAGTATTAAAATAAAAATATTGTTGCAATCCCTGATAGGAAAATCCCTCCTAAAACTTCATCAAAAATTAATGTTACTTTTAAAAGGTTCGTTCTTGTCCTAGGTTACAATATAGATGTGTTTAGTATTCTATTACCACCAGCTGTGGGCCATCAGCTGTTATCTCCTGCTATAACCCACCCCTGATAACAGACAATGGGCCATCAAGGGCCCACTGCATGACTCATGGACTTATCCTATTGTGAGATGCTTCACCCAGGAGGGAGGAGCCAAGCATTCCCACCTGGATATAACCTGGCCTTGGAGCTGCCCAAGTTAGCCCTTGGTCTATTGGGCTCCCAGAGGATGAGAGCTACCACTGGACTTTCAAGCTGGAGACCTGACCTTCCACAGGATCACTGCTTCAACTGACCTACTTCATTTGCACTGCTACCACCACCCTAATGGGGTGTCAGTTTGTATCTGACTTTGTCAGTGTTTTTTTTCCTTGTATTATTGCACTTATTTTTAATTTTCCTATTAAATTTTAATCCTGACTTGTGATCTCCCACTGGTTTGTTTTCAAACCAATACAGTTCTTAAAGCAAGTGGCTAATAATTTACTAATACATGACATTGATTAATAAATTGGACTGCAACAATTAAGGTATTTTTTTTACCTGTGAAGTTGGAACCAATACTCTCACTATCTTACATGGAACAGATAGATAGATATATATATATAGAATGGATATTACTGTATTGAATATTGAATACTTCTATATTGGCAGGTCAGAAGTTCTTTCCTACATAAAAAGAGATCTTTTCATAAGCAGAACCATTTCTGTATATGTAACATTGCAACATGAACTAGAACCTAATTATTCGTACCATAGTGATAAAATTTTAAGTTTACAGGATAATAAAAATATACGCATATAAAATACATTTCTAGAGTAGATTTTCATGTTAAATTTTTACTTTATTTTCATTTTTTTATATTTCATTAATGTTGGTGGCTTGATATTGCATACAAAATTTAAATTGTACTATTCTAAAATTAAAAAAACCCCAAAAAAACAACAAAACAAACTTGCCAATTGATAGGATTCTTCTTAAACCATTATTTGTAAAGACAGTTCCAGTGAAAAACAAACTGTTAAAAAAAGGACAGGAAATAGGCTATCTCTTAACTTTGTTGATAAGGAAGACAGTAAAGATTAACTGACAATTGTCATGCATTGAAGTCCTGAGAGGAAATAAAAAGACAAAAAAGACAAACAACTTCTAAATATTCTTTCTATAGCTACTAGAATAAATTTTAAGTTATTTACATACAGACTGTGCAACATAGGCCTCATTGAAAATAGTATTTCACTCAAGAGATTCTCAGTTATAACATCTATCTGAGTGTCATACTTGCAGAGTAACTCTACACGTGTAGCTTATATACTTCCTTTGTTCTACAATGACCCCTGCATAGAACAACTACTATACAATCCTTTCTTATTTCGTATTACACCATATACTTTTTACACCATAAATCAGCACCTGTCATCTTGTAAAAGATCTGGGAGAAAAAAAGATGCCTCAAATAATTTCTCACAAGATAATTCCATTGACTATACAATATTGAGTATGGTCCATTATTTGGTCAAAATTTTAAGTTATGGATAAGGGTGAGGAAAACTGTGGTCTAATGACCATGACTTGCATTTAGGTGGTTCTGTAGTTGAGAAACAACACACCTTTCAATTAATCACTTGGGACTTAAATTCAGGGGTATAAGTTTGCATTTGCAAAACAAAACCCATGTTCCATCCCTAAGGAAGATACAATAATTAATGTTTGCAGAGAGATTCTTGTATATCAGATCCCATTTTAGTAAGAAATGGCAAGCATATAATTTGGGTTTTTTTAAGTGTTTTGTGTTTCTCTTCACAACTTTAAAATCAATACTTTTTTTTTTTTTTTAATTACACATTGAAGACAAACTAATGTCTCTGGTGTACTGTGGATGTAAGACATACAGAACTTAAACGTGCAGTGAAGCCATAAGAAAATAAAATCTTCCCTCCCAAAAGTTCTCTATTATTCTAATACACGTTACAGGTCATGACTGGTTGAGGGTCTGCAAGTATTTTCCTGTTGCAAGTAATATAGAGCTGATAATATCAGATTCTAATAAATAAACCATTGACATTTTTAGTGCAAGTACCAGTGATACAAAGAGCTACCATTACATAATAAATATCTCTGGTTTTATTGTAGAGCTGGGAGCTTTTTCTTCATTGTAACATATACTAAATAGAAGTTTTATTTCCATTATGCCAAATAAATGAAGTGAAACAACAACGAAATGTTTAAAATTAAGTGTATTATAAGTATAAAAAATACAGAAGATTAAATAAGAAAAATCAGTACGATATTTTCCAAGCAAAGGTGATTCATTCAGAAACAGAATAGAAACGTGAGAGGTGCTGACTGTATAAAACTCAAAGATATTTTCTGTTCCCTGAGATCTAATCACTCTCCTGCCTTCCCAAGGAAAACATGCAAACAAAACCCTCTGTTATGACACTATACTAAACCAACATTTGAATTGACTAGTGTACCCTAAATAGTCTAACATCACTTGCAACAAAGCAATTGATGCAGCTGTGTCTGTCACAACTACCATTAATTTTGACAGGATTTCTACACACAGATTGCTCACTGTGTCGAGGCTCTAATGTTGGTAAACTGCAACTTGCTCATTTTAATTATATTTTTTCTAATTATGTTTTTTTTTCCACGATTCTCCATCCTATTTCTCCATTTTCTTTTGCAATACCAGTTTCTATGGAAACTGCAATGACAAGTACATGAATAGAGTTTAATGATGTCAACTAGAGCTGCCTGAAATCATGTATGTATGGAATAGATCAAAATCTGTTGTTATATGTGCAATAATTTTCTTTGTTAGATAATGTAAGTGCCTGCATCTTTGAGTTAACTTAAATGATGCTCTGTATATATAGCTGAAAACATTCCATATTTTACATGCTGTAAACTGCAGCCCTCTGTTACTGGACAATCACAGCCCATGTCCTGGGAAATGCCTTAATACTAAATTATGCTGCAGCTGCTGCAGAAACAGCTTTGCAACACTCTGTCACTTCTGAAAGAGTTTTGTACACGATGACATTTCTCCTTCTCAAACCTGTTATTTCGGAGGCATTACTCCCGTCACTGATGAGCTAGCCTTGACCAGCATGGGTCCATCTTGGAGCCACCTGGCTTCGGCTCTGCCGGACATGGGGGAAGCTTCTGCCAACTCCTTACAGAAGCCACCCCTTTAGTCCACTCCCACTAGCAGAACCATGCCACACCACCCCAACATATTAAGATAAATGAAAATCTTACTCCAGAAAGTGTTTTTTGATCTAGATACATGTGAAGCATTGTGCAAAGTAGGTAGAAAACTGTTAAAGCCTATAAAAAGATAAATAAAATTAAAAAGTAAACGAGGACAGTGATAAATAAGAAGAGGCTCTGCAATTTTATTTATTTTTATCAAGCATTACATACATAGTGAGCATACTACAAAGAAGCTGTTAAAATACTATTTAGAATTTTATATTATTGAGATATTTGTGAGTATGTTTTTTCTGGATTTCTAGCCTCCTGGGTATATTTAGACATATTTTCCATCTGTTTTTAAATGGCAATAATCCAGTTTCACATTTGTTATCAAAAACTTTTTCTCATAATCCCCCAAATCCTTAGTTATTTTTTATCTTTGGAAAGAACCAGAGGGGAAAAAAGAAGAAAGAAAAAAAACAGGAGTGAGATAAAAACCCCATGGAAAATAAAAGATGAGATCTCTTGGGCTGGTATGTTTAGGAAACTTGTGTTAGAAGATTTCACTTATCTAATAGCAGAAATTCTGTCTTAATTTCAGCCAAAAATACTTCTACTGATTTTGCATTTATATTCTTCCTGCCCCAACTTCAGTTCATCAATTTAAATATTTGTTTATGTTGCATGTTTCTCCTTTATATTTAAAGGGAGCAAACTGTATTAATTTCAATTTTTTATTTTGCAAAAGTAATTGAGTCAGAAACTTTAATTATATTTATTTTAATTAATTGAAATATTTGGTCTAATTTTCTTAAAAGACTGACTGCATTTTCTTGATTAGAATTCTTCTTGATCATGGTTTTCCAGAACTGTGCTTAGTATTCCACAGTAGAATTTACCAATATCTTGGTAAAGATTCTTTTCTGTATCTTGGCTGTGAATATGAGCTCTTTCTTCAAAGCTGAACAATATTTTTCACTGTTTTCTTTCTTTTCTGTCCAATGTTCAATAACTTCCACATATTTCTTCCTTGCTGTCCTTTCAATTTAGGAAAGGACAATTGAGTGCTGTGATATTCCTGTGTAGTGTTTGGTCTTCCTATATGCTATTGATATCTCCAGAAATTACAAATGTTATTTTCTATGAGGTCAATACTGATGGTGAGATTTTATCTTCTTCAGCATTGGAATATATATTTAAATACACATACACTGATTTAACAAAATCTAAATACATATGCACATGTAAATAGTGAATTTTACACTTCAGCATTCTGACACTGATGTAACTGAGCATATGCCTTTTCCCAAGGCCATGTTTTAAACTGTCATTACCTTGTTTGTTTGCATAATTCTACATGCTAAGATATATGTTGGGAGAGAAACAATTCTGAGATGTAAAAAAATATATTTATGCTTACCTTTCGAAAGTTTATACTAAACTCCTATTTGCTTTTATATTAGAAAACTCATAATCAGCAGATATTCACAACCTCCTTTTCTCCTTAAAAATTCTCTTTAAATCCTTTTCATTTGGGAAGTGATGCCAGTTGGTCACTCAATCACTGAAAATGACAGCTTTATAAAGACAAATGTTTTACAGAAATAATATGAAATAAAATATCCTCCACATAAATGTTATAAATTTAAGAACTTAATTATAAAATTATTTTCTATTTGATTAATTGGTTATGAAAAAATGTCAAGAATATTCTGAAGAATAAATATAATAATGATAAATATACATGCAAACATTTTTTTAATGTGTGAAGAATTAGATAAACACATACAATAAGACTTACACTGAATGATTGCACAAGAGCAGTACCCATCAAAGTTAAATTTGCCTAACACATCCTATTTATCTAGTAAAGAAAGCTCCTCTTGAGACTGAAGTTTGAGATCAAGTGTTACACAGAATGCAGCAAGAAACAGCATGACATTATGTTGAAAGTGGCCACTGTATCTTAGGGAGCAAATGTTCTATTAGAAACACAATAAATACAGGAATATGAGAGCAAAAAAAGGTTTTTTTACAGAATGAAAAGGTAAAGGGGTCATAAAATAATAATAATCTGCCTTCATCTTGTGAACAAATGTAATAAGTCTTAAATCTAAAAAAATTATTTGATTAACAGAGATGCTAACTGAACGGAGTCCTTCCTGCCAAATACAGCATTGGAAGAAACTTTGAATGGTCTATCGCCGTTTTGTTTATAGGGGGTCAGAACAACTTGCTTTCCACTTTGGATGATTGCTTAGAAAATCTTTAAAAATATACTTGCAAGAGACTTGTTTGCATGAACTACTGTTCTGGTCTTCTGATTAGGTGAAAAAGCAGATGAACAAGTGTATAACAGCAACAGAGCAAAATGATACAAAATAAGACTGAAAAGAACTTTTGAAATGGTGAAACTGTCTTGCTAGACAGTTAGTGTGATGTTCACTGCCACTGAGAAAGAACTACAGGGTAGATTCTTAAGTCTTTACAAAAGTACAACGTGTCATTTAATATCCCTGATGATCAAAAGAAAAAAGGCTGTGTGCACCTTTAGAGACCATAATGGGGCAAGCAAAAGTTCAGTTGTAGATGTGTCTCAAAAGGAAAAAAAATAAACAAACAAACAAAAACAAAAAGGCTTCTGGAATAATATACTAGAAACACAGAGGTATTTATTTCTTTTCCTTTGTGTATAACATGACAATTTAAATCAGGAAAAAAGCCAGCAGATTTTTGGATGAACATGAGTTGTGTCTTTTGTGAGACAATTTTGTCTTTTAGTACTGTATACTGTATTCCAACATAAGAGGAAAATCAGAATGTACATCTCTTTACCACAAGAAAGTATGCTTACATTCAGAGGATGCTTCCTACATACAGCAACAAATAATTACAAGACATCCTGTCTTGTCATCCTGTCTAAAAGTCCCATCTTGCAAGAATGGACATCCATAAAATGGGCATTGAATTCTGGATGGCCTACAGACCATACTCTCTTGCTCATAGGCCACAATATATTTCACAATAGACCACAGGAGGAGACGAAGACACTGGGAACAACATGAGTTAAAAATAACTGTCATTAACTGTGTTTTCAAGGCACTAGGTTCAGGTTTCTTACAGAGATGAGGAGGATTTATGGCTTCCTATTTACACCATGAAGTGTGTGCTCTCTATCACAGTATTACAGGAGACATCTGTGTCACTGGCAAAATTCTTCTTGTCCCAGAATGAAGCCAAAAGAGAATTTTCTTTGAACATGAAATGACCAAAATCTGAATGCACCTCCATATCTACAGGAAAAAAAGCCTGCAAGGCAGAATCAAGCAAACAAACAAAACCCAACAGTAACAGTCATCTTGTTACTACTTTGTGACATAGGAGCACCTGGTGGTTCTTCACCCTACGAGGGATTACCTGGCATCTAAACCTAACGTAGAATATGGAACAGACATATTGCACATGGAGATGTCCCAAATCATTTCACTCCACAGTGACATAACTAGGAGGATAAAAGAGTTCCAGGGGAAATATTGCCTACCACTATTAATATATCAGCTATCTGACCATACTTCTCACATATAGCTCTAATGTGTCTTTTTACAATGGTAGATGAATTCAGGTGTGAATTACTATAGACAGGAAAGAAAGTGTTAATTTCTGCTTTCTCTGGGTTTATGGGCCTGCAGCTGAACAGAGGGACAGTGAGGATTGGGATTTAACTGGAAGCCACAGATTTTAGCAATATTATATTAAGACAGGGCTGACAAACTTGAAAACCTATCTTACTTTCTAAATTTGAAAAACAGATTTTGGCAAGTCAGATTCAATGAGGAATCATCCAGACTGTACACTTCAGTACACCCTGGGGCAGATATATGTTTTCCCATCTGCCTTTTGAACTAAGCGAAGAATTGAAACTCATGATCTATTAAAATAAAGATCAATGAAATATTTGGAGATATTGAGATTGTCCACATAATTGCCAATGACATGCTTATACCAAACGCAATTTGAGCACATTACCATGAGATGCTAAAAAAGCTTAAGTCAAGACCCTAAGGATAAAATATCATTTTCAATTCTATTGATCCAATTTTTTTCTGAAAAATTATGTATAAAAAGAAGGCACCCGCATGAAAGAAAGAAAATCTGCTTGCAGAAATGTTTGAACCACCAATTAATGGATAATACCATAGGCAGGACACATAAATATTGGATCACAGACTAGTTATGATGTCAGGTGTATTCCACATGAGGATGTAACTACACAAACTACATTTGATGATCATGACAGGGTCCTAAATCAGAGATTTCACTGGCATTTTTCTTTATTCTGCTTCTATGATCCCAATAAGCTAGTGGCAGTTCAAGCAGATGTGATGCATTTCCAAATGTTTATCAAGATAACAGACACAAATATTACCTTTGATTGATAAACAAATGAGTTTATGAATTCTGATATAAAAAAAAGATTATGAAGAAATTACTGATTACTGCTTTCATCATAGGAAATGTTGTTACTAGCCAATTTATAGATCTGGGTCACAGGTAACTCAAACACATTTTATTCGAACCTCTAAGAAGTTGATTCCAAAATCAGATGTCAAACTGGTGGAGTTATTGTGGACAAATAAAAAATGCACTAAAAGGAACTACCAAATCAAACTGTGAAAATATGGGAGGTTTGTATTCATTATACACTTAGTAAATTTTTTAAAACAACCTGAAATACACATGGAAGTATTCTGTGTTGTAAAACTGTATCAGTGATCTCATAACAGAGAAGAAAATACAGATGTCTATGCAGACTATAAAAACAGTATAACAGCTTGACTTTTAAAAGATATGATTTCATTACAATGTGACACTGATTTCTAACAGAAATAGCTACACAATGTTATATGATTTTTATGGGACACATCAAAGTACTTACAGAATGAAAGCTCAAGCCAGAAAAATAATATATTGGCTAGGTATGACTTACATTCAGCTGAGCTTAGATGTTCATATTCTATTTCAGGAACAGGGGCCAAAGTTGAATGTGTATTTCAAAATATGCATGAGGATTTTTTTCCATGGCATAAGGTTATTTCAGGGTGTGTCAGAGGACACTATGCTACCTTAAAGCAGCGTGGTCAAGTTAGGGTCAAATAAAGGTTTCAGATCTTGTTGGCTTGGGGTTGTTTGGAGGACATAAATCTGTATATAAAAAATAGAATAATTGTAGGCAATTATGATGAATTCTAAAGGATGGGTAGTTCTAAAAATGCTGAAGCTCTTCTCATTTTTATGTCACCATGATACCTATATGCCTTCCATGTTAGCAGTCTGAGCAGCAGATACTTCCTCCACTGCAAAACATCCTTACAAGGTCTGTCACATAAACAGCTGTTATGAGACAACAGCTTATGGTACATAGAAGTTCAGGAGATAAACATATTAAAAAAAATAATTAAACAAATAATGTAATTTGTTCAAGATTAGGAATATTACAACATTTTTTCCTAAATTCAGCCTTATAAATTCAGCCTAAATTGAGACCGTTTTTCAAAACAGACTTCACAAGCTAAAGGCTGGTACACTTTCCCATCTTACTCCACTATTTCTTTCCTAAGAGGTTTCTTGGCATAGATGATACTTATTCTCTTTACTGTCTTTTCTGTAAATACTGTAAGAGAAATGTAGTAGTTCCTCCAAATATTAGAATTGCTGGTTGGTGTATAGTATTTTTATTCTTATTCATCTTTGGTTTTAAATTAACCTTGTACCACAGAATTAGGTTGCATTTTCAGATGATGCTATTCCAAATACCTAATGCTGTTCTCTACATGAAATTTTTTTATCATATTTCAGCTCCATAAAGGATGTATTATTGGTCAAAACAAGATTTAAAAATAAATTTTAATATTGATTGATTTAAAAAAGGTTTACTGATTTAAAATTGCATATATTTAATTAACTTCTTTTAGCCAGCTTACTTCAAATATCTGGAGGAATACTGATATCTTTCCTTAAGTCAAAAAGACAAAATTGCTACAAAGAACTAGTTTGCAATGAAGCAAAAACTAGGTGGGTTTGATGGTGTTTAAATTTATCATAAGAAGAAATCTAAGTTTAAGAGTTACAATATTTTTCATATTAAAATGTCAACAGATTAAATAGCATTATACTTTTCTATTGACATAAATGCAATAGCAAAGTAAAAAGTAGTACTTTGGGTTATGAGCAAGAGTTAGTGTTTTCTATTTATTTTTTAAGTAAAATTTTAAAAGAAAAAACCCAAAAAACTACCTTACATATTTAGTTATCATCCTCAGAAATTTATCAGGTTAAAAATTACACAATACTTTGAAAAGCAACTTAATCCTAAAAAAAGAAATTAAGTCTACATATCCTTGTAACATGCTGAAAGGAATTAAATGATGCTGTGGTAAATGTAGTACTTAGGTAAATTAACATATAGAGATGAATCTTTAATAAACTGCACAATATCTACTTTCAAAATTATTAACAAAACTTGTTCTCAATTCACTTTAAATATAACACATTGTATCATTATCTGATCTTCATATCCTACTATGGCAGTGAAATTGATGTGAAAACTTCAGCTAAGTCGCAAGAATGATTTTGACCTCTGGTATTTCCAAAGAGTACAGACATACAATGCTGTGGTGTGTCACCCTCGTCTGGCTGTCAGATGCCCCCTAAGCCACTTTCTCACTCCCTCTTCTCATCAGAAAAAGGGGAGAAAATAAGGTGAAAACTCTCAGAGAGAAAGCAAGGAAAAACACTCATTAATTACCATCACAAGCAAAAGATGCTTGAGCGGGGAAAAATTAATGCAGAGTAGAAATGGTGTAGGATGGTGAGAAACAAAGACAGAAATAAAAACAGCTTTCCCCTACCCTCCCCTTCTTCCCAGGGTCAACTTCACTTCTTTCTTCCTATCACTTCTGTCGCCTCCCTGCCTGAAGAAGTGGAGGGGAACTAGGAATGGAGGTTACAGTTAGATCATAACATTTTGTCTCTGCTGTTCCTTCCTCCTTCTCACTTTTTCCCTTGCTTCAGTGTCAAGTGCCTCCCACGTGTTGAAGTCTTTCACAAATTCCTCCTGTGTGGATCCTTCCCGTGTGCTAGAGTTCTTCAACAACTGCTCCAGCATGGCTCCTTTCCATGGGATACAATCCTTCAGAAACAGTTCCAACATAGGTTCCCACAAGCAGTAGTTCCTGCCAGAAAAGCTGCTCCTGCATGAGCTCCTCTCCACAGCCCAAGGATCCTGCCAGTAGCCTGCTGTGGTGTGGGCTCTTCTTTTTCCAGGGCATGTCCACCTGCTCCAGTGGGGGCTCTTCCATGGGCTGCAGGGAAATGTCTGATTTGCATCTGGAGCACAGCCTCTCCCTCTTCCTTCACTGACCTTTGTGTCTACAGAGCTGTTTATCTTGCTGCTGTACAGTGATTTTTACCCTTTCCTAGGTATGTTATCAGACAGGCACCACAAGCATTCCTGATAGGCTCAGCTTTGATTAGCAGTAGTTCTGTTGAGGAGCCTGCTGGAGGTGGCAAAATAAACTGCACACAGGGAAAAAACTGACAAAACTGACACAAAAAAAAAATAAAATAAAGTAAAATTAAATTAAACCAAATAAATAAAAAAACCAAAACCAACCCACCATTTTCCTGTGTGTTGCATCTCTTGGCCTCCCCTTGCATAATACCAGAGGCAATACCTTTTAAAAGATGCAAAATCATAGCATAACTTTTGTGTTGTAAGGGGTCTGAAATATATGCTTTTCGTTCTAAAGGACCATTACTAGAAGTTTTCCTTTTTAAATATTAGGCCAGTAATTTAACTGGGAAATCCCTAAGTGTAAGATTGCTTGATCTTTGTTTTAGGAAGTTGCAAAAAAAGAACGTATATTTTTCAGATATCTTTTTTTCCTTTCAATCTAAAAATATTCTTACATATAGTAGAATACTGTGAAAGAGAAATTAATTAAAATTAAATAGTGGTTAAGACTACCAGGCGTCTCTGCACTGGCACAACAGATCACTTTCTGAGAGATCCAGAGGCATTTGTAAAGTTGCCAACACAATTGACAGTGAAGCTTGAGGGAGCAGAAGCCACTGATAGAGAATTAATTTCTTCAGCTTGTCATTTTTGGCACTCAGAATGTAATGCAGGAAAAAAGAAAGAGAGAAGTGGTATGGCACAATCAAAAGAATGCTATTATCAAGATCATTGCAAAAAAGTATGTTTACCCTTTGACCAATATAGGCTCTTTTCAAAAGTTATGTTAAATCATAGAATCATAGAAGAGCCTAGGTTGGAAAGGACCTTAAAATCAACTAGTTCCAACACCCCTATTTTCTCCATATATATATACACACACACACACACACACACACACATATACACATATATATATATATATATATATGTATATCTATGTGTGTGTGTGTGTGTGTGTTCTGTTGTTGCAATAGTACTTCAAGCTAAGAACAGTATTCTTATTAGGAACTAATTTATTAATTTAGTGAACACCTAACAGAACTGTTTCTCTATGGCTGAACTAACCTGCTGTTCTGGAAGTGCAAGGAAAGAAAAAGCTTACGTTTCCCTTCCTCCAAGATACACATCTTTATAATTTTTTTTTCTTTTGTAAAACCATTATTAATCTTAGTCAAATGGCAATGAAATTCTTGCAGAGATGCCAGACTCCTTAATTTAGATACAGAATCATTGATTTTATGATCTATTATATGCCCCGAAAAGCAATAAGCTTAATGATAAACTATGGATATTGAAGAGTAGGATTGCACTCATAATTTAGACTATGAGTACACCTACAGTATGGGAAAGTTTTCACTTAGTAATAAAGTATCTGACACAGTAGTGGTCTTAGCTTTCTGAACAAATTCTGAGCCCTGCTGTTATATGAAAAATAATTCATAAAATGGTAACAGAAAATAAAGAGGGGAAAAAAGTGTTGGGAAAATCCAAAAATACTTAAAAAGGGTATTAGAATAATTACATGAGTATACAAAAGAAAGACAAGCTGTATAACCATGCTTTTCCTGATTGGCAAGTTGACTTTCCTCTGAAGATAGTCAGGGTTTTTTTTACTTTTATTGGCATGCTAAGATTTCTTCATAAGTTTCTAAAACTATTCAGAATAAAATCACCAGATACTCTTTTTGATGGTAAACCAGTTAAATGTTTGAGTTATACCTCGTGATTAAGTAAAATTTTTATAATCACAAATATGATGTTTGGACTGAAAATAATAAATTAATTTAGAAACAGACAATTGATGTGGGCTTTATTAGCTCAGTAATCTTTTTCTACAAAGCATAAATCTCATGAAAAGAAGTTAGAATCAAAGCCCATCTATCAAGCTGTTAAAAGAAATAAGGAAACCTCAGACATAATTCACTATTCTGTTATTCTAGTTTTATACTAATGGAATCCACAGGCTTTTTTCCTTGTAGACATTTTGAAAGCATCTTAATTTATTAGCTATTCCAGTAGACAAAGCATCATAAACTGCAATCACCATCAGTTTCCCAGAATATCCATTCCCTGGAATACAAAAGGACTTAATGTAAAAGATTTTGATAGCAACTTGCTCAACTTCTGCGTTTGGAAGGCAACTCATAGCCACAAACTCCAGCCCAATGAAAGTTCAAAACTGGTTCCATGTGCATTACTTGTAGCAATTTTAAATCAAACACGAGATAGAAATTTGACTAACTTATCTTTTATATTCTTTTTATTATTTGGAAAACATCACAGTCTTCATAAAAAGTTTGTGTTACATCTGAATTACTGTTGGGGCATTGCTTGTGTATGAAAGGATCAAGCCATTGTACGTATCAAGATGCTTTATATCCAATCCTAGATTTGTTGTTTTCCTCACACGCACATGTTGTACCACCAGCTATCTTCAGCAAGACTCCTTCTGCTTTACTTCAATTTAGCCAAAAGAGAGTGATTCTATGTTCCTACAAAAGTTAAACTTCGGTACTTAATCCCTGAACATGCAGGTAATGAAACCATGTATTTCACAGAGGTCTTAAAATGCCTGTGTATATTAGGAGTTTTATTTGTGGTATGCTCATTCTCAGCTGTCATCAGTGTCAGCTGTCAGCCAGGTAGGCTGTTTTTCTTAATGAAACTATTTAAATCTCTCCTTGATCTGCGAGAAGACACTTGCACTCCTATTTGCCGTTCTTTAAGTTAAACACAAATTTTACTCACAGTCTTTTCCACTACTTCTCATCAAGTGAATTCAAGTTATTGCTATGAAAAGTTACTTAGCGGGTAAATTCATTGTCAGTTAAGTGAAGGATTGTGTTAATTCTGTCAAAAATATTAATTAGGGTTATTATAATTTGGTTTGAAGATATGAAAATATGAAGCATTTCAGTCTTATTGGAGCTGCAAAACTGATTCCACATGGAAACACATATTTAAGTCACATATTTAAGTTTATTCTAATACTTATCATAATGCATTTTATGGATACAAGAACTTCACTTTTTGGAAGTGGTCATAAGCATAACAATAATCGAGATGGTTTATACCCCTCTTTTTTTTTTTTCGTTCTTACTCTGGAGGTGTCATATCATTGATAAATTCCAAAACCAAGAAGATGTGGCGATGTGTATCCACCCACCTGCACCCATCCCATCCCATCCCATCCCATCCCATCCCATCCCATCCCATCCCATCCCATCCCTCCTTTCTTTTTTCTCAGGCTACTGTATGATTTTGGAGTTCCTGTTGGCCCCTGAAGTTTTGTAATGAGTTGGGTGGCATGGTAAGGTGAGAATGGCACTGACTGCACCAGGGCAACACTGACCGCGTTTCTACGGTGAAGAACAAGAGCAGGGATAATCAATCATTCCCTGACAATGTTGGAATGCTCTGCACCGAACCATAGCCTAAGGGGCATGGTATCATTGTTGCTGGAGTTTTTGAAAACAATTGCACTTGGTACTGCAAACAATTTCCAGTTGTTTTGGAAGCTTCAGTAACTGCTGACCTGAGGCTGGAAAATTTATGTATGATTAAAGCAGTCATCTTGAGACACTATAAACAGCAGTCCTAAGTGAGACCCTTTGAGCTCTTCTGGACCACGGTGGGCTGCCCAGTATTTTCCTCTGAGTGAGATGCCTCTCGGAACTCTTTGGAGAGTTTGTGATACTCAGAGCACCACTGACTGATGAACAGGACCTACGGTTTTATCCTTCTCAAGGCTCAACTCTTCATCCACTGAGAACAGCTAAAGCATTAGATGTGAGCATTTCCCTGACTTTCAAGTAAAATTTTTCACAGGAATGCCTTTGTACATACTCCATAATGTCTGGGTGCATGTGTATGTGAATGGATAAAATACCATGTATAGCATGAATATCACTATTCTGAACCTATACTAAGCCACAGTACAATTGTAATAAGCCCTGTTTTACCACTTTGTAAATTAGTCACTGATTAAGGGTTGTTCTAAGCCTTTATTAGTAAACTGTTGATCTGGAACTAAGACTGGACTCAGCTGCAGCTACATTCTGTCAGGAGTTTAGAAAGCAAGGGGATTCACTCTGAACTTTGTGATTAAAGGCATGGTCTACCTCTTATAACTTTATGCCTTCCCCTCACCCCATAGTCTCCACATGAATCATTCTGAATTGATTCTAATTAAAGGCTCCTGTGTCTACTTCATCCATGTATTAAGTAGTAGAGTGAACATTGTCATCAAAATTTGTCACACTTGTGTAAATTCATATTAAACCTGCTTTTGCTGATACCTTTTCTGATGGTTCTTTAAACCACTCAAACCACTCATTTTGTAACAGAACATTGTAACACAGCTTTGCCTGTGTTATTTGGAAGTATTTTGCCTTCAGTTCCTCAGACTGTAAATGTACTTCTGCATGTTTGACATTTAAAATTAAATCTATGGTTTGCCCAATTGTTAGTTCCTATTTGAAAGATACATTTATTCATTATGCCATTTTCTAGACCCTCAGTTGTGCCTTTCACAAGACAGTAAGCCATTTTCTAAGCAAGTACTTGGATTACATGACCTTTAGCTAGCTGCTGCATTTTTGACCTATCTGACTTGAACTGCTCTTTGAAATTTCCCTGGTGGAAACAAATCTTTGCCACATACTCCCTGATGTAAGAATATGTGGTGTGTTGACTGTGGATGCTATGTGCCCACCAAGCTGCCCTTGTCTCACCAAAAGGGGAGAAAATATGAAAAATGCCCTGAGTTGAGATGAGGACAGGGAGATCACATAACAATTTCAATCACAAGCAAAGAACCAAAAACCTTGGAAACAACTACTACTACTACTGCTACTACTACTTATTATAATTACTATTATTGATATTAATATTTTATAATTAACACAAATTATAAATTAAAATAAAAATAGAGTATCAGAGTGAGAAATAATAACAAATCTACCTTTTCTTCCAACCTTTCCTTCTTCCAGGTCAACTTCACTCCTGACTTCTCATACGTCCTCCCCTCCAAGCAGCACAGGGGCATGGGGAATAGAGGTTGTGGAGAGTTCATAATATGTTGTGTCTGCTACTCCTTCTTCCTGTTGCTCTTCCCCTGCTCCAGCACTGGATCCCTCCTGTAGGATAACAGTCCTTCTTGGCGTTCTCCAGTCTAGGACTCTAATGTGTTCATGGGTCCTGTCAGCAAACTTGCTCCTGTATGGGCCACATCCTTTTTTGAGCATCCACCTGCTTCTTTGTAGGATTCTTCATGGGCTTCAGAATGGCTACCTGCTCGGCTGTGGACCTACAAAGGTTGCAGAGGGACAACCTGCATCACTACATGGGCTGCAGACAAATCTCTATTCCAGTGCCTGGAGCTCCTCTTCCACCACCTATTTCACTGACCATGATGTGTGCAGAGTTTTTTTTTACACCTATTTTCACTCCTCTCTCTCAGGTGCTCTTCAGAAGTGTTTTTTACCCCTTCCTAAATATCTTAGCCTGGTGGTACTTCCAACATCAGCGATGGGCTTGGCTTTGGCCAGTGGTGAGTCCTCCTTGAAGCCTGCTAGAACTGGCTGTGTCTGACGTGGGCAACTGCTCAGGTCTTGCTACCCTTGCAGCTCCCTCAATAGCAAAACCTTGCTACAGAAACCCAGTACAGAGCATTAAACTGTAGGTAATCTTGTGCTTGTAAACTGCAATTATCTTGTGTAGGTAATCTTGTGAAATGCAACCACATAAATTCATTCTGGATTTAACTATTTCTTAAGGACACATATCATGGCACTCAACGACATTCAACGCCTGTGTCTTTTGCCTTAAATTCTTCTCATTTTTGTACCATATTCCTCCAATATTAAAACTGACACACACCTCCCACTAACCACCCTGACTGTTCACAGTACAACAAATTTTACATCAAGGAGGGAAAAAAAATCACTCAAGATATACAAGAAGTTATTTTAGTCCTTGAAGCAAATCTTTCTGGAAGAAACACTTCATACAAGTTCAAATTCAAACGTTAACATCTCTTTTGGAAAAAAAGAAATAAGAACAAATCTGCCATTGAGTATCAGATTATCAGATGTAACACTATTTTATGAATCTTTCCTTCAGAGAAAGACTTTTACAGCTCCACCATACCTCAAACTGCTGCGAGGTAATTTGACAAGTGATTTCCAAACTGTCAAGACTTTTAACAGGAGTACTGTAGGAGCAGCTGCAGTCATAATACTTTGTAGGAAATCTAAGTATTTTAAGTAAGTGAATATCTGTAGGTGTTTTACAAGGATTCCATGCAGTTTAGGTGAGTATTGAAAGTGCCAAAATTCTACCAATTAGACACTGGATGAGAAGAACAATTCCAGAAGTCAATGGATTTTCTTTTAAATTCATATAAGATTTTGCTTTTATTTGCTTTATTTTGATATAGACTTATGTAATCTGACCATTAATCTTTATATATGTAATCTTTATATATGTATATATGTAATGCTTATGTAATCTTTTGACCATTAATATATATGAATTTATGTTAATGAAATGCAAAATCTTTAGCGTTCATGGCATAAGCATAAAATTATTGATCACTGCACTTGGTGATTTCAGTCAAATCTTTAAACCAAATAAGTTTATTTTGCTCAGAGAAGTCCTTAATATTGTAAAAAAAGAAAAAAAAGAAACAAAATTTGTTTGAATTTTCTTAAAGGTTTCATCAAAAACCACCTGTAAATACAATAATCTCTTTTTAAATAGTTTGTTCCATTCTTTATCGACACATTTTTGAAATTGAACCTTTGACAGCATTTCAATCACAGCAGGAGAAAATAATGTTAATGATAGGGACAATCAACTTCTGAAAAGTCCTGTTTCCAAATAAAAATCAGCAAATTTAAAAAAAAATTTAAAAACTCAAACAAAATACCCTAACCCATCAAAACCCCCCAAACATTTCCTGATCATCAAGAAGGCATTGTCTCCACATTTTTTCCTTCTCTAACCGTACTTACATGAACTTTCTCCCTTTAAAACAAAATGAAGCTTTAGCTTTTTGGCAGTATTCAGAGCCTTTTGTCTTTAGGATGCAGGCTTCAAAATGGAAGTCATGATGGTTGAGACATGAAAGCCTTTTGAACTATGTTTGCTTGCTAATCCATCTCTTTATGTACATACATAACCAACAGTGTCAGGTGAGGAAGGAGGGAAACATCATGAAAAGATATAATTTTCACCTCTGTTTTCAACTTTTTTAAAAAATATCCCTTAGCAGCTGCTTAAAGAACAAGTGTTAGACAAGGAAATTAGAGAGATCAGAAACAAGCAATTAATAAGGGCATTTAATGTAGTTTCTATGAAGTAGGATAACTTGATTTGAGGTTTTATTTTGTGGATCATAGAACCACAGAATTAAAGGATGGTTTGGGTTGGAAGGGTCGTTACAGCCTGCCTAGCTCCAAAACCCCTGACATGAGCAGAGACACCTTTTACTAGACCAGGTTGATCAGCGCTCCATCCAACCTGGCCATCAACAACTCTGGGCAACCTGTTCTAGTGCCTCACCACCCTCAGAGTAAAGAATTTCTTCCTAATATCTAATATCTAAATCCGCCTTCTTTCAGTTTGAAGCCATTCCCCCTTGCCCTACCACTAGATAGGGCACTTTTTGGTAAGAAATCCCTCTCCAGCTCTCTTGTAGGCCCCCTTTAAGTACTATAGGACCCTCTTACTTACTGACACCCCCTTATGGTAGGGACACCATGTAATATTACACTGTCTGCTTCATAACTGCTTGCTCTATCCAGATAAAATCTGTTCTAACTGGTTTTTGAAATCAGAAATAAACACTGTTGGAAGATGAATTAAAAAATACATTAATAATGTTTGCTTCACTGGAAAACAAAACAAAAAAGTATGCAGATTGGGATGTATTTAATAACTGTAGAAAAAGGGACAGGACAGGGCAGGATAGGACAGGACAGAACAGGGAGGGGAAGGGAAGGGAAGGGNGAAGGGAAGGGAAGGGAAGGGAAGGGAAAAGTAGTATTAAAAACTCAAACGTGCCACTTGTTTCAGGCACACTAAGTTTTTCAAAAATTGGCAATTCTACTTGAAAACAACAAAATTAAATGACAAAATAAAATAATACTGTTACTTCCCAAGGCCATCAAGAATGGGAAGAAGCACATAGCTGCCTCTTAAGATAAGGAGAAATCCCTGAGGGTATGAGGATGTGAAAACCATCTGATAATGCTTTACTAAGCCTCTGAGATTTTTATGGATATTAGGGTAACTTCTGTACAAAAATATATGTTTGAAATGGATCCTTAAACACTGTTGAACCGCCATGATCATAAAAGAAATACAGATGATTATCCCAGTTCCAGTGGGTATGCTAGGGAAAAGGTAACTAACACAGTATGTTGTCCACAAGATAGGCTCAGGCCATTGTTTGTTGGCAACAGCATTCCAAGAACATGTATGAAAAGTGAGCAGTTTCAGGGCTAGATTTTCAACATATTTTAAATGCAATCTTTTTATGACTCTGTACTTTTGTGAACTAATTGCATGAGGATTAACCTATTGAGGCAAATCCAGAACAAATAAATTGATAATGAATTTCTGAGTGCTATATGTGTTAAGCGAGTGATGACTGACAACTGCAGAAATAAAGATTTGCTGTAATGATTGTTCCAAGCAGGAAAAAACCAAACAACATATATACAAAAAAAACACCCCCAAACCCTCACACACTTCTTAGTCATGTCAGTCATTAAAATGATGAAAGAAATTAGAACGTTCTTCAACAGCATAGGTTGTTTAGAAAACTCGAAGATAATGTGTTAACATTTCCTTTATTTCAAAAGGCAGTAGTCAGTAAATAATGGAATCAGTCAATATTGTTGATACCATTGCAAAGATCAAGAAAAACTGAGGAGAGAATTTTTGAAAGGCTCTTTAATACTATCTGGTGAAACTATTTTGGATTCTTTTACCTAGAAAAACAGGTTGCTGGAAAAATTTAAATAATTGCTGTGATAATTTAAATAATTGTGTATCTAATTCTAAGATACGTGAAAACAGATGTTATCTCAGAAATACCTTGGAAATATCCTGGAGCTGAAGCATATGCCAGGAAAGAAAGTGTTTTGTTAAATGAAACCTCAAATATTGCTGACCTAGTTAGTATTTGCTCTCCAAATTTACCAGTTTTATCAAAGCAAAAGGAATAGCTGCCTACATACACATCAATATTAATTTTAATAGTTTATTATCCTGATTTGCCTGTAAAAATTTTCTTATAGTTTGAGGGGTGGGGGTTGAGGGGATGTCAGTTTTCCTTAGTACTGTTGTAGAATTTGCAATTGCCAATTTTACTTTGCCTTTTGATTTCCTTTTGCTGTAGTGAGTTTATGATAAGAATCAATATTTATTTATGGCAAGCTATGTAATTTCATGACATGTGGCTTAAGTACTCCTGGATCTGTTTTCTGAATTCTGTGAAGCTGAGGTGTCATTTTTCTTACTCGGGAGGATGAAAGGAAGCAACACGTTTAGTATGTGATTCTGGATTATAACTGAAATTTGTATCCACAAAAGGAGAAAAACAAAACTTTGCAATAAAGCTGTTTTAACAGGAGATAGAAAATAATTTATGAGGAATGGTCTAAACATAACTGATCTTGATCCTTTGGCAATGGAGTGCTATCTGAAGGTCTCTTCCAATCTTTATTTTCTATGATTCTGGAATGATTTCCAGAATAAATAGATTAACTGCTTCGCTATAAAATATCTGAGGAATAAGCTTAGGTTCTGTGACAATTTGAAAAATTGATCACTCAGCAAGAAAAGTTATGTTTCAGAGGTCAGAGAATGCAACTATATTTTGAGAAATGGCAAAATTCAAGCTGAGTTTCAAAATCTCTTATAATGCACTAGATCTGTAAACAGAGAACAACAAATCCTGTAATCATAGAACATTCTGAGTCAGAGGAGACTCCCAAAGGTCATTGAAATCTAACTCTTGCCCCTACACAGGAGAAATCCAAGAGTCACACCAAGTGCCTGAGAGCGTTGTTCAAAGGCTACTTGAATCCTGTAAATTATGAGGAACTGGGACTGAGTTAGGCAGACTATTTTTTCCCATTACATTGCATTTTACCCAGTTTTATCCCAAACCTTCATTTTAATTTTTGAATGTGCTCACGAATGAAAATTATCAAACATCTTGAAGGGATAGCAATAAAAACAATTCATATTAGAACGACTGAATACATGCTTGGTTTAACACTTTGAAAATCTGAGGGCTGGAGTAGGTTATATTATGTTTCAGGAGATAACTAAACAGTTTATGACAAGTATTTTATAAACTCAGGAATAAAAGCATCAACTTCTTGGCAGAAATTTTCGTCCACTGCTTTAAAGGGATAATTTTGAAACCATTTCTGGTTTCCTGTATATACTTGTGTGATAAAATCTCCCCTAAAATTTGTCATCTTCCATTTTTGTACCCTGGTCAGATAATTACACTTTTTTAAAGGGTAAGTATATAGACTGATAAATACTCAATAATATTTTGAAAATAATTATAAACATAAATTTGTAATTTAGGTGTAAATATAATATATGAATTAAGCATTCAAAATTAAAAGCATTTTCAAGATCACACTAAATAAATAGTCTGAAACCATTATGTGAACACATTAAAGACATCAAGTGAGGTGCAGATGAAAGAGGCAACGACATTTTCTTCCGCTGTTGAACTTGATTAAATCACATGAAACAGTGAAACATTTCTATGAGGTTAGAAAAGTACGTCATGGAGAGAGAGAGGTAAAATACAAAGGTCTCTATAATCTAGTAAGAGGTGGAAATTTGGATCCCTCTCTTTTAACCAGCAAATTACCATATCCAAATTTCTTTTTGGGAATAAAAGGGTTTGTGATCTTTCCTAAGTGTTTGCAGTCACTTATAAACTCAAGGTCAAGAACACAATAGCATCTTCCCATAACCCTTCTCCCTATTTACATTTCAGCTGTTCATATATCATATATTTAATAGTCATGAGACCAAATATTCATCTATCAACAGGCACAAGTCTTGCTACACCTTAAGTGAGCTCCGTAACCCCTGGGCTGGTCCTAACCATAAAAATTAATATTTTTCTTACCTACTCTCTCTGGGTTGGATGTGGCTTTCATGTGTTTCATACAAAGCAGAATAAGTACGCCAGAAAAGAGTAAGAAATATTCTCTGAACTACTCATAACCTAATAATTACAGAAATTGCTGGAGCAGGTGCATTTGGCTCCCCTCAGGCCACAGTCTGTCTCATACAGTATGTCTACTAGTTAACAATTGAAAAAAAATTCTCTTTCTAAAGTGAAGAATGGAAAAAGTGAAAATCTCCATCACCATTGCTTGTTTTGTCCCAAATACATCATCCTGCCTCCAAATGCTTCAAAAGGGAATTCTGCCTATGAGTGTTTTCCGTGTGAGGTTCTTTGCCAGATGTCAACAGACTCCGAAAGACAGATTTCAACACAATTATAACAATAAATTTTGATCATTTTATGTACAAATAAGAAATTACTATGATAAAAGAAACCAAATACCTTGCATCTCTTTTTTCAGTTACAATTGCTTCAGTATTGCCCTTCCTAGAGATTGTGTAGCAGCCATCTCATTGTAAAAGGGAATCTTCCTTGGCATTGGCTTTCTTCTCCAGGCAAGATAAATCTAAATATATAGTTTCAAAATCAGTCTACAGTTATGTCCCAATATCTCATCATTTGGCAAAGGAATTTTTAAGGAGAGTACAGTGAAATTTGAGGAATACTACTGAGATTGCCGTAAGAATTTAGGAAGCAGGGGAAGAGTTTCAGATACAAATGAGTGCTCTGTTGAATCTTACAAAACTCAAAGAAGCATTTAACTCAGGTATTTCAAATGGATATTCAAGAACTCATCTTAAGGCATGTAATTCCTGCTGAAAACCTTCAGTTCCTGAGTAAATACCTCCAGAATAAATTTTTACCCTCATTTCTACAATTACTTAATCCTCCTTTTCAAAAATCTGACATCTAAATATGCAGAAAAATCTCTTAATAAACCACAGAAAAATTTCAATATCAATGAAATTGAATAAAAATAAGCAAGAAATTCTCTTTTATATTCTTAATGCTTGATAAAAATGTCACACAATGACAATATGAGTCTGAAATAGATGGTTGATTCATTTGAAGTTATTTTGGGGATTCTTTTTAGCTGCCCAGTTACTTGCTAAAAAGAAAAACTGAGAATAGAGATTCATAAAAATTGTTTGTGGATAGTTCTGGTTGCCTTCCAAAAGTGAGATGCTATTGGAAAGTAGTTGCTTGCTTAATTGGGTGCCATTTTTGTAACAGCAGAGAGAGACACACCTCTTTCAGGTTTCAATGATTTTCAATGTCAGCTGCATTAATCTTGTCAGTTTCTGAGCATAATGTTCTGTAACATCCTTAGCTTATGAAACAAGCTTATTTTCCTCACCTTTCAGAAATTAAATCTGTTTATATGGAAGGAATAGAATTCTTGGGAGTTTTTTCCCTCTTCTTTGCTTTCATGACAGAAAAGTCACAGAAGTATTTTTGAAAACAGACTTTCAGTTTTTCACTCTTCATTTGACACTTTGAGGTGTCATGTTAGTTTCTATTATGTTTGATAGACACTGAATTTCTATTTTAAATTATTTTAAACACCCTGAATTCCTTTGGTATATTTTGGACTTGAAAAAAAATGTTAAATAGTTACTGTAAAAGTTACTGTCTCAGTGGTCTTAAAAAAAAATCTGTTTTTCTGACTACATCTGACAAGTTTCTCAAATCCTGCGGGGCATATAACCATTCCTACCCACATTGTCAATGACAGCAGCCTGCAATTAAACTATTTGTTTGCATTAATTGCAAAACTTCACATGAGTTTATAATTCCCTGCTGAAAGGAATGGTTTTCTACAGACAAGATAATTAAGTTCCACATATAAGACAGCTATGTAACTACTTATTCTTTTCACATACACCTTCAGCCTTTACTTCAGCTAAATATATTACAGGAGGTTTCAAATATGTTCCAACAACCATACGTTAACTGGAAGTTTGGTTTTGTGTTCCCAGTCATCAATAGATTGTTTTGGTAGGGTTGGCTTTTGTGTGCATGTGTTAGCTGCAGTAGTGCCTTTTCCAAAGTGACGATTTTACTATGGAATGCCTTTAGATGAAGGACCTAACCACTTCATTTACACCTCAATTGCATTTTTATCACCATTCCCTTCCTGGCTGTTGTATTTGCTCTTTTAATATGCTCGGTTTCTGGTGTGTATATCTTATGTAACCCAATGAATTTCATGGTCTTTTTGAAGCAATTTAGTGAGAGAGATTAAATTTTTTTAACGTGGTGATACATACAGCTATCTGACACGTACAGTAGAGACACTGAATTGTCACCCTGCAGATAATTCATTCTTCTTGCCAATATAGTGTAATTTTCCCACAGAATCTCACTTAAGAATATTTTAAAAAACTTCTTCCTTTGAATGATCAAAGTTTATTTTATCTACTTGGTTTGCATCAAATAACATCTAAATAAGCAATTTATACACCCAAGACAGAAAATAATCATTACTGGTGGTGTCACCTGGAATATGAGATCTGGGTAGCATATTATTTCTGTTTTCTTGAGATAAATAAATACTAAGACCGAAATTTTCACTACTTCCTGAAAAATTGTCCAAGACTGAGAGAGCAATCTTCTTGTGGACAAGGATTTCCTGTAAATAACTAGAAGTGAAATGATAGTGAGGCTGTTCTTCAGAAGCCTAGAGCTAGAATCTGAGTGAGGAAAATGAGAATTCACCACTCATCCCAAAAATACAGGCAGGTTCAATCTTTTATCTAAGTAAGCAAAGGAAGATAATATAAACTAAAATTAAAACAAGACTCTAAATAAAGTTTTTTATGAGAACAGTGAATAATTAAAGGTACAAATTAATGAATTTCTCATCTTTAAGCTGCAGAGTTAAATATAAGTATACTCACTTTGTCACATTCATATCATAAATTTCATGATTACTTTCTAATTATTTTTCTTATATTTAAAAATACTACCAATGAGAATATTTTTTATCTTCACTGACAAAATAAAATTGTGTGTATATTATGATATAATTTTAAAATATAATAAAAAATCCCTAATAATAACTGCACATATCAGCAACAATAAGATAGAATAGAACTATTTCCATTGGAAGTGACTCTCAACAGTGCAAGAGAATTTTGAGGCATGATTTATTTGCCCATACACAGCCAAGTAGGAACTAGTTCTATATTTCCTGTGATATCTAATACATCTACATCCAGTGCTGACACACAGATTTCTGAAGCATCAGCTGGAAGCTATGAAAAGTGCCAAAAACAGCACCAGATGACCTGTTATGAGTAATATCCTTTCATTCTCACTAGTGATGTCATCAAAATAGGAAATCTCCTAAATGGGACTTTTACACTCAGAGTAGAGGAAGGAAGCAAAAATTGCTCAAAAATATTATTTGAATAATGATCTCTAGTTTGCTTGGACCTTTCAACTCCTCTTCTTTCCATTCTTACCTTTCCTGCTTCGTCTCTTGGTGTGCTCCAAAAGGAATTAGTTTAAATGTATATGTGCAACCTGCACAAACTTCTCAGAGAACCTGCTACTTAGGTGTGGTAAATTCAGGCAATGTCTGCAGTACAGTGGTGACTTTCATTTGATTTATAAAGTTCTGTAGTCACTCCTGCTTGGCAGAACAAGCCCAGTTTCACGGCTGAGATGTCTACCTATGCCTGCTACACCTAGACATTGTCATGATTCAGATTTGATGATGTGATTCAGTGTGTTGAAGAGATCAGGTTGTGCAATCATGGTGTGCAGCTAAAGCAGAAGCCTTTTTCACTCATTAAAAAGCATACTAAGCAAGGCAAAATTAACATTTCCTTATCTTTATCCCAGATAGGCTTATTAAAATGAAATAATTAACAAGATTATTGAAAGATTTTGTAACACTGTAGTTATTTGGTTTAGGATAGAGTCATTTTCCTTCACAGCAACTCGTTTGGGGTTATGCTTTGGACTTTAATGAAAATAACATGTATACCACAGGAATGTTTTTGTTATTGCTAAGCAGTGCTTGCACTACCTGACAAAGCAGCTTGGATGGAAGTGCAGAGGAGGGCCACAAAGGTGATCCCACTTCTCCAGCAAAATGCTCATCACACGGAAAGGAAAAAAATAATTCTGCATTGCTCAAGGTGTGAGGTTGTCTTTCAGTCTTCTCAGCATCATAGATAAGCTGCTGTCCCAAGGAGAAAAAATATTAGAGAGAGCAAAAGGTTGAATAAAGAGTGTTCTGTATAGAAATATTTCTCATGGATTTGTGGAAGCAGATGTAATGTATAAAAAGTCTATCTGGATTGATGTTAGATGTTAAAGTGGAAACAGAGGAAAGCAAGATTTTGTGCCATGAATAAATTACAAAACATAAATTCTGTTTTGTACCATCTTGATATTTGCTAGGAATGTGTCCTGCTCTTCTTTTTCAGAGAAAGAGAAATAATCCACCAACATCTGTTACCTGTCAACAGGAAAGTGGGACTCCAGCCATATTCTGTAGAGTTTCGTTAATAATATATACCTCAACTTGTTTGTGTGAGACATGAATTGTATTTCACTACTGCATATGGATTACTCAGCACAGCATGTTGAAAACAAACTTCCCTTTCCCCTCTCTTGCCCTGATGAGCAATTAGCAATGCAGTGGGCTGTAATGGAAATAACAATGGATGAGGATGGCCTTTGTAACCTGACGGGATATGAAGCATGAGTAAAGACAAAGTGTTTTTTACAGGTATTTTTCACATCATTCAATTCAAATGCAATTTTTTTAGTCCTCCACCTCCATTTCACTCAGTTGTCTTAGGGGAGAGGTATTCTTCAGCTTCCTTGAAGGAGGAAGTTGGTAAAGGATTCTGTCTGTAAATTCAGCTTCTGTTTTACAAAACTATATGAATTTCTCATTGCTGCATTTCTTTGACATCCTTTACCTTTTTCCTTCCCTTTGTTCTTCTCCACATACACATTCTCCCTTTCTGTCAAGAAAATTGAAAGCCTACCTTTTGGGAATCAAACTCTACATTAGAAAAGCTTACTTAAATATGTCTTTCATAGAAGCATTCAATTAAGAATTAATAATGGAGCTTCTCTTTCAATTGAATATTGAATGTTTTTAAAAATAATAAAGATTTAGAGATAAATTCAAGTCTTCATCTGATTAATCTGAAGCTGCAAAACCTGTAAATTATGCTGTACTAATTGTTAGTTTTAAGAAAATATTAATTATTTTTCATTTAATGTATTCAGATAAAACTGAGCTTAAACCACAAAGATCTTACTTAGTTAAAGAATCTCATCAGCACAAGCAAAATTCCAAGTTATCTGATACAAAAAAGAAAAATCTACATTTGATAATGTCTTTGGATCATCTGTTGGAGAATCAGGTGTGGTATTGAACTAAGCATCTGAGATTTTATACCTCTAAGAAGACCTAAAAATATCTGGTAATTTTCAAATTGTGTGGTTCCCTTTGTAAGTGTTCTCTATAAGATGACAGTTATATTATCTATAGAAATTTGAGTAACTTTGAAAATCTTTTACTCATTTTATGGGGATCCATTTTTGAAATCCCTTTTATTTGAAGAAACACATCCATGCCCTTATTTAAAACTTGGTTTAGATATATAATTTTAGTTCCTTTGTGTATACATACTTTTATATTGAATTTATATTACATGATAAGTGCAAAAGATAATCTCAAAATAGAGAATGCTAAATCCCACTGTGTATTCACTCAGATTTATTTGGTATTTAACACAGTTGACATTGCTTTTGTGTTTTTGTGACTATAATACAAAGTGCAAAAAAGCACCACAGAGAAGCCCATAAGTAAATATTTGTGCTGTTCATGGAGCCAAATTTAAAATAGTGCTTGTTATTAAGTTATCTTCTGTATGGTTAGAAAAAAAAAAACTACTGTTTTACCCAATAAGAAACATCAGTATTGTGATATGGTGGAAGCAAGTGCTTCTGGGTGAAAAGAAGTGATTTTGTTTCATAAAATATTGTGTATATGTTAACAAGAATGAAAATTATATCAAAAGAAGACATACATCATCAGTTTACATCTGTAATTTAGTTAAATACATATTCCCATTGAATTATTTAAATTAAATTTGTTGGTATTCAGATCTGCAGGTAAAGATTATTAAGTAAGAAAACTGGAAATTTGTTTTCTCCTGCCCTGGTTTACAGCGAGTTAATGTGTGTACAAGAGTCACATTAGATTTGAATGGCAAATGCTCCCTTTTAGTAGTGATCACACTCTGTGAAAGACATAAGTGGCTACTCATACTGTAGAATAAGGCTTCAAGATTGCATCCCTTTCTAGGGAATAGGACAAGTGGTATAGTCATTAATTCAGAACATAACTAAATGCATTTAGAAGAATGACAAACAAGGAAAATTCAGTCACGGTAATTAGTATCACAGAATCACATTGCTACTCAAGCTGCAAATCAAACACATGGCTTTTCTTTCTACTTGAACCTACATTTAAACTGTATAAAATATGACACAAAGTTCTAAGTGTCTCAGTGCAAAAGGTATAAAAATTTTGTATTGACACTGTAGGGCATTTAGCATGAAAAAAATGGCGTAGAAAGAGGATGAAACAACCCTGGAAATAATTTCAAAACTTTCCAATTATCTGAGACTTGATCTGTTCTGAGTAGTTATTGTAGGAATTAAATGATTCGAAGGAAAGCAGAGCTGTCATTATTCAAATATATATTTAGATTAAACTTAATATTTGGGTTATACTAGAATCAAATCAAGAGTTAGAAACTGACATATGATGTTAAAAGTTAAAAGCATCTTAAATCCCTACAGAAGACATTTGGAATTAATGTCTTTTCCTATTTAAAGAGCGTACATTAGTCAGCATCATCTATATTTTAAGCTAGGGTCATAACAGTATAAAGGCGACGTCCACATTTTTTCAATAACCTGGATTTTTTTTTAAAGAGTTTTATTTATTTTTGCTTTTTGCCACTACATGTCACCCAAAAAAATTAATATTTTGTTGTTGGTAAGACTGTAGTAATTAACACCATTTGGCAAATACGTCTCTTAAACTTAACTGATGACATTTAAATTATGCTAAGGAACAAATCATTTCACTTTTCAATCTCACTAGAGACTATGCTTTATACACACATTTTGTAATATAAATCTTTTATCACTCAGACATCAATAGAGATGTAGCCCCTACTGAATGGTTAAATAGAAACTTTGAGTATGTAAGAAAACTCTTTTATGTCTTCCAAGTTGCTGATCTCTTACCCTGCATTTATCAGTGTAAAGTGTCATCTTAACCTTCTATAATCCCACTGAGATACAGTTATATTCCATTTGCTAATTTTTTTAAGTGACTGTGTTTAAAACATGGAGGAGTTTTTGAGTAGGGTTCAGTGACACAATTTAATATAATTATAATTTCTAAAATAAGCATATTTAAATAGTTCTAGAACATAGCTTTTGTGATCTACTGCTTTTGTATTCTCTCCACCTTACGAAAATTTGACAACCTCCATCATATCTATCTAGGTTTCCATTGAGTAAGCAAAATCCTCTGCCACATGTCAGTGAAAAACCTGGAAGAGTCCTTTGTCTAAATTTAAATTTCAAATGACTGTCAGTGCCACTAATTTCAGATAAGAATTCCTACACAGAAATTCAGGCTGCAGGGGAACATGCGTTCTTTCAGAATTGTTCTCTATCATAATTATTCTGAAGTGAGCAATTAAACCTAGCGATCTGGAAAACCATTCTACAAGAACAGGTGGGTGGGCTGTGAGATCAAAGTAAGAAATCATTGAATAGAGAGGAGAAGTGTCTATTCCTACAAACTGATCTACAGATTTTTGAGAGATATTTTTATTTTCTGTCACTCCATAGTCCCAAAATAACATTTACAGAAAACAGAAGTGTTACCAAAAGCATTATTTTGGAACAGACACGTCATTTTGAAAGCTCTTAGTGGTTTTGAAGGAAGAGATGAAAACAGGATAAAAAGGGTATTGACGAAAAATACAAGATATATTTAAAACAGTAGAAACCTGACAAGTGCAGCAATGCAGTCCCAAAGGCAGCCACCCCACGCTGCAAAGTGGGGTGAGCTGCTCTGAGCCAAAAACACACCTGGAACGCACGTGGCAGTGGCGAGCTGCGGGGCTGCTAGAGACGCGGTTTGCTGTGGAGGCGCAGCAGGTTAAGAAGTGCAGGATCTCGATTTGAGGTTTCCAGGGGGTTTATTAAGGTCCAAAAGGGGAAGGTTAGGGGATAGTGGAGAGGGGTGGAGAGGCCAGGGGAGGTGTGGGGTGATGGGAAGCCCAAATCGCAAACCCCGGGTCCGGCTTCTGCAGGGGGTTATCAGGAGGGGTGCGGGGGGTGGAGCTGACTCATATGAGCCAACCAGGGAAAGTCAGAGGGGAGGGGTTAAGGAGGGGAAAAATCATGCACAAAAATCCTGTGATACACTGCAACAGACAAGAATCAGGATGCAATATTTTAAAGTTTGAGAATTAGCAGTTCATTTCATTGCAAGAGTATAACAAGATGATTATGCTCAGTGACAATGGTCCTGGCAGATTTCCTGCTGTATCACCTTGCAGCATCATGGATGCTTGCAGAGACACATCTTAAAACACTCAAAAATGGTGGTGTTACTGCTTTAATTAAGTCACTTATCTAACAGAGGAGCATATTAATATGCATCTGACCCCATGAGTCAGGCTCCTGTATGGGATAAGCACATAGATTTGATTATCACATTACAAGAGAACTGGTACTGTAAACAAGAAGATTCCTTGTAGTAGTGTCAGCTATGGTGTGAGTTTTCCTGCAAGGTCTCTCTAGGTTCAGGCTCATTAACAGTAAAGCATTGCCTTCTTCCTGGCCTTCCTGTGGGTCACAGTCTTGGCAGCTGAATTCAGAAGACAGACTCCAGCACCAGCCCACACATAAAATACAGAAAGAGCACATAATGAGATATACATTATATAGTTTAGGCCATGTCCCGGATTAATGATAAA